>OW964835.1:22558921-23158921 GCA_943142095.1 Ophonus ardosiacus
CGCCAGTGTTTATTTTTTCCTTAAGGAGTTGTTTGAGGTCATTTGCTTTGGCATAGCTTTTTTTCCATCACAATAACTATATCTCCTTTCCTTGATTCACTGATAGTCGAGATATCTTTTTTTTCTCTTATTTCGTTTTCTATGGCTCGCACTTTTTTGAGTGTTTCTAAGTAGATGTATTTGTCTTTGGAATAAATTATGGCGTCCGATTGTGTCTTTTTTATGTTTTATATGTTTTCTTACATGTTCCTTATTCTCTTCGTTTTCGTTTGAGATTATTTTCTTTGTTCGTAGTTTAGAAGAATAATAATGTATGTCTAGTATTGTGTCGCTTTTTAATATTTTTATTAGTTTTTTAACTAGATTGTTATTCTGCGAGTTGCTTGTAAGGACCGCAATATCTTTTGTTCCTTTTTCCTCCAATTCTGTTAAGAGTCGTTTCCAAAATGTTGTAGACCTTTTCCCAGTCTTTCTCAGCAGTTGGGCCTTTGTTTAGTTTTATGCTTGTGATTTTCAGGGCTTGATGGGTCGATTCTACGCAGTCTATTGTAAGATTGCTGTTTTGATGTAGCTGTGCCTTACTCGTCGTTTCGATAATTCTTGAGGTTAGTTTCTCTTCTCCTTGGATGTTGTCGTTTATATACCTTAGTATACCTACATCTGTGGGGTCGTCCTTACAGTGAATGATTACTGTGTTTTCTCTATTGTGGGTAAAGGGATTTCCTATTCCCATTTTATTTGGCTCGAATAATTTTTGGGACTATTCTTCTTGGGCTACCTTCCATAGGTCTTTGAAAGTTGCCCTTGGGTCATCTACAGTTTTATGAGAGTTTCCTCCCATTCGTTTCTCTTGTCTTTTTGGGGGTTCGCGCATGCCCGCTTTCAGTCAAACCTTTTTCTAATAAGTTTATTTGGTCTTTTAGTTTGTTTACTTTTTCTTTTTCTATCATAAGGCTATCCCGGATAGCTGCTATTTCTTTATCTTTTTATTTTCCAGCTCTTTTTTTGTATTTTTCTAACTTCTTTTGTTGTTGAGCGTATAGCTCTTCTTTCAGTTCATTCACTCTATGTTTTTATTCGTCCCTTTACATTTTCTTATATTTCATAAACGATACATTTCCTTCATAAACAAAATCTTTTATCTCGTTTGCCGTGTTAATGTAGGTCTCTCCAACAAGGTTGTCGAGGTCTACCAAGAGGAATGTGATCGTGTCTTGACAGTTCCTTTTTATCTTCCTCTTCTTCTTCTGACGTTTTTGCTTTTTTTATGTTATCCTCGTCTTGAGTGGAGGTTTGGCGACTTGGATGATATTTTTCGCCACAACTGAAAGTCATGACGATAAAATAAAAGCTAAACAAGTTGTTGTTTATAAATAAAAATATATACACGTTTCAAAATTCTTTCTCCGCAATTAGTTTTTATATTTATCATTTTTACAATTTAAAGTTAATTTATGTTTACACTGTGTGATTGCTATTAGCATTTTATACTGAAATCAGCTGCAATCACACAAGTACTTACTAAAACCCATAAACAAATACATAGATAATACAAAAAAAAGGAAATAAACCTATACATTTTGACCAACTTGCTTTAACAGCTTTTAAACACATCAAAAGAAAACTAATAAATTTAGTTACTTTAGCTTTTCCGGTAAAAGATGCACCGATTAGCAAACGATATAGACAGATGTCATCGCATAGGTAAACCATCCAGCAAACTCAATCGGCCTGTGTTAGTTAAATTTGTGAGCTATCGTACCAGGAGCAGAGTTTTCAGTGAAAAGAAAAAACTGAAGGCATCCGGAATCACTATTCGTGAAGATCTGACATCGAATAGAGTCAAACTCTTCAAGATGGCTGCAGATAAGTTTAATTTTAAGAATGTGTGGACTTATGACGGTCGCATAATTATTAATAAAACTATAAATGGCAGGGACAAAAGATTTTATATTACCAATGTTAATGATCTGGAGAATGTGCCTTGCACATAAATTCATATAAATGTAGCAATTTTTTATCACATGTCTTTATACTAACGTATATCAGAACATGCATGAGTTCAAAGAACTTTTAATACTTGTTTTCTGTTGTTCGTTCATTTTGTTTACTTTTGCCAAACTTTGTTCATTTATGTTAAATACATCTTTGTCTAATACCAGGGTCAACAATCAGTGTAATAGTACGTTTACATTAGGTCATATTAATACTAGGTCACTCAATTCATGTTTTTTTGAATTCAAGAATTTTTTAAATGATAATGATTTTGATATTTTGGCTGTAACTGAAACATGGATAAGTGACAATTCTCCATCTCATTTGTTTAACATTGATAATTATAAACTTATTAGTCTTGAACGATATGACAAACGTGGTGGGGGTGTTGCTTTTTATGTTCGCAATCATATTCATTATAAAATTCTTGATACAGTATTTGTAACGACTGAAAATGTGGAACATTTGTGGATTCAAATTACATATCAAAAAATTAAAATTATCATAGGAGTGATATATAATCCACATTTAAAGTATTACAAGGAACTGTGTGTTTTGGATCCAATTTTAACGGAGTTTTTAACTCAAGCTGATTGTGTAATTTGTACAAGCGATATAAATGTAAATCTTTTAGTAAATGATATGTATTCATCATTTTTTAAGAATATGCTGGCTGCACATGACATGCATCAGTTGATAAATACATATACACGTCCCTCATCAAAAACACTTTTAGATATTATTGCAGTTTCTAATACATCTTTATGCTCCTTTGCAGACGTTATTGACTGTACAAATTTCACTGATCACTTTGCTGTGTACTGTTCATTAAATTTATCCAAACCTCATGTTTCCCAAAAATTAATTTTGTATAGAGACTATAAAAATTTTGATACTGAAATATTCCTTTCAGACTGCAACAAAATAGATTGGCACAATGTTTTACATATGAAGGATATTAACGATAAAGTAAATTATTTAAATTATAAAATAACTGCTTTATTTGATAAACATGCACCAATTCGATCTGTAAGAGTTTCCAAAAAAAAATTGCCCGTGGATTACACCTGTCATAAAAATTATGCAGAGGAAAAGGGACAGAGCTCTTTATGATTACAAAAAACGTAAATCGTACTCTAAACTAGTGTATTACAGACAGCTCCGTAATTTGACCACAGACGCTATTCGTAGAGAAAAACAAGCTTTTCTTCAATATGAAATTAATAATAATATTAGAAATAGTAAAATTGTATGGAAGAACCTAAATCGAATTGGTGTAAGAAATGAATCAGAAGGGGATATTCCAGATCATCTATGTAATCCAGATGAATATGGCAAATACTTATGTGATAGGGTTGATGATACGCGAGTGAGTCCAGAATTATTAAATGTTTATCTTTCTAGTAAATCTATGGAGACAACCAAAGAACAATTTGAATTTAAATGTGTTGACAGTGATACTGTTTGAGAGAAAGGATTGAAGGATGGGTGTGCTCTTTGTATTAAGTTAGAAATAAAATGTGTATGAAACTTTACTAAAACTTATATTAATGCGAGACTTTACATACGATTCGTTTCGTGTTCGATACGCTACTATACTGATGACTAACTGACTGATTACTGAGAAAAACATATGCGCATAGCAAAAAACTCCTGGCATCACTAGAGGTGCGCAGGAGGGTAAACTTTATAACTACAATAAATTAAAGCCCTAAACATACTGCCCACCTTCGAGCAGTGCGAGAAAATAAACACAAGTTGAATATAATTATTTACATGATACAAAATTAATTATGCGAAAATTTAATAATAAATATTATTCTGGGAGAGAGTTGAACCTGGGGCGGCCATCTTCATGGGTTTCCAGGTATCTCTAGGCCCGATGTTGACTGCCCACCGTGAGCAGTGGAAAATGCCGCTGATTCGGCATCTGCGCTGACTGACAAGGGACTGAGGCGAGTGATTGGACGTTGGAGCTCAGCGTCGGCAGTGCGGACGGTGACTACGCGGACAAGTCCATCCGGTCCTGGATGCTGGGCGATCACGCGGCTGATTTTACTCCGGCTTCCCATAGACCTCCAAAGTGCGGAGCGGAGGGCGGAATGAAGTGCCATCGGGTACCCTGATTCGCTAGATAGGCGGCTGAGTCGTGGTAAAATTCGGAAGCTTCTTGGAACATTTCTTTCAGAGCCGAATCTGCTCCAACGAAGTTTGTGCCGTTGTCGGACCACAGCTCGGTGCAAAGTCCACGCCGAGATGTAAAACGGCGGAAAGCGGCGAGGAAGGCATCGGAGGTGAGGCTGCTAACTGGTTCGAGATGAATAGCTTTTGTACTGAAACAAACAAATAGTGCAATATATCCTTTGACGGATTTCTGGCCACGGCCACCACTGGCGCGGCAACGTATCGGGCCGGCGTAATCAACACCGGAATGTGAGAAAGGGCGGCTTGGCGTCACTCGTGCGGCAGGTAACTGTCCCATTAACTGGTGTCCAAACTTAGGTTTGTGTCGCCTGCATTTGATACATTGGCGAATGATGAACTTGACAAGTGATCGTCCTCTGACGATCCAGGCGTGCTTTTGCAAGAAGCACAATGTGGACATGAGTCCTCCGTGCATGACTGCCTCATGCGCGAAGCGGACATAGAGAATTGCCAGCGGAGACGTTTTGGCGAGGATTGGCGGACGTTTCTCCTCCTGGGGGAGATATGAATTTTCGAGACGTCCTCCGACTCGTAACACGCGTTTCTCGTCTAAAAACGGGTGAAGAGATCGAATGGAGGAGGAGCTGGAGACTGTTCCTGTGCGACATATGGCGTCGATGTCTTCGGGGAAACTCTGAGACTGCGACAGCTTCAATAAACGTAATTTTGCATCGGCGATCTCATCAGGCGTCAGATAGCTGGCGGACACTTGGTGAGAACGGCACCGCGTTGCAAACCTTATGCAGTACGCGGTTACTCGAACGAGACGATTGAGCGATGAGTATCGTTCGAGCAGGTTAAATTTAGGGTCTTCAACTAGACTGTGAAGAGTATTAACTGGACGTGACTTTTCTTCACCTGGATTCGGCGAAATTTGGAACTTCTGAGTTGGCCAACTCTCCTTCGACGTGGTTAGCCAAATGGGACCGTTCCACCATAACTGAGAAGTGGCGAGTTGTCGAGGGTTGATTCCACGGGAAGCGATGTCTGCAGGATTTTCTGTGCCCTTAATATGACACCAGGTTTGGCCAGGAAGGGCTGTCTGGATGAAGGCTGTTCTGTTTGCTACGAATGTCTTCCACCGACTCGGATGTCCTTGCAGCCAGGCTAGGACAACTGTACTGTCAGACCAGGCGGTGAATTTGAGATCTCCAAGTTGTGGTACGCTTTTGACGTGTAGATAGAGACGAGCCAAAAGCTGCGCTGCGCACAACTCTAGCCGCGGGATTGACACCGTTTTGACTGGTGCCGTCTTGGTCTTGGCGATGAGCAAAGTCGTGTGAATCTTCTCGTCTGCGGCAACGGTACGGAGGTAAATAACGGCGGCATAAGCTCGAGTGGAAGCATCTGCGAAGCCGTGTAGCTCAGCATTTACCAGATCGGGAACAAACCTTGTCCAGAGAGGAATGCGGATTTCGTGAAGGTTTTGAAGTCCAGTATTGAAGTCTATCCACCGTGACTCGAGCATGGGTCCAAGAGGTTCGTCCCAATCTGCTCCTTGGAGCCACAGGTCTTGGAGTAGAATTTTTGCGACAATTATTACTGGAGAGATCCATCCTAAAGGATCGAATAGTTGCGCAACTCGAGAGAGAACATTGCGCTTAGTAGCCACGGCGGCCACTGACTCTGGGCTACGATCTTGAAAAAGGAACTCATCAGATTGCGGGTTCCAGTATATACCTAGCATCTTGGTTGCGTCTGGGAGTTCGACTAGGTTCGACGACTCCTTCCAGGTACTAGAGGGTAATAAATTAGAGTGGTTAGCTGACCACTTGCCTAATTAGAACTGACCGTGAGCGAGAAGTGTTATTAACTCGTCACGTCGAGTGATGGCTTCTTCCAGCGAATTAGCTCCGGTTAAGATGTCGTCCACGTACGACTCGTGGATCAGGGCGTCAGCTCCACTGGGTAAGCTGTCTTTTTCTAGCCAGGACAGCTCTTGGAGGACGCGGATTGCGAGGTACGGGGCGCAGGCCGTCCCATACGTAACTGTAGTTAGTTGATAGTCGACAATGGGTTCTGATGAATCGTAACGCCAAACGATTCTCTGTAGGTCCATGTCTGCTGAGTCGACTTGAATTTGCCGAAACATCTTGACAACGTCTGCGCAGAAGACTATGCGGTAGTTGCGCCAATTCATCAAGACAACAGTGAGATCGTTCTGTAGAGGGGGCCCCGGCAGGAGGCCTTGGTTCAGCGAATGTCCAGAAGAGGTCTTCCTCGAGGCGTCGAATACCACACGGAGTTTGGATTCTTGGACTCCCTCTTGGACAACGGCGTGATGCGGTAGATACCAGCACGGGCTGGATGCGGGAAATTCGGCCTTTTTCATGTGACCGAGTGATTCGTACTGAGCCATGAAGTCCCAGTATTTTGATTGCAGAGTTGGGTCGTTTGACAGTCGACGTTCGAGAGCAAGCAGTGAGCGAACGGCTTGCTGGCGATTATTACCATCCACGAGACTGGATCGGCGGGGGAGACGAACCACAAATCGTCCTTGTTCGTCTCGACGATAGGAAGTCTTGAAATGCTGCTCACACTCTTCTTCTTCCAGGGAGAGTTTCGGGTGATTTTCAGGAACTTCTTCAAGTTCCCAGAAGCGGCGAAGAGTGGCGTTGAGATCTTCTTCGACGCGGCAATGGAAAACTGCAGCGTTTGTGGTTTGAGGACCGTTCAGAGTCCCGGTGAGAACCCAACCTAGAGCAGTAGACAGAGCTACCACTCCAGTGTCACCTACTGTATGTACTTCTGTCCTCAGCAGTGAGCCAAAGATGTCGGCACCGAGGAGTAGGTCGACTCTTCTTTCCTTGAAGTAGTATGGGTCTGCCAGTTCAAACCCTTGTAAAAGACTTGGACTTATTGGAGAGATGGACCTTGCAGGTACGCGGCTGCTAACACGGGGCAGCACGTACGCGTCCACGGCGAAGTGCTCGTCTAGGTTCCTTGGCGAGCGGAATAAAACTTTGGCTCTAGACGAGGAGCGTGTTGAGTGACAGGCGCCGATGCCTATCACCTGCACTGATGATTGCTGCTTGGGGATTCGCAGCTCTTGAACGATGTACTCTGAGACAAAGGAGACTTCAGAACCAGTGTCTAGGAGTGCACGGGTTCGGATCTTCTTGCCTTCCGGGGATACGATTTCCACCATGGCTGTGACTAGAAGGGCGGTTCGACTTTGATGACCTTCACGTGCGAGACAGCTATGGACTGGGGTAGATTCTTGGCTAGTGGAATTTCTAGGCGGGAAACTATTTATTGCATTTACGGGATTTGAGGTTATTATAGAGTCAGAATCTCCAGGAAGTGATGTCGTAAAGGATTCATGGAGAAGGGAATTGTGAGACTGGCGACACGTCGAACACGTGCCTTTGGATCTGCAATCTTTCCTTTTGTGACGTCCTAGACAATTCATGCAGAGTCGAGCCTTCTTTACTGCGTTGAGGCGCTCTGCTGCGGTACTTCGGCGGAACGTGTCGCAAGCGAAGTTGGTGTGGCTTCCTCCACAGAATGAACAGCCACTGCGACGTGTATCTCCATCTGACGAACGGATGAGGGCTTGGTGAGCTTGGCGATTCTCACTTCGGCGTGACCTCGAATCTGCATTCGAATCTCTCGAAGTCTTGGACATTTCGAGAGCGCGTACTCTGGATTCTAGAAAGCGTTCCAACTGCTGGAGCGTCGGCTGTGTCGGTACGTATTCTTCGTCAAGCAGCGATTGTTGCGTGTCGAGAGAAGTGAGGTGAAGTTCCCATTCTTTGCGTGATATGGGATCAAGTCGGCGGAGAATCATGTACACCATGATGTCGTCCCATTGATCTACTGGTCGTTTCAATTGCGTAAGAGCACGCAACTCTTCTCGAGTGCGGTCCATCAGGTTACGAATCTCGTGCGCTGATTCGCGCGAGATTGGCTTGAGGTCAAAGAGTGCTGTTAGGTGAGCATTCACTAACAGGCGCTCGTTTTTGTATCTGGCACAGACGGCGTGCCAAGTACTAGGAAAGTTATCAGCCGTAGAGGCTACATTTCGGACCAAAAGGGCGGCGTCCCCTTTTAGAGCCCTCTTCAAGAGTAGGAGCTTCTGTACGTCTGGAACATCAGTGCGTTTGACTACCATACCGTCGAAGGCATCATGGAAGGCTTCCCAATCAAGATATGTACCGGAGAATTCAGGAAGTGTTACCTTGGGCAGTGGAGGTAGTGTTGCCATTGATGCTTGACCATGCTGAGCAGGCTGAGTTACATTTGGATCAACAATCGGTTTCGGTGGTGGCGGAGGCAGAGGACGGAGCTGCTCTAATTCACTCGTACCCGCTAGATACAGCAGCTCTACTTCAGAGAATGTATCATTTGCATAATATTCAGTACTGCCAATACCAGGTTCATCCAAAAGCTTGTCATGGTTTGCTTGGAATTTGTCCCAGTGAATACGAAGAGCGTCCAGGGAGCTGTCAATCAACTTATTTGTAGCCGCAACTTCATTTGTTGTGATCTTTTCGCGAATTTGCTTGGGAAGTTTGCGAATTCTCTCTTGAATTTCGCTTTGACGATTAATTATGGCTGCTGACATTGTGATTGAGTGAGCGGTTCTCAAAAATGTCGAATTTAAAGCGATATAGCAAAGTTAGACTTACTTTGGAGTCTAAATTCCTGAATTGTTGACTGCAGCGTTGCGAAACTGCGGTTTGTTTTGATTCTGATTTGAATACGGTCGCTGTACGGCGAGCTGATGAGCAGTGAGCGACCGTGAATCCCACTACCGAGCGCTTGGAGTAGGGATCGCTTGAGTGCGCACGGCGAGTCGGTGCGCTGGTGGGGCTGACTGGTGAGCGCGCAGCTGGTGCTGGTAGGGATGACGATGAAGCAGAGCGATGTAGCGAAGCGATGAACGGCTGAAGACTGAAAATGGCGACTTCCGGCCCACGTGCAGCGAGATGGAATGCACCGCACATGCACTGAAACACTGCGAAATGCGCCAAGAACTGCACTGCGAACTGTGCCACGAACTGCACTGTGAAATGCGCCACGAACTGCACTGTGAACTGCACTGCGAACTGTGCCACGAACTGCACTGCGAACTGTGCCACGAACTGCACTGTGAAACTGCACTGCGAACTGTGCCACGAACTGCACTATGAACTGCACGTCGAACTATACTGCAAACTACTGCGAAATGCGCCACGAACAGATGAAGCTTTCAACTTAATAAACTAGAGCACACAAATCCGGCTCGAAGGACCAAAATGTTTGAGAGAAAGGATTGAAGGATGGGTGTGCTCTTTGTATTAAGTTAGAAATAAAATGTGTATGAAACTTTACTAAAACTTATATTAATGCGAGACTTTACATACGATTCGTTTCGTGTTCGATACGCTACTATACTGATGACTAACTGACTGATTACTGAGAAAAACATATGGGCATAGCAAAAAACTCCTGGCATCACTAGAGGTGCGCAGGAGGGTAAACTTTATAACTACAATAAATTAAAGCCCTAAACAGATACAATAATCAATATTTTAAGGAAACAAAAATCTAATGCTATTTGTGTTGATGGTATTTCTTTAAAAATGATATTAATTGCTTTGCCTGTTATAGCGGATTATATCACCCATATAGTAAATTCATGCATTTTAGAAAGTGTGGTGCCTGATATTTGGAAAATTGCGATAATAAAACCAATAGCAAAGAAGGATAATTGCAGTACACACGATGATTTGAGACCAATAAGCATTTTACCAGCTATGGCTAAAGTACTTGAAAAAGTATGCCATAACCAAATTATTAGTTATGTTATTGAAAACAATATTTTGCCACTTTATCAGTCTGGATTTAGAGCTGGACACAGTACGAACACGTGTCTTCTGAATATTGTTGATATTTTATTAAATAATTTTGACAAATCAAATATCTCTTTGTTGGTCCAGATAGATTTCTCGAAAGCGTTCGATATGATTAATCATAATATGCTGTTAGCTAAACTCAAATTCTATAATTTTTCAAATAAAGCTCTTGAGTTGTGTAAAAATTATTTAAATAATAGACAGTTTCAGGTGTCCATGTTACAAAATACTTCATCAAATTTTAATCTCCAATGTGGTGTCCCGCAGGGTTCAATTTTGGGACCATTATTATTTCTTTTATACGTTGCAGATATGCAATCTGTTTTAAATTTTTCTTCTGCTCATTCATATGCAGACGACACAACACTTCTTGCAACTTTAAACCCTTCAAATCTAAATGAACAACTATCCATGTTAAATAGTGATTTAGAAATACTATCTCTTTGGATAAAAAATAATGGTCTCAAATTGAATGCTACAAAATCTTCTTTTCTTGTTGTTGGTAATACTGACTTACAACCAAATGTAATTTTAGACGGCTCTGTACTTCAACGATGCACTTGCATTAATATTTTAGGTCTCTTGTTGGAGGAAAATTTATCTTTTAAAAATCATTTGAATAGAAAACTTACTGCAGCAAGACTCAGACTACGTCATCTATATCAATTTAGACATGATCTTAGTACATTTTTAAAATTACAACTTGTTAATTCACTTATCTTACCACTTTTTGACTACTGTGCTTGCACTTACATTCCTAATTTAACGGATTCGGATAAGAATAGAATTACTCTAGTACAGAACTCCTGTTTGCGTTTTGCATATGGTGTCCGCAAACACGAACATATAACTAAATACCGTCAACTTGCGAATATGCCCACTATAACAAATCGTGTTAAGACAAGCAGTACAATTATACCCTTAGAATCACAGACTTATACATCGTCCCAGCATATAGAAAATCAAAATTCAAGGCCTCATTTTCGTATCTGGCGCCAACTTTATATAACAGTATACCTGGTAATTTAAAATCATTGTGTATAAGTTCTTTTAAAACCCGTATTAAAACTATTATTGTCTAGTTAATATTACCTAAATGTACATTTCTATGTTTGCTGCTTGAATTTTGTGACCTGTGTGTTATTTTTTTCTCAATTTTTTTGGATGTTGTTAATAATTTTTTGGTATGTTTTTTGTTCATTTTGGCATATTTTCTGTATGATTAGGTTAGGTGGAAGAACAGCCTTTGGCTGAACCTCGCCTTTGGTTATTGCAATCAATAAAGTATATTATTATTATTATTATTATTATTATGGTCGATGCATCAAATACAGGCATAGGAGGTGTATTACAACAATCAATTGAAAATGAATGGAAACCTATCGCATTCTTCTCACGTACACTAACTACGACTGAACAAAAATATAGTACTTTCAGTCGTGAATTACTAGCAATTTATTCAACCATTAAAAAATTTAGATATTTTCTTGAAGGCAGAGAGTTCACTGTTTTCACTGATCATAAACCACTAACATACTCTCTTGCCAAAAATTCGAATACATGTTCACCCCGCGAATTGAGACAGTTAGATTTCATTCTACAGTTCACAAATAATATAAAACACGTTTCTGGGAACAAAAATATAGTAGCTGACGTTCTATCACGCCTAAACGTAAATAACATTGAACTAATAGACAAAATTGACTGCAAAAAAATACTAAAAGAACAAATAATTGACCAAGAATTACAATCCATTTTAAAAAATAATGATACAAATCTTAAATTCAAAGACATACCTTTACCCAACTCAAATACAACTCTAAAATGTGATTTTTCAACGGGTAAACTCAGACCATTTATTCCTAAAACATTTAAAAAGATTATTTTTGATCAATTCCACTCCTTCTCTCATCCCGGTGTTAAAACAACTCAAAATCTAATAGCTTCTAGATTCGTTTGGAGAAATATGAAACGCGATATAAAAGAATGGGTAAAATCTTGTATTAACTGTCAAAAGTCAAAAATAACTAGACATTCGAGTTCTCAATTTGAAAATTTCCCAACACCGGAAGCCAGATTTGACAACATCCACATAGACTTAATTGGTCCCTTACCTTACTCAGAAGGATATCATTACATACTTACTTGCATTGACGGCTTTATTAGATGGCCAGAAGCAATTCCTATCAAAGACATAACGGCCAAAACGGTAGCAAAAGCTTTAATTTCAGACTGGATTGCTCGCTTAGGAGTTCCATCGTTCATTACCAAGGATCGCGGAGCACAGTTCGAATGCACTCTTTTTGCACAACTCATGAAAACACTTGGTTCACACAGAATAAGAACAACCTCTCACCATCCACAGTCTAACGGTCTAGTAGAAAGATTCCATCGACAACTAAAAACAGCTCTCAGAACACATAATAGTTTAGCAGACTGGTCAGACAAATTCCCTATTATCCTTTTAGGAATTAGATCAGCTATTAAATCACCAATTAACTGCTCATCAGCCGAAATGGTTTATGGAAAACCTTTACGATTACCAGGTGAATTTTTTGACAAAACCATTACTCCTAACAACGAAACATTGCAAACTTATGTTATAAAACTAAAAACATTAATGGCAAACCTCAAACCATCTTTTACAAAATTAAATAACACAAAAATATTCCTTAGTAAAGATCTTTTTAAAAATACGCACGCATTCATACGTAAGGGTTCACAAAAAGAATCCCTACAAACACCCTACGACGGCCCTTATAAAATAATTCAAAGAAACAAAAAATATTTCACACTAGACGTTAACACAAAACCAGAAGTGGTTTCAATAGACAGGTTAAAACCAGCATACATATTACAATAATTTTCTGACAGCTGCCAGTGTCATCAATTACATAACGACCAGGTAACTCGCCAGTTTCATTCTTATATTGTTATCATTGTTATTTATGTTATTGTTATACCTACTTGTATTTTACTGTCATATTTTTTTGGGGGGAGAGCAATGTAGCGACTTGGATGATATTTTTCGCCACAACTGAAAGTCATGACGATTAAATAAAAGCTAAAGAAGTTGTTGTTTATAAATAAAAATATATACACGTTTCAAAATTCTTTCTCCGCAATTAGTTTTTATATTTATCATTTTTACAATTTAAGCTACGTTTCCACCTCTTAACATAGTATTTGTTTTTGTCGCTTTCATTTATTTTTGTCACAAAAATTCAAACCGTTCCCACCTCGTAACACATGGTTATTGTTTTGTTCTTGTGTGTTCACATTTAAACGAAAGACAATTTAGTTAGACATTTGAAATTGTTTACAAATTCTTTTATTTGTGTAATTAATTGATACATATATAACAACTTTACAATTTAATCAATGTATATAAACTAAAAATAATGTAAAAGGAAATTTAAAAATTTTTTTTAATGTGCCACAATTATTACACAGAGCATTTTAAATTTCAAAAATATAATTTGTATTAATATAATATAATAAGATTGTATTTAAAACTTAAAATCAAGATGAAAATAATATGTTTTGACATGTATATTTGATGTTTCGTCACAGTTGTTACGCCCCAACGCGGCATGCCAAGAGTCACTGGTTGCTAAAAATCTACAAAAATTTGCTCAATTAACTAATTATTATTTATTAATCGATATATTAACGTACTTGCCCTGATGGAATTGTTTTTCTAAACTTATCTTGCTTCCCTAGTGGTTCTTTTACTAAATTTAACAAAAAGTCAAACTGTTCAACAGTTAATATTGTGTAATTAAAAAGTTTTTCTTCTTCAAACAGTCTCATTTCGTTTAATAAATTGTTCCAATCTCCCTGTTCTAATCGTTTTTGATTTATCCGATGTATCCACCACTGATGAATTCTACTACACTGTTTATAAAGTATTGCTGCAACTCGAGCAAGCCTTCTTCTTTTCACCACTGAACGTATTACTAATACAGTTATATTATCCATACCGTTAAATAATAATAAAAGTAACATAATGACAGATCTCAGTTTCCACAACTAGCGAAATGTTTGGTTTTAAGCAAAGCACATAACCTTACAATAGAGAGAGATGCCCTTATCTCTCTTCCACAGAACAACGACTATGTCAAAAACAAAGACAAAATGTTTGGAGCTTGCAAACTTTCTGACTATGCGCTACGACAGCGACAAAGACTAAGACAAAATCATCAGCTGGAAACGCTCAGCTGTGTCGCCGTATGTCAAACTTTTGTGACTATGACTAAAAACAAAAACAAAGACTATGTTAAGAGGTGGAAACGTAGCTTTAAAGTTAATTTATGTTTACACTGTGTGATTGCTATTAGCATTTTATACTGAAATCAGCTGCAATCACAAGTACTTACTAAAACCCATAAATAAATACATAGATAATACAAAAAAAGGAAATAAACCTATACATTTTGACCAACTTGCTTTAACAGCTTTTAAACATATCAAAAGAAAACTAATAAATTTAGTTACTTTAGCTTTTCCGGTAAAAGATGCACCGATTAGTACTTACTAAAAAAAAGTACAGAGGTACTAGTTTTGTCCCTAGTTCGTTTTTATCTATTTTGTTTATTTTCGAATCAATGGTTGTGTTGATTGTGATAATTGTCTCATCTTGGACTGTACGATCTATGGCTTCAGTTTTTTCCCTCAGTTGAAAAATACGAGCCGTTGGACATCCTGCAGATACTGCCGTTCCTCTACACGGTTCCATCTTAGCCGAATCTCTGTCCGAGCTCACCGAGTTCGCCAAAGCTGGGCCGATCCTAAGTAGCCCCCACTTCAGACATAATCACGAACTCGTCCCCACACTGTACTCGCCTCAGGTTCTTTCGCATAGGATGTTACCATAACCACAGCATAATCATTTATGGATAGCAGCTCCCTGGGGACTCTTCCTAAACCCCAGTAAGTTTACGAAGTAGGGCTAAACGTCGGGGCGCCACCGCGTCCTGCTCCGTCGCCGCGTTTGTCAGCGTAGCCCAGGCTTTCGGCTAGCTAGGAAATCCATATCAGATGCTGATCGTAGAGGGCCGCTAGGATACCTGAGTTTCCCTGGTGGTGCCTCAAATTCCGCTTTCCCTCTATCTCTGCAACAGTGAAAAAGGTATTAATCTCTTCTTTTGTCGTGCTTTTATTTCTGAAATTTCCTTCCCCTAGAGAGGTTGTTTCTGCTGCACTGCACTTCGTGGAGATTGCATAGTAAAATAAAGATACACTTTTATATGTACTGACTTTAATCAAAATTCGGCGCTGTACACACAAATATCAAAAACAATACAATACTATTATTTTTAACAAATTGAACTCTTGGAAGTGGTTTCGTCAATACATCCGATAGCTGATTATTTGTGTTAATCAATTTTACATTAATATCACCATTTTCTCCCTGATGAAATGATATCGTATATCCATGTGTTTGGTTCTTTTGTGGAACTCCGGATTTTTGACGAATTTTATGGCACTCTGATTATCCACAAAAAGAATTATTACTTCGTTAAATGGATATGCGATTTCATTTAAAAATCGTTTGAGCCAGACAGCCTCTTTAGTTGCTGTGGATGCAGCCACATATTCGGCTTCCGTCGTGCTCAAAGTGACAAGTTTTTGTCGTTCACATCCCCAGATGACAGGTCCGTTTGACAATTGGAACACATGACCGGAGGTTGATCTTCAGATAGGGAGGTCACCTGCAAAGTCTGCATCTGAGTAACCTATTGGCTTTCCCACGCTTCCATTGCGAGAATATACTATGCCCAATTCAGGCGTACCTTTTAGGTATCGTAAAATGCGTTTTGCGAATTGCCAATAACTGTTATCATAATTACTCAAATGTCGACTTGCTTGGTTAACTGCGAAGGCGATGTCAGGGCGACTTACTATTGAAATAAAGTTTAAACAACCTACAAGCTCTCTGTAAGGAATTTTCGGATCAGATTTATTATTTTCAGGAGCTGAGTTAAGAGATGTATGAGAGTCACATGGGATACATAGGGGTTTAGCATTGGTCATGTTAAAACGATTTACAACACGTTTTATGTAATATGATTGATGAATTTTTATCTGTCCTAGATCCTTATTGTGATCGATTTGCATTCCAACAAATATATGACAGTCACCAGTAGTTATTTTGAATGATTCGCGCAAATTATTAAGTACAACATCCAATACATTTGCACATTTTGAGAAAATCAAACTGTCATCTACGTACAAAGCTAGATATACTATACTGTCATTTATTTGTCCTTTGAAAATGCATTTATCGCTCTCACATTCTACAAATTTAAATTTTTTCAAAAACGATTTAAATTTTTCGTTCCAGGAACGCGGGGCTTGCTTTAATCCGTATAGAGATTTTATTACTTTACAAGCGACACTACCTGTTGTAGCACTTTTCACCTCAAGCCCATCAGAGACTTTCATGTATACTTCCTCTTGTAATTCGCCATACAGGAAGGCAGTCTTCACGTCAAACTGGCGAATGTTCAGGTCTTGATCTGCGGCAATGGCGAGCAGAATTCTGATGGAGTCGTAGCGGGCTACTGGTGAGAAAGTCTCGTGGTAATCAAGACCTTCGCGTTGCTTGAATCCTCTAGCGCACAGACGCGCCTTGTAGCGCTCAACGTCTCCTAACGGTGAACGTTTCAGCTTAAAAACCCATTTGGAGTCAATGAGTTTCTTCCCAACTGGAAGAGGTACGACATCCCAAGTATGGTTGGCTCGATGTGCTGCCAACTCATCGTTGATTGCAGATTCCCAGCGATCTGCATCCGGTGATGTTTTAGCTTCTCGGTAGTTCTGAGGTTCCTGGCACTCGACGAAGTTTACATCGTACCTGATCGGACGCCTAATGGAGGCGCGATCCCTGAGTTGTCTTGCATTCTCTGTCGGCTGCGGCGGTTCAATTTCTGGAGGATCCAGTGATGCGCTATCTTCGTCATCATTATCGTCGTTGATTTCGACCATTAAATGTTGAGCATCATTTACCTGTAGAGATTGGAAAGGTAATCTGAAATCAACAGTATTGTAATTTGTTGTATTAATTTTGTCGTTTTCATTAAAAACGACATTCCGGCTGACAAAGACTTGACGCTTCGTAGGGTCAAACAACTTGTAATTTGGAGATCTTATTGATATCCAATGAAGATTGATTTTCTGGCCTATGGATCAAGTTTTCGACGTTGAGACTTTGGGATATTTGCATACGCCGTACATCCGAAAGTTCTTACGCGGCTAATGTTCGGCTTTTTCTTGAACCAAACTTCGTATGGAGTTAAATTTATCACCTGTGTTGTGGCTGTTCTATTAAGAACATACACGGCGGTATTCACCGCCTCTGCCCACAGGAAACGTGGAAGATTTTTAGCTTCTAGCATAGCGGTGGCAGACCCCATGACTGTCCTGTTTTCTCTTTCTGAACGCCCATTTTGCTCGGGCGTGTAAGGTGCAGTACTCTGTACCATTATCCACACGAATAGATTTCATGTGGCGACCAAACTTATTATTTACAAGTTCTGCAAAGTCTTTGAACTTTCCTGAAACATCAGACTTATGTTTTGGGAAATATACATGCCTGAAACAAGATGCTTCAACTTTGAAGATAACATAGAATTTAGATCCGCCAAGCGAAAGAGTTTGCATCGGACCTCCAACGTCGCTATGAAACTTCTCACCCGGCCCCACACTTGCTTTTTCTTCTTTTCTTGAAAAAGGCAAGCGATGAGATTTACCCATTTGGCACGGCTCGCAGAAGAAATCGTTGGTAGATTTAATTTTTGCACCTGTCACCAAACCTTTGTTGAACGTTTCTAGTAGCGATTTGTTGTTGAGATGACCAAGTCGATTATGCCATATTTGCAAAGAACTAATCGCAGACTGGGCTTCCATCTTCATGGTAGGTATTAGGTAAAGTCTATAAAGTTGATTACCTTGTTTTCTTCCCTGCACTAAAAACTCACCATGGTTGAAAATGTTGATTGATTCTTTAGAGAAAATTACTTCAAAATTTTTCTCTGTGCATACGCCAATTGACAGGAGATTCTTTTTGAAACTTGGCACATATAGTACGTTCTCAAGATTTACCTCCAACCATTTTCCATTGACATGGCTTCTAACAGGTACAACACCTTTTCCTTTTGCTTCCCTCTCACCGTCGTCACCAAGCACGACTGTTGTGTCACTGACTGTTAAGAAAGACGAAAACCACTCACGATGATGTGTGATATGCATGGTGCACGCACTGCCAGCAAAAAAAAATCGTCTGTTCGTTTATTTATGATATCTTGGTCGATAACACAGGAGGATAGGCTTGTCTCATTTTCAGGCGGTTTTGAAGTGATGCGAGCGGTGACGTTTTTCTTGTCGTCCTCTTTTCTATCTCTTTTTAATTTCCGGCACTCCTTCTTCACGTGACCTCGCTTGTGACAGTATCTGGTGGTTTCTTTTTAGTTCCCCCAGGCTTCTGCTCGTCTTTGCTGCTTCTATGGTCGGCTATGGACGCAGTGGACAGTGCCAACGTCATGTCATCTATGTTTGACATGCGCGATTCCTCCTTTATGAGACGTTCCCGGAGAGTTTGTAGCTTTTGGTCGTTTCTTGGTACGCTATCCCATGCAGTGATAAGCGCACTAAATTTTGATGGCAAACCCCCAAGAATTTTCGCCATGATGGCAGTATCTGAGACATTTTCACCCAAATCTATAAGTTGACGGGCGGCGTTTTCAACTATTGCCGTAAAGTGCGATACGGATTCATTCGACCCCATTTTTAACTCATGAAACCTTTGCATCAGTATTAATATGTTTGATGCAGATTTTTGTTCGTGAATTTCCAAGAGTTTGTTCCACATTTCCTCAGCTGTTTTACACGTTAAAAGATACTGGAGCTGCTGGAGTACTCCATGGCGGTCGAAATTGTGCACATAGCGATTGCATTGTTCTTTTCCCATGTCTATTACCGGCGTCCGGTTCAGCTACTGTACCGTCAACGTAACCTTTTACACCTTGTGCGATCAAAACAGTATTTATCTGTGTGTGGAATTCTTACCCACCAAAACTCCTCCTTTTCTCATCACCATGCTCCGGGACTGTAAAAACATTGCTTCAGAGCATGGCTACCTCATTGGGAGGATAATATCCTCATCCCGTCAATATTCTCTCCCTCCTCTCCTTTGCCTCGATTATCCCCTCGATGTCTTGGGAGATTTCTGCCCACTGCTCCGGACACCTGAGCATACCCTGCAACAAGTTTTCAGGAGTCAGCTGCGTACCGTCCTCATTTAGCATGTGCAATCTTTGGGTTGCCCATTCTGGACAGTCAAGATTACATGTTTCGCCGTATCCTGCGCCCCACAGTAAAGGCACCTCGGGTCCGTTGCTCTCTTCATCTAATGCAGGTACTTCCTGAAGCATCCGTGCCCAATCAATGCCTGCGTAAGTAGTTAACTTCCCCGTGTCCTCTGCGCAACCATGGTTTAATACTTGGAATGAGACGTCGGGTCCAAGCCCCTTTATTTCATCCTCCCATTTCTCCTGCCGGAGAGTGATCATCTCCTTCTCGGATGTCCTTCTCCCAATTTCCCGTTGCCTTGCTCTTTGCTTCGCCATCAGGTGTATAGGGGCTAGGACCAGTATTGCCACCTCAGATACCGTTCTGTACGCGCTACAGATCCGGATCGTCATCTTTCTCTGTACCTTGAGCAGAACATTTCTGTTCCTCTGTTTATCGAGCAGAACATTTCTGTTCCTCTGTTTATCGAGCGCGCTACTCCACACGGCCGTTGCGTACAACATTACAGAGTGGACTACGCTGCTTAGCATCTGCCTCTTGCATACAGAATGTTCCATAGTAGGGGATCTAGGATTGATCCTTGCGGAACTCCCGCCGTGACGTCAATCTTTTCTTTGCCTTCATCGTGGCTAGCCGTTATTGTCCTGTTCTCTAAGTAGGATTTAATGAGAGTTAGAAGATGATCTTCCAGTCCCATTTTCTCCATCTCCTTCATAACCTCTCTCCAGCTAGCACTGTTGAAGGCGTTCTTGATGCCGAGAGTGATCAAGACACATATCTTCCTGGCCCTCCACGTCCCCTGTCTGGCATCCGCAGCAATCCCCATGACCCTTGCTATAACATCGACTGTACTTCTGCCTTCCCGGAAACCAAATTAGTTGTCAGAGAGCCCTCCAGCCTTTTCAATCTTTGACTTTAACCGGGCGCAGAGTAAGTGCTCCATAAGCTTCCCCGCAGTGTCCAAAAGGGAAAGTGGCCTCATGGAGGATGGACTGTTTAGGGGCTTATCACCCTTACGTATAAGGATGAGCAAGGCCTTCTTCCATTCGAGGAGAATGGTTCCTTCTTTCAGGTGGAAGTTCATGACGGTGAGTATTCTATCCGAGCAGCACTTTACTGCTGCCTTGATTACCTCCGTAGGAATTCCATCTGGCCCAGGGGCTTTCTTCGGCTTCATCTTCTCCGCTGCGTTGAGTAACTCCTGCTCAGTGAAAAGTTTCACCGCTTCGGAGTTACTGTTTTGCCGACGGATCCAAAGCTCTCTCACTATTGTCGGCAAGCTATCTTTCGATGGAGTGACTGGAGGATCCCTAGCTTTAAATCGTTTGGAGACGATTTTGTAGCCGTTCCCCCATACGTCATTGTCCACTTCGTCAACCAGGGCCTTTCAGCATCTCCTTTGCGACTTCTCGATTTCTTTTCTGAGGCGAACCTTTGCTGGTTTATATGTTCGCCTCAGACTTTCTTTCTCCTCGTCACTTAGGTCCCTCGTAGTCCGCTTCCTCTGGTATTTCCTTCTAGCCGCGTTTGCCTCCCTTCTCAGGACCGCGATTACATCCGTCCACCAGTAGATAGGTGGGCGTCTAACGGCCTGCCTTCTTGGCATAGTTTCATCGCAGGTGCTCTGAAAAATTGCCGTTAACTCCGTAGAGTTCTTCGGTTGTGCCGCTAATCGGCGTTGAAGGCTTTCTTCCAGTATCCGTGGATCTACGTTTGAAGTCCTCCAGCCCCTATTGCTCGTTTGCCTGGTAGCCTTTTTATGGCTTATCTCGTACATCATGCAGTTGTGCAGCGTTAAAAGTGCTTCGTCCTTCAGGACTTCCCACTGCGTCACGAGGTTGTTACCCGCTAGCGTTATATCAATAATGGAGCTGGAGTCATTCCTCTGGAAGGTTGGGGTATCTCCCTGGTTGACAACTTCCAACTGTATGCTTGCCGCCCTCCTATTTAATACCCCGCCCCTGTGGTCCTCTGTCAAAGAGTTCCACTCATAGGACTTGGCATTAAAGTCCCCAGCTACTAAGATCTTTTCCCCCTTACAGGCTCTGATGGAATTCTCTAGCTCCTGGAGATAATCTTCAAATTCCACGTCCGTCCGGTTGGGCGAAAAGTAGCAACTACAAATCCTGATGTTCGCTAATTTCGCCCAGACAAAGCCATTTCCCTTTCCTTCCGCTGTAATTTGGATATTTCTGCCCACTTGCTTAATCGCGGCATTCCCACGATGGTGCCTAAGCTACCCTCTGCTGATAGCTTCATTGGGTTCGTTGACCAGAATGAGATCAGCTTTCTTCCTGTGGGCGAGCTCAAAAAGCAGGTCGTGCGAGGCCCTACTCCTATCCACATTTAATTGCAAGACTATGAAGAGGAGTGCTTCTTCCGCATTTCTTCCCATGCAGTCTTCATTTATGGGCACCTGTTTGAGGCGTATCTGTGGCCTCGCACGTTGCAGGTTCTACAAAAATCTTCTTCCTTGCACGCAGCTACCTGGTGGCCTACTCTGTTGTAATTTCTGCACCTTGGGCATTCCTTAATACGGTGTCCGCTTAGTCCGCATCCCAAGCAGTGCGTGCTTTTTTCCTCTATCGTGCATTGGGCTCCAACGTGGTTGTATCCCAGACCGGTATCATCTTTGTAGTTCTTCTACCTCACGTACCCTGCACCTAACCAACCCAACCTTGACTCTGCGCTTTCAAGCAGTTTGGCAGCGACTTCATTCGGAACCTTGAATGTCGTCGTCTGTGTCCCTCCATAGGAGCTTCTAAGGGTTCCAATGTCCTCAACCCTCAGATTTTCCCATTTCGCAGTTATTGCGATGGCGGCTACAATCTCCTTCTTTGTGGTCGCAGCGTCGAGGTCCCGTATTTGCAAGCTCTTGACATTGTCAAGGGTTTTTATGGTCCTGTCCTGGAGCTTGTCTGCGAGCCTGCTCTTTAGTAGCCCCGCCTTCCCATTTGGCACACGTAGGACGAGATCTCCTTTTCTTGATTGTATAACCGCCTCTACGGGAAAATCTTCCTCCAAGGTGAACTTTTTAACAAGTTCAGGGAAGGTTTCGGCGGCTTTGTCCCTCTTGACAATCACTGCTTCCTTGTTTGGGCGTTTTGTCTTTTGGTCTTTCCTATTCTCTCTTTTTTCTTCCTTAGAAGCTATCTCAGTCTTGGTCAGTTTTGGTGTTTCCTGGGTTTGGTTCCGGGGTTTCGTCTTCCGGGATACAACCTTTGCCCACGTCTCTTTTTCGTTGTCCGGTTCTTGTTCATTTTTGTCTGTTTGTATTGCAGGCTGTTCCCTCTCCTTCTTCCTTCTCCTAGGGGGGTTGCCTCCACTGGCTCACGGATTCTCCCTATCCGTTGGTTTTATTTCAGAGTGTCCTTCTTCTAGACAAGTTGTCTCCCAAGACTATCGAGCCCTTGTCTACCCGTGGTTTAATTTCGGAGTGTCCTTCTCCTAGACAGGTTGTCTCCCAAGACTCTGGAGTCCAGTCTACCCGGGCTAATTACAACCGGTTTTGTCAGTCCCGGAGGTTGACCTCGTTCTTGCCGGTCTTTTATCCGACCACGCGTCCCTTCAGCCGGGTCACCTCATTTCAGGATTTAGGATTTTTATTGAGATTTACTTCTCTTGGACCGATTCATAGCCTTGCGGCCCCGGCCCCCCCCGCATTACTACCGAGAGTAATGCCTGGTTTATCAGGTGTCCCAGGTTCGAACCCGGGGGCCCTCCGGCATCGTTTGCCCCGGTGCAGTCCCTAAGCCACGACACTATAGCTGGGATTAAGGGGTGTGTTACCTTTTGTCTGGACTCTCACCTCGCCGTCATCTGTTAGGGGCCTGAGCAAGGGAGCTCTTACCTCCCGTTGGCCCCACTGGTGTTCATACCTGACAGTCCACGAGCTCGGATCATTGAGCCACGCAAGCCCCCCAACCACGACAAGGCGTAACACTTGTGGGGGGGAAACCCAACTTAAAGTAACCAAACCCAACCTTTTTTTGGAAGGAGGAGAAATCTTCAAAAAGACGCCCGCAGATCCAACTGGGAGAAGTGTGGGATTCTTAACCACTATATAATATATATATATATATATATATATATATATATATATATATATATATAATGGATCCCAAATAGTTGAGCAGTATTCAAGATGAGGTCGTACTGGAGACACAAACAATAGTGTTAGTATATTGACATTGAATGTACTAGCATTTCTGATAATGAAACCTAAATTTCTGAATGCGTTAGAAACTTTTGATTCGATATGTTTCGTAAGTGTAATCTTAGGATCAGAAATTACTCCTAAATCATTAAATATATCAGGTCTATTTAATACGGTATTGTTGATAATATAATTAAATTTTATAGAATTTACTTTTCTTGTGTAAGTCATGACTTGACACTTATTAGCCCGTATTTATAAAAATGAAGCATTTGCTTTGAAGTGAAAGGTAGAAGTAAAAGGTAGCAGTAGGAAGTATAAGGTAGAAGTAAAAGGTTTTTCTTTAATTCGTATTCATAATCTTTGCCTTTAGCTTGCAGGGAAATACTTCAGAAAAATGAAGTAACGGGTATTAAAGATTCGTGATGTATGTACACATTAGTAGGTATTTATAAAAGGAAGTTTTACCTCTTGCTTGAAAAAAGTGAAGCAATTACTTCAGGTTATATTTATAAAAAAAGTGAAGGAGAAGGTATTGCTGCATAATAAAAGATTTTACTTTTTTCGTATTTATAAAAAGAAGCATTTCCTCCAAAACTGAAGGATTGGCTTCTAAAAAAATGTATCTAGTCCCCATGCAACTTTTTTTCAAGAATCTCACTTATTCATTAGTTTCAGACTGAAACTAATGAATATATATACTGTTTTTATAAACTAAACTTTCATTTTGAGTGTGATTTTGCAATAGTACGTTTGTAATAGCTGAAGTGGTGCATTTACGCGCAAGAAAATTTTATAAACCGAGGCGTACGCCTCGTGAGTCCGAATACAAATCATTATTTCGATTTGAAGAGGACCATTTGTTGTGGTTGGCGCACCACTTTCTGGGAGAGAATCCAGAAACTCGTGGAGCTGCACTGTCACCTGTGCACAAAATGAAAATATTTCTACGGTATTGTGCTGATCCTGGATTCCAGAGCGGAATTGGCGAAGAATTGGGATGTACACAGTCCACAGTGTCCAGAATATTTCATCAAGTGCTTGATCGTATTGTAGAAAAGGCTGCAGAATGGATTCGGTTCCCAACTACGGAAAATCAAATCATGCAGGCCTAAGAGCAATGGTTGACCAGGTTCCATTTCCCAACAGCTATTGGGGTTATTGATTGCACACATATTCGAATTGAAAAGCCATCCCAATTTGGAGACGAATATGTAAATCGAAAAGGATTTACTAGTATTAATGTACAAGCCACGTGCGACCAGAATTATTTTATAACCAGTATTGATGCAAGATGGCCTGGATCAGTTCATGATTCTCGTATATGGAAGAATTCAGCGGTGCGTGAAGTCATGAAAAGGACAACAAACACTGTACTGCTAGGAGATAGTGGGTATGGTATAATGCCATATCTCATGACTCCCTACTCCAACCCCCAAGAGGAATATCAGAAAGCCTTCAACAGGTTGTTTACATCAGAGCGAGTTCTGATTGAGCATACATTTGGGCAACTGAAACGGCGATTCCCTATTCTGAAATATGGGTGCAGAGTAAAGTATTCCAGTGTTCCAAAAGTGATAATTGCATGTGCAGTGTTACACAACATAGCTAAGTACTTAGGAGATGGAGACTTTCAAGATGATGATGATGAAGAAGAAGAAGAAGAAGAAGAAGAAGAAGAAGAACAGGACTTGCCACATATAGCGGAAGGGAACGAAGATGCTATTCGCATACAAGGACAAGGACGTCGAGAAGAATTGGCTCATCTCATTTATGATAACAACATTGGTAAGTACCTATCACAACTGTATATTTGCAATAGTTTAAACTATAAAATAATACAAAAAATTATAAATTAAATCTATTTCTTACAGGAACTTGAACGGAGGGCTTACATTACAAATAAATACTGTATTTTATATATTCTTAAATAAAAATGTCTATAATAGTACATTATTATAAATTGCAGTTAGTTTTATTTCCCATGACATTATACATGTTCGAAGGTTCTTTGTTGGATGTCTCACCTAGCTTCTGGAGCTTGGCGGAGAAATATTGTTGTTGAATACGAGCAGTTTTCAATTGTTCAATTAAAACCACTCGTTGAAGCTGGGTGGTCGTCAAATATCTCGTCTCATCAGATTCTTCTGATACAGCATCAACCACTGTAATATTTCGTGATAATTTAGGCTTCGGTGTTATTTTTTTTTTACAACTTCCTGAACCAGTGACTCATACGATCGCTTTCTGTTATTTACTATTCCAGAAGCAATTAATTGATGGACATCACTCTGTCATATTTGCATCCGTTGGAGTATGTGGGGAAGGTTGCAATGTTGACACACCAATTGCAACAGCACCTAGTACGTACACAAAAATATGACCAAGTAATATAGAATAATAATGTTGAACATGAATGATTTCTCACCTGGGATTTGACTCAATACAGGATTGATGTCCGCATTCATGGCCTCCAACATTATTTTCTCCCAGGGCAGAAGGCGAAAACGTTTGTTTCCTGTTTTATTTTTATCTGTTTTATTTTTCAGTCGTGTTTTCATATTATTCACTTTTTTCATAAACGCTTTAATTTCCATGTCTTTGCCAAAGATCTTCATATATTCTTGAACAATTTCAGTTAAAGCTGTAGTTTTTTTATTTTCATCGATGGGATTTGCGATTTTTCCAGAATTACTGGATGTGCGCGGACTTTTTCAGCGATGAATGTCATCTCATGTGTGACTTCTTCACTGCCCTCCTGTTCACTTTCTGTGTCACACATTTTATCTTAATTTTAATCCAAAAACATACACTGTACAAGTATCAATCATACATACAACACCTCTATTCTAAATAAACTATCTAACTCTTACTGATCACACACACGTTGAGTTTAAACTTGTAACATCGCTTCAGAATAGCAAACGTACCACACACACTCAAAATGAAAATTTAGTTTACAAAACAGCATATACACGTTATATGTGGGCTGGCAAAGTAATGATAAAATCTGATGTGGTCAACGCATTAAATACCTTCTGCCAACTTTTATTAATTTGCACACATACCTACAAATTTATTGATGCTGGAAACTATATTACGTTCTTTTGCATTCGTATAATATGACTATAACTATTGTTTTACTTACTATTTTCTTTTTAAAACGTTACTATTATTAATTTGAAATGATAGGTTTTTTGACAATGACATTTATCTGTTAGTTACATACTTTTAATATCTGAACTATGTAACTAAGGAATTATGTTTATTTGTGAAACATAGGCTCCAGAATTTACAAAATAGATTATTTTATATATTTATCTATAAAAAATATAAAACAAGTATGAATGCATACCTGTAGAATATTTAATAATATTTAATTTTTATAATAATAAAAATCGCGAAAAATTACATTTAATGGTATTTTTCGAAGAAAAACTATTTTGAACTTAAAGTAAAGTGCTATTTCCAGTTACCTGATTTACACCAAAATGTAATAGATTCAATAAAGTACAAATACAAGGTTTTAAAATTTTCTGAATATAGTATTTGAGGTAGAGCCTAGACAAAATCCAAAAAAATTGAGATTCTTGAAAAAAAAGTTGCATGCTTCTTTTTATAAATACGAAAAAAGTAAAATCTTTTACTTTTAAGCGAAACCTTTTGCCTCGGAGCAAAACCTTTTCCTTCACTTTTTTTTATAAATATAACCTGAAGCAATTGCTTCACTTTTTGCAAGAAAAAGGTAATACTTCTTTTTATAAATACCTACTATTATCTATAGATTCACAGATATGTTGAGTGATAAGCATGAGATTTGTTTCAGTAGATCTACCCTTAATGAATCCGTGTTGATTAGGCGATAACATACCACATACATGATTGTAGATTTTTTCATGAAGAATGGACTCGAATATCTTACTAAAGTTGCAAATAATTGATATAGGTCGATAATTAGTAAGACCATTTTTATCTCCTTTTTTAAAAATTGGAGTGACTTTAGAAACTTTCCAAGCAAGGGGAAAAGTAGAATTTCTTAAAATAAGATTGAAAATTATTTCGAGGGGTTTAAGAAAAACTGCTCTGCAATCTTTTATTAAAAATGCTGGTATAAGATCCGAACCCATTGTCAGTTTACACTTTAATTTGTTTATAGCTAGTATGATATCTTCTTGAGTAATTGTATTGAGAAGTAAAGTTTGAAGGTTGTAAAAAAAGTTGGAGGTATTATCTGTGTTACATGAAGTGTCGTTAAATGAATTTGAAAAATGATCTGCAAAACTGTCAACTATATCTTGCGGATTGTCGACTATCTCATTATTGTAATGTAATACAGATGGTAAGGTGGACGAATTTCTCTTACTGTTAATGAACGTCCAGAATCTTTTTGGTTCATCAATTATTTCATTTTGTATCTTCAGGCAATAATTTTTATAGGCCAGATTAATCTCATACTTTATTTCAGATCGAAGATTTGAAAACTCTAATTTATCTTGAAAATTTTTCGACTTTCTGTATTTTTTCAAAATTTTGTGCTTTTGTTTTATTCTATATATAATCGAACCATTATACCAGGGTGGATAGCTATTAACAGTTTTACGTTTTTTGGGCACATTATCATTAAGAATAGTTCTTAAGATTTCGTAGAAAGCACTGACAACAGTATCGACATCTGTATAGCTATAAAGAAAATCCCAGTTGATGCAGGACAACTCAAAATAGAGCTTAGGAAAATTTGCTTTTTTAAAATTTAGTACCTCATTATTTCTAGACTTGAACCTATTTGGAGAAGATCCAGGATCAAAATTTACTGATAAAACAAGATGATGATAATGTTCTTTAACTGCTGTGTTATGTTCTTGAGAAACTAAACATTGTTGCATGAAACAAAATCTAAAATTCTACCATAGGTATTTAGAACATAATTGTATTGTTTTAGATTGCATAAATTCATAAAATTCGAGAAATTATTGACAAATGGGCATGTAGCATTATTATTTACAGAGTTAAAGTACAGCGGTATATTGAAATCCCCGAATATTAAAATTTCTGAATCAAAAATAAACTCTAAAGCTGACAAATAATCAAATAAAGTACAATAATCATATAGTGTAGTGGAAGATGGGATATAAATATTACAAATGTAAAGTGCCTTATGTTTTAAGGTTATTTTAATAAGTACTATATCAATAAAATGTAGTTCATTTGGTAGTGAAATATCAATTCGATATGCCTTGAAATCTTTTTCAAGAGCAATTAGAACGCCACCGCCCCGTTGGGTGTCAGAACTTATAAAATCTCTATCAGATCTAAATACATTAAAATTGTTTGTGTCGAATAATTCAGTTATTAATATCCTCATTGCACCATGTGTCTGTAAGTACATAAGCTTGATACTCAAGTGAATTTAAAATAAATTGAAACATTTTGTTCTCAGACTTCTTACATTTTGATAATAGAAATTAATAGAATTATTTGTGCTATCTATCTTGTTAGAATTTTTATTTATTTTATTATACTGTGGTTGCTATGAATTACCAAGTACGGACTTTTTAAATTTTGCTAATATTTCTATGTATACATGGCATTCAGTATTCCATACAGCATGATCCGTATTAATATTTAAATTTTGTGACGACTTCTAATTTGTACAGTGAGTACATTTTAATTTGTCGGATTTACATTCACTTAATGGATGTGATTCAGCACATCTGGGACAGGTTGGATTCTGTTTCGTGCATTGTGTCGCGAGATGGTGAAATCTACAGCATTTGTAACAACGGCGCAAGTCAATAGCGTCATATACGGAACAATAATCGTATGCCACCCATAATTTTCCAACATTCATTGCTTCTTGGTACGTTTTAATATCAACTTTAACTACACATTGATATAAATTCTGATTATTACGTAGGGGTTTCGTAGATAAAATCTCACAGGTATTGTCGTCAGAAAAACACGACTTGTTGAGTAATTTTAAATGATTAATTATCTGGTGTGATTCTATATTCTCTGAAATACCTACAATTTTAATTCTTGGATAGAACGTGGATGCTTGCTTTACCTCATAAGTCTCACATAGTTTATCATTAACTAATTTTTAAAATTTTGACGACTCGTCAGTATTAGCACAATTTACTAAAAGACCACCATTGCGTGAATTACTGGTGGTTCTGCAGTACTTTTTGTAACATTGGCAAAGGACTTTTGATTATTATTACATACGTAACTATTCAATTCGTTTACTTTAACATTTATTGACTCTTGAATTTCATTTTTAAATTTATTAAACAAAAAATTTAGCGTCGTCATTATTTCAGTTTGAATATTCTCAAGAACTTTATTCAATTGATTATTGTTCAAATTAGAATCAGTTATACTTTTATTTAATTCTTGTAATTTAGATTCAATGTTTAAACCTTTAGACTTATCAACCACGTGACGGTTCTTTTGCACACATCGCATAAGTATAAAATAGTGTTATTCTTGTCGATAAATTGAAAATATGTTTCATTTATACCAACACAACTAACATGAAACCATTTCCGGCAAGAGCCTTCACAATCTATGAGATCCTCATTGTTTTTTAATTTACATTTCGCGCAGTTTATCATTTTGCATTGTAATGCAATAAATAAATTAAATAAAATCTGTTTAAAATTTTAAGAATAAAAAAAATGGTTATAAATAAATATAACTAAAAATTAAGTAATGAATATGAAGGGAGTGAGCACACAGTATACAGAACGGACAGAGCAGATGCCAGTGCGGCCCGTCACGGTAGGAAACTGACAAACAGAATGTGGACCACGGATAGGACAATACAAGAATAAAGAGAGTGTTACTGAATATGAGAAAAGATGAAAATAAAAGCCTAAAATACGACTAAGATAAACCTACCATCTAACTAAAGATAAAAAACTATCTAAGAATAGATTAAATATAATAAATAAATAAATAAATAAATAAGACAATAAAATATAATTTAAAAACCTATGAACTAAATTAAAAATATGATAATTTAAATAAGCAGCAATATATATATATATATATATATATATATATATATATATATATATATATATATATATATATATAAGGAGGAAAATATCGTGGGTGTGTCAGTGGATTGTGGGCTTTAATTAAAGTTGATTTCTTTTAAAATCTGTCAAGCTTTCGTGTATTTAGTTTTTTACACATCATCAGGACACTGAAGTAAAAATACAAATAATTTTACAAGTGTATAAAATAATTTGATTTTAAAAAAACTTACGTTTTGGTGAAGTTGTTTATAAGTCATTGATTTTATAAAACAAAAGAATTTTGACATTATTTTAGTTAAAATTTACAAAAATAAAACTTATAATAATTTTGACTAAATCACATGTTTGAGTACGTTGTAGTTGCGCAGCAAGTTATATTTTGTTTTGGTGTAATGTTGGTACAGGATGTGAAATGGGCGGTAAATTTTAAAGGGGTTTAATTTGAAATAGGTGTAGCCATGTCAACGTTCAAGTTTCAGTATCATGGTTTTGAAGTATTCTGTTGTTATTAATAAGTTTAAACAAATTACAACATATAGGGCTCAGGTTATCAATGTCAGTTTTTTTGTTCATAGTATTGTTGGTATTTTGTATATGATACATTTCCAAAAACGATCGTTTATTGTAATTTTTTTCTGTATCTAATATGTCTGTATTGTCAAAGTCCATGGTATGTTTGTTTGTTACGCAATGTTGGGATAAGGATGTTGCATGAGGTTTTCTTTTTATATCGCTTTTATGTGACGTAATTCTGCCAGAAAGTTGTCTGGATGTGTGCCCGATATAACATAAATTGCAATTTTGACATGGGATTTTGTATACGATGTTAGAATTTTGCATTTTTGGTGTTTTTTCTTTTAGTTTACTGAATATTGTTTTAACTGAGAGCCAACTTTTGTTAGCTATGCGTACTGTGTCGTCCTGGACTATGTTGGTTATGTTTTTGGTAATCTTGTTTATGTATGGAAGTGAGCAGTATTTTATATTGTTATTGTCAGTCTGTATGTCGTTATTGTTGGTTTCAGTATTTGATTGTGTGTCGGTTTGTATTGTATTGAATTGTTGTTCATTGAACAGTAACACGTTCAGCAAGTTTTTTGGGTAAGCATTTTTGATTAACACTTCTCTAAGTTTACGTAAATTTTCTTGGTGGTACGAATGATGTGAGATCTTCAGTATTCTGTTTTTTAGTGCTCGAACGACGTTGATTTTCATTTGTAGAGGTTGTTCAGAGTGAAAGTGGACATAACGTTGGGATGATATGGGTTTTGTATACCAGTTTAATTTTAATAGGCCTTGTTGATCTCTTGTTATTAATGTGTCTAGGAATGGTAAAGTATTATTTTGTTCTATTTCCACTGTGAACTGGAGATGCGAATTGTAGTTATTGAAGATGGATAGTATATGTTCCACTTTATCACGAGGTACAGCTGTCACAATGTCGTCGACAAATTTCTTCAAGAATGGTAGTTCAAAGTCTAGTTGTGGAATACAATGTTCTAATAGTGTGTCCATGACATATTGCGCTACTATTGGACTGCAAATTGCACCCATTGGACTTCCAAGTGTTTGCTTATAGTATTGACCATTGTAGACACAGTAACTGGTGTCGAAGATGAATTTTGTTATCTGAATGAAGTCATTTTTTGTAAGAGTTGTGTAATCAGTTATAATTTCCCACTTTTCATTTATACTATCGATGGTTAACTGTACTGAAATGTTACTGAACAACGATACAACATCCAAACTGATTAGTATATAGTTTTCGGGTAATTTAAATTCATTTATGAAGTCGGCAAATTGAAACGAGTCTTTAATGTAATAGGGATTGTCTTTGTCATAGGCGTCTGTCAGTCTGTCTGTGATATATTGGGCTAGTTTACTGTTAGGTGCATCTATGGAAGATATGATAGGTCTTAATGATAATGTAGGTTTGTGTATTTTAGGTTGTCCGTAATATTTAGGTGCTGTGGAGTTGTATATTGTGAGTGTTTTAGCTGTATCTGGGGTTATTGCATTTGTGTTTTTAAGTTGGGATACTAGTTTGTTTGCTTTTTGTTGTATAGTACTGGTAGGGTCTCGGTTTAGTCGTTTGTATGAGTTTGTGTCATTTAGTATTTCTTCGGATTTGTTATTGTATGTTTGTTTGTCCATTATTACTGTTACATTTCCTTTATCAGATTGGGTGACAATTAGATCGGGATTTTGTTTTAGAAATTTTTTTGTATACGTATACAAATATTGTATATAAGTGTTAGTTGTTGGTTTATTTAGGTAATTTGTAATGACATTGGTAACCTGCGCTCTACATAGATTTTTGTTGTTATCGTTATATTTTTCTATAATGTATTCTACATCACTTAGCAGCTTATTAACACTAACCTGTTTTGGTGTAGGTGGTATACAAAATTTGGGTCCAAGACTGAGTAATGTTTGTACTTCTATCGGTATTTGTTGATTCGTTATATTTTTTAACCATTTTGTTTGTGTTAGTAATCTGCTACGTTCTGTAGTTATTAAATTTTGTATTTTATTTTGATTTCTTAATTTAATCTTATTAAAAGTTTTATTGTATTTAATATGTTGGTGAAATTTAAAATTTTGAAAAATATAGGTCGGTGTTACCTGTATAATTTTATTAGCAATTTGTTGTAAATTTTGTTCCGTTTTTTTGAGTGTTGACATGGTTGCATCTATTTCAATGTTTAGAATTTTTCTCCTTAACCTGTTGTAGTGGTTGTTGAGATGTTCTATATATTTTCCGTTGATATCTTGGATTGTAATCGGTGTGTTGGTTGCAATGTGGTTGGGAATCACGCCTTTCTGTCTGCATTTTAATAGGAAAATTTTTCTGTTTTTTAATTTCGCCGACTTGGTGTTCAGGATCGCCCATTTTTTATATAGCTTCACAGCCTGTAAGCCGTATTGATGTTGGAGGTGTTGGAACTAACACTTATATACAATATTTGTATACGTATACAAAAAAATTTCTAAAACAAAATCCCGATCTAATTGTCACCCAATCTGATAAAGGAAATGTAACAGTAATAATGGACAAACAAACATACAATAACAAATCCGAAGAAATACTAAATGACACAAACTCATACAAACGACTAAACCGAGACCCTACCAGTACTATACAACAAAAAGCAAACAAACTAGTATCCCAACTTAAAAACACAAATGCAATAACCCCAGACACAGCTAAAACACTCACAATATACAACTCCACAGCACCTAAATATTACGGACAACCTGAAATACACAAACCTACATTATCATTAAGACCTATCATATCTTCCATAGATGCACCTAACAGTAAACTAGCCCAATATATCACAGACAGACTGACAGACGCCAATGACAAAGACAATCCCTATTACATTAAAGACTCGTTTCAATTTGCCGACTTCATAAATGAATTTAAATTACCCGAAAACTATATACTAATCAGTTTGGATGTTGTATCGTTGTTCAGTAACATTTCAGTACAGTTAACCATCGATAGTATAAATGAAAAGTGGGAAATTATAACTGATTACACAACTCTTACAAAAAATGACTTCATTCAGATAACAAAATTCATCTTCGACACCAGTTACTGTGTCTACAATGGTCAATACTATAAGCAAACACTTGGAAGTCCAATGGGTGCAATTTGCAGTCCAATAGTAGCGCAATATGTCATGGACACACTATTAGAACATTGTATTCCACAACTAGACTTTGAACTACCATTCTTGAAGAAATTTGTCGACGACATTGTGACAGCTGTACCTCGTGATAAAGTGGAACATATACTATCCATCTTCAATAACTACAATTCGCATCTCCAGTTCACAGTGGAAATAGAACAAAATAATACTTTACCATTCCTAGACACATTAATAACAAGAGATCAACAAGGCCTATTAAAATTAAACTGGTATACAAAACCCATATCATCCCAACGTTATGTCCACTTTCACTCTGAACAACCTCTACAAATGAAAATCAACGTCGTTCGAGCACTAAAAAACAGAATACTGAAGATCTCACATCATTCGTACCACCAAGAAAATTTACGTAAACTTAGAGAAGTGTTAATCAAAAATGCTTACCCAAAAAACTTGCTGAACGTGTTACTGTTCAATGAACAACAATTCAATACAATACAAACCGACACACAATCAAATACTGAAACCAACAATAACGACATACAGACTGACAATAACAATATAAAATACTGCTCACTTCCATACATAAACAAGATTACCAAAAACATAACCAACATAGTCCAGGACGACACAGTACGCATAGCTAACAAAAGTTGTCTCTCAGTTAAAACAATATTCAGTAAACTAAAAGAAAAAACACCAAAAATGCAAAATTCTAACATCGTATACAAAATCCCATGTCAAAATTGCAATTTATCGGGCACACATCCAGACAACTTTCTGGCAGAATTATGTCACATAAAAGCGATATAAAAAGAAAACCTCATGCAACATCCTTATCCCAACATTGCGTAACAAACAAACATACCATGAACTTTGACAATACAGACATATTAGATACAGAAAAAAATTACAATAAACGATCGTTTTTGGAAATGTATCATATACAAAATACCAACAATACTATGAACAAAAAAACTGACATTGATAACCTGAGCCCTATATATTGTAATTTGTTTAAACTTATTAATAACAACAGAATACTTCAAAACCATGATACTGAAACTTGAACGTTGACATGGCTACACCTATTTCAAATTAAACCGCTTTAAAATTTACCGCCCATTTCACATCCTGTACCAACATTACACCAAAACAAAATATAACTTGTTGCGCAACTACAACGTACTCAAACATGTGATTTAGTCAAAATTATTATAAGTTTTATTTTTGTAAATTTTAACTAAAATAATGTCAAAATTCTTTTGTTTTATAAAATCAATGACTTATAAACAACTTCACCAAAACGTAAGTTTTTTTAAAATCAAATTATTTTATACACTTGTAAAATTATTTGTATTTTTACTTCAGTGTCCTGATGATGTGTAAAAAACTAAATACACGAAAGCTTGACAGATTTTAAAAGAAATCAACTTTAATTAAAGCCCACAATCCACTGACACACCCACGATATTTTCCTCCTTAACTAATCGAAACAGTGACGATTACACTCCACATATATATATGTATATATATATATATATATATATATATATATATATATATATATATATATATATATATATATGTACAGGGTGTAAATTTGAAAACGGGTCATAGGGCTATAACATAGAAAAACAGTTTTTTGGACGCCAAAAGTTTCTATACTAATTTATTGAAAAAATAATTAGTGCATATTATAAAGAAAAAAATTACGAATTTTTTGATACCTAACATATTATATTTCTGTTTCATATAAAGCCAGAAAATAAATTTAAAAATTTGCACAATTAAGAAAAAATACCAATAGCCGTGAAACTGACACTAACAATGATATTCCTCGGTTTGTTTTTATCGTATTGAAATGGTGCGACACGGTGAAGTGCGTCTATATCACTCTCGTTGATTGGATAATCCACTATTTTACTAATATTGTTTACAATATTAAGTAGATTCTCGGATTGTTTCTCAGGGATGCCAGCGATTTCAATATTATTGAGTCGCGACCGTTGCTCCAACTCATTCACTTTAGATTTTAATATATCACATTCACTTTTTAGTTTATCGACTATTTGAACTTTGTCCAAAATGGCATTTAATTTTATTTCGAAATCGTCGATTTTGTTGCAACAAAATTCGACTGAGGTTTTTAACCCATTTATGGCATTTAATAGATCTGCCATAGTCGGTTGATTCGAATTCGTCGATGTCGATTGTTCCATTGGTGACACACCGGATTTGCAATCCGGACATAACCATGAAAGATCTGTTGAAATTAGAACATTCTTTGCAGCAGGAGTGATGGTGGTACAGGAATAGTGATAATACAGTTGACAGCGCGCGCAAGCCAATCCGGGGTTATTTCGGTTCAAGTTGCTTTTACACTTCGTACATGAATTGATATTGACCATCGTGATTATTGCTATTGATTTTGCTATTTATTTAAAATAATATATTTGGTTAGTTGTAGGTAAACGACCGTTTCTGTAGGTGTAATTATGAGTTGTGACTTGTTTACGATTTTGCACTGTCTTAAAAATATTAAAATGCACTCACTATCACTGATATTTTTGACAAATTTCTATTAAACAGAGCACGTTCGTAAGTTTATACACATATATGAGGATAGGATGCACTATTTACTCCAACTTGATCACAAAAAAATTATAATTAGATAAAGAATTATCTATTAAAAAACTGCAATTCAAATAAGTACAGAGATAAGACGTCTGAACAGTATGAATGACAATACATAATCAAGATTATGTTAAAGTTAACAGATGTTATAAAAGTTCAAAATTCAATCATATGGCAAAAAATTGTACTGGGAATCTTACATGCCCAATCTGAAGAAAACCATAAATTGCAAGAATGCAGGGCAGGAAAAGTAAAATACAAATGCACTAACTGTGTAAATTTTAATAAATATAATAAAACAGAAAAATTTAATGAAAATCATTCGTCTCTAGATAAAAATTGCCCTTGCTATAAAAATTCCCAAGAATGATCCAAAATGTAAATTTTTAAAATAACAAACAATATTAAAAGAAACAGCAAAATTGTAATATCAGAAAAATTTTGAAGATGGTAAGGAAAGATATAAAAACCATGCATATTTAATATCCATCATTCAAGAGCGGCAACCGCAAATTGGATAAAGTTAAAAATGGAATATGGAAGAAAAAGAACTTCTGAAAAGAAAATCTGTTAATTGTTATTGTAAAAGCAAGTAGTGTATTTTACGGAGCATGCTGAATAAAAAAAGTTAATAAATAAAAAAACTACACTTACCCTATGGGGACATCCAAAATCTTCGGGCAAGGTGTCGGGTGTGCATGAGTATTCTCTCCAACCCAGATAAAAATAATAAAAAAAAATAGGTTGGGTTAAGTTTGGTTGAGTTGGGTTAGGTCGCGGTTGGTTAGGTTAAGTTCAGCTAGCACTGTGTGCGACGTATAGACCTGATCTAGAATTCTACACCACAGGCAGAACCAAAAGGAAAAACAACCGGCAGCCCCTCAGTACAGAAGGAACTAGCGCCCTACAGGAGAGGAGAAAACACAGAAAAGAAATAAGGGTCAATATAATGTGCAAATAAGATGCCACCACACAGATGCGAGAATCGTACAAAATACAGGACCAGGAACCTATGCAGACATGCTGCAAATGAAAGATATAGATGGAAAACATATGGAAGTAAACACGATAAAAGAAACACGAAATGGGGACATGCTAATAACAGTGAAACAGGGTAGCGACAAAATAGAAGAGCTTAAAGCACAGCTAAATGGTAAAATAGGAGCCAGTATTGTAACTAAACAAGGTGCCACAAGTGTAGTCCTATACCTCTCAGGGATGGATATCCTTACAACAAGGGAGGAAATAGAAGCAGCAATAAAAGAGGCAGTACAAATATATGGGAACGACTTAAAGCGCATAGATATTCAACCCCCGCGAATTGGATACAGAGGAGAAAAGGTTACTACTATGAAAGTACCGGAAAACATTGCTATTATTCTTCTACAACTTGGCACGCTACAAATAGCCTACAATAATTGCAAGATCAGAAAAAGTGTTAGCATAAAGAAATGCGATAGATGCTACGAGCCAGACCACCTAGAGGCAAACTGTAAAGGCCCCTATAGACGGGGAACATGCTATCAATGAGGGTCAACCGAACACGAAGGGAAAAGCTGTAAGGAGAAACCTAAGTGTCTCTCATGCAACGGAACATAGAACAGGGACAATGAACTGCCCATTCTTCCGAGCCCTGGTACAAAAAGGCAACAAACAACAAGTCGAAGGAAATCTGTAAGCACAAACACACAAGATGGAGCTTAAAATACTACAACTAAATGCAAATACAAGCAGGAGCGCGCACGATGCGCTTACGTTGAAAATGGTAGAAGGAAATGTAGATATAGCTCTCGCGACAGAACCAAATAACTACACAGTAAAGAACCAGACAGGCTGGATAAGATCGGAATAAGACAATTTCGACACAGCAATCAAAATAGGAAACACACACGAAACAATAGTAACTGATAAATACGCAACAAAAAGCATTAGCTGGATAGTAATGGAGGATATACATTTCATCAACTGTTACATCAGCGACAACTGCGATATGTAAGAGTTTGAAGACATATTAATGGACTTCGGCCAAGTCATTGGTAGCAAAAACAAAGTCGTACTAGCAGTGGATTTCAACTCAAAGCATGTACAATGGGGGGAGGGGGGCACCAAAGACAAACACAAGAGGGGAAAAATTAGCGGAATTACTATACAAAAACGTTTTATATATCTGTAACAATGGAAAAGTCCCAACGGTCAGAAACGAAAATGGAGAGTCGTATATAGGCGTAACCGCCTGTTCAATTGCACTAATTGATAATGTCACAAAATGGCAAATAGAAGAAGAAGAGATATCGATGAGCCCGCACAGGTACATATCCTTCTCAATGCAGACCTTCTCTACTGAAAAGGCACATAGGAAATACACGAGAACTTTGAAACTACACACGCTTCAAAAACAGAACCTGGGAACAGAGGTCAAACTCAAGAAAAACAACAAGCGTTAAAATTATAAAGGAACAATTAGTCGAGTTATGTGACAACAGAATGAAAAGCAGGAAGACAGACGAGATACCATGCAAAACCATATACTGGTGGACGCAACAAATAGCAAACTTGAGAATGCAAGCGAGCAAGAAGAACGTAACTGACGACAAGAGATAGACCACACACTGATGACACCCTAAAAGAAGTAAGGGAAACCTACCAAAGAAGTAAAAAAGAGTTAGTAAAAGCAATCAAAAAAGAAAAAAAAAGTGGAAAAGCTTAATAGATGCTGCCGACAAATGGGGGAGACCTTACCAGCTAATCGTCAAGCGCACAAGTACTGCTGTACCAATCACATTAAAGGGAGAGGATGCTGAAAACCTCATAAAGGCACTCTTACCAACAAGACCCTACTACAAGTGGCAACCCGAAATGGCGGGTCCCCCCTTCGACGAGGTCACGCCAGAAGAGATTATGCGCGCAGGTACTAAAATAAAACCTGATAAAAGCTGTAGGTCCACACGGGGTATCTCCAGAGATCATTAACCCTTTCGATCATAATTTGTTTTTTTTTAGAATTTTTAAAAAAATATGTACGGATACATTTAGTTGCATATTCAAAAAAATCAAAATAAATACTTCAGAAAAAAATACACAAAAGTTGGGGTTGTGTGTGATGGGATATATATGTCCCACTGGATACAAAGAGTGGGTTATGCTCATATGTCCCACTAGTATAATAAACAAAACAACTGAAATATGACAAATAATGTTTATTTAGAAAAAAATTAGCATTGCATGTAATAACATATCATAACTGAAAATGGCATTATGTGTAATTAACAGTGAAACAATTTTTACATAATGGAATGTAACATGCTGCACAAAGTGTAGTAGTTCTGGTTTTCGTTTTCTGTCTAGCACAGTTGTAACACCTTCTTCTCGTGGGATCTTGAAGAGGTAAATGATCACCTATATTCATGAACTTAGATCCGCTTTCGCTGTCGTTTGCGAACTACATTCGCGTACTGCTTACCGTAATACATTAACGATTCAGCGAGGGAGACTAAAATATTCAAGAAAGGTGTTCTTTCTTTTCGTTTTTTCCTTTTATTTCGCAGAAAACAATCCATGAATTTACTTCTGCTGTCATAAGTAAACGGTAGAACATTTTTTCCACCACTTATTACTTTTCCTGTCTATGTCATACAACTTTACCCGTTGATCTGACAAATCAACCCCGCTCACATATTTATTATGATATTCAACCATCATTGGACAGTTAATTTCAACTTTTCTACCATCTTTAGTCTTTCTGTTTACTACTGACATTTGATTTCTATGGCAATTGGAAAACATAGTCACATCTTTAGTAACTTTCCATGAGACTGCGCAAGTCCGAAACTGATTACATAGAAACTGAGCTTCCCCTCTATTTCGCTTTTTATCTATTAGATAATCAGGCATATTTTTTCTCGTAGAATTTACAGTCCCTACTGCAGAATATGATAAATTATTCATTAGTCGGATACAAGTAAAAAATATCTGTCAAAACATAAACTAACATTAGGATCCCTAATACTATCTACAAATTTCTTGACTACAGTTAGGAAGATATTGTTTTAGAGTACTTCTACCTTTGAACTTTGCCATGGCCTCATCAATGCTTTGAAAAGTACTTTCAGATTTGACCCGTGGGAAGGTACGTTTGAAACATGAAATCAATTCTTCAATGTAATACAGTTTGTTGGCGTTCTCCGTTTTTTTTTATCATTTTGTTTCCAAGAGAAGAATTTGTAGACCAGTAATGACGTTGAGCTGTAACTCTGTTTTAAGACATTATGAAATAGCACGCTACTACTATCATAATTTCGTACCGATCTGTACGGTGCATAGAATTAATTTTCTTCTCTTCTAAAATCTTTAGACGTTCATTGTTTTTTTCAGATATCCAGTGAAATAGACTTTTAGGAAATAGCGTAAAGAAAACATTTAACTCAGATGACGAACGATCTAAATTGGAATGTTTTTCTGGGTTGGAAGTCTCTATTTACTGGCATCCATTTATCAATCATTAGGTTTGGAAGTTCTTTATCTTCTTTACTTTCTATATCATCTTCACTGTCTTCAGACGACGAATTTTCCATTGAACTTCCATTCATTTCTCTGCCTTCTATTTCTTTCTTCTTACCCTTCACTGGTTGTCTTTCTTCTGGTTTTTTATTTTTCTACCAGCTTTATGTCTTGATGAACGCGTGCTCTCATCGCCAGAAATATCTGTGTTTGTTTGACTATATTCTGAATCACTCTCTGTAAATAGTTCATCAATCTCAGACTCTATATCGGAAATATTTTCGGCTAAATGTAGCAAATCCGCTTCGGACAACGATTTCTTTCTGTAATGAAATATAATATTCAACTATCAGTGGGACATATGTAACCCATCGAAATATACCGGTGGGACATATACGTCCTATCAGATGATATAAAAAAATACGCTGATTTACGAACACACTATACCATAAATAATTATTTTTGACCTAGACATTTTTCCACAAAATGTGGTTAATAAATTACATCCGATTCCTCCAAGTACTAAGAAAATAATAAATATTCTCACATCACACGTGCAACATATTGGAATAACATAGTGGCTATGTTCACATGATCATGTGCTGGCGAATTCATGGTGGGGATAGCTAATACGATGTCGAATTGCCACTGGGACATAGCCTAAGCGAATTTATAAAGCGTTTATTTACCACTGAATATATTGAAAACCTTACTGGGCCCGAAAGGGTTAAAAACATAGCACAACACAACCCACACTGGCTACAGAAAACAGCGAATGAACTGATAAAGAAGGACCAATTTCCCCAGGAATGGAAACATGGAAAACTCGTACTTATTCCAAAACCAGGGAAAATAAACCCTAATGAACCGGGAAGTCACAGACCACTATGTTTGCTCAACACAATAGCCAAACTCATGGAAGCACTGCTAGGAGAGAGGCGACATGTATGGAAGAGACAAAGTTACTATCAGATCACCAATCGGAGAATGACACTTCATGTCATGTATCCATAAACAACCAAGGTTATATTCTATTGTCAACTGCACAAGTTTACGCTACAGATATAAACAAGGGTAAACAAGTTATCAGATGCTTGCTGGATAATGGGTCACAAAATAACCTTATAACTAAAGATTGTTGCAAACGATTAAAATTAAAAATTACCCCCCTTAAAAATTCAAAAGTCACGGGGATCGGGATGACAAGTCGCCCGGCTTTCGGGTATGTAAATCTTAAAATAGAATCCCGAGTTTCGCCCCATAGATACAATTTAAAGGCTCTGGTAGTCGAACATATAACGGATAACTTACCTTCTTGCAAGCTAACCGTTTCCAAATATCCGTCTTTCAAATCCATTCTCTTAGCCGATAATACTTGGAATATCCCGGGAAAAACCGACGTAATATTGGGGGCTCAAATATATCCGTCGCTGCTTCTCTCAAAACGAGTAGGAAGAGCTCCTACAGCTTATGAAACAACGTTAGGTTATGTTCTTTTAGGAGAACTTGACAATAAATTATTACAACAAGAGTCTTTTTCGTCCTTTTCTGCATTCACTCAAAATAACTTAGCATCCTGTTTACATAAGTTTTGGGAGCTAGAAGAAATGCCAAACAATGCAATAATGAGTTCTGAAAATGCTGAACGTGAGAAAATATTTGTACAAACGACCAAACGTTTGGAGAATGGCAGATATATGGTACACTTACCATTTCAGAAGGATCCAGATTTGCTGGGGAATTCTCGTTTAATGGCCGCACGCCGGCTATCTCATTTGGAAAAACGCTTTTCCCAGTCATTAAATTTACAAAGCCAGTATAACGCCATAATAAATGAGTATTTAGAAAAGGGTTATCTGTCAGAAGTAACGTCAAACGAAGACGGATACTTCATTCCACATCACGCTGTCATTCGTGAAGACAAGGCTACAACGAAAGTTAGAATAGTGCTAGACGCTAGCGCTAAAACTCATACGGGGCTATCGCTGAATGATTTATTATACCCGGGCCCAAATTTACAAGCAGACTTGTTCAATTTATTATTAAATTTCAGGCTATTTCCGATAGCTTTGACAGCTGACATAAAGCAAATGTACTTACAAGTTATGGTGTCAGAACATCACAGAAAATATCAGAAAATTCTTTATAGATTTGATCCCTCTGAAGCAATCAGAGTATTTCAATTCAATTGTATTTGTTTTGGAATAAAATCTAGCCCTTATTTAGCAATGAGAACTATCCACCAATTAGCTGACGATGAAGGTCAAAATTATCCAAATGTCGCGCAATTAGTAACCTCTGAAATGTACATGGACGACTTAGTTTTATCGGCATTAAATACGAACTTAGCCAGCAATATTATACGCGATTCAATTAACTTAATGTCAGCTGGCGGATTCGAATTAGTAAAATGGGCCAGTAATAATGAATCACTCATTGAAAGCTTACCAAATTCACACAAAACAAATCTAGACTTCTCTCATGGAGAACAGCTAAAAATTCTAGGCATGTCCTGGGCTCTGAAAACTGACACATTTACTTTCCAAACGTCAAACTTTGACACATCACTCTGTACGAAACGAATCATATTATCAACTGTTGCAAGATTGTTTGATGTACTTGGATTAGTCTCACCCGTCATACTATATGCCAAGCTGATAATAAAGGAATTATGGCAAGCTGGGATATCATGGGATGACATCCCTCCCAACAATATTTCTGCAAAATTTGTCAATCTCATGTCAGAATTTATTTATTTGGAGGAAATGTCAATTCCTCGCCATATCGGTATTTCAGAAAACTGTAAAGTAAATCTTGTGGCTTTTTGCGATGCCAGCGAAGTTGCATACGGTTGCGCCATCTACCTACAAATAACGGAAGTTAACAATATTACAAGCAGATTACTATGTTCGAAATCAAAGGTAGCGCCCATGAAAATTATTACCTTGGCTAGACTTGAACTTTGCGCGGCGTTACTTATGGCAAGGTTGGTAAATTATGTCAGTGAAAAAATAATTAAAAAATATCCAATCGAAAATATATATGCATTTTCGGATTCTATGATTGTATTATCCTGGATAAAATCAGCTCCACATCGATGGTCAACATTTGTAAGCAACAGAGTAGCTCAAATACAAGAGAACTTGGACCCTAAATACTTCTTTCATGTATCAGGGAAACAGAATCCAAGTGATCTAATATCCAGAGGAGCACTCCCAACTCAATTAATTCATTGTAAATCATGGTGGCATGGTCCCAACTGGCTTCAATCAAAGGAGGAAAATTGGCCTATTAAGCAATTAAATCCTTTGCCAGTTGATCAACTACCTGAACTAAGATCAAAAACTTTTACTACTACCTCATCTACGAATGATTATTCCGTTTTATATACTTTGGCACAAAATATATCTTCTTGGCACAAGTTACTACGAATAACAAGTTATATTTTAAAATTCGGTAAAAAACTGTTTTTTAAAACTTATATTTCCGCATCGGATTTAGCCATGGCAGAATCACATGTGCTAAGGGCTTTACAAGGTATATATTTCCACGAAATAATAAGAACTCTGCAAAGAGGAAAACTTATAAAGGATAAACAAATACTAAAACTAGCGCCATTCCTAGACGAAAACGGAATATTGCGAGTAGGAGGAAGACTATCCAACGCAATATTACTGAAGTCAAACATCCAGTTTTACTGCCCAAGTCAGACCACATAGTAGAACTAATCATAGATTATTATCATAATTCAAACTGTCATGCTGGAACAGATTTGCTGCTAGCAATAATTCGGCAAAAATACTGGATCATTGCTGGTAGAGGCGCCATCAAGCAAAAATAATAACAAGTCAGTAATGAGCCAAGTAAGGGTTCAGAAGTCATTTAGCTCCTCTTTCTTTCATTCCTTTTTTGGCCTCAATTTATCTTAATACAAATTATATAATTCTCATAAAATCGTTTCTTTCTTTACTTAGTAGTGGGGCAAAATTATATTTTCAGGAAAGTGTAAAGTGTTGTGCATTTGTGTTGTGCTCCGAGACCGCTGTTGTACTAAACAGCGGACACCCCTTAATCTACGAATTGGACCAACCGTGCTGTCGCCACTTGGCGGTTTTAATCCGGCGAATTACGCCCCTGCTTCTACACTGCCCTCCTCTCGAGTTCCTCCTGCAGGAGCTTCTGCCCGTATCCAGCCCTGCGCCCTTGGTGGCGTCACTTTGCCAGCCTCACAACCACGTGTGAGGCCTCCTCCTTCTGAACCTCCTACCTTACTGAATCTGGCCGTCACCGCTTCCAGACCAGTTACCGTCTGCAGAATTCATCCAGTCTTCCAAGTCCCGTCAAGATCCTGCCTCCTAGTCACATCCCGTTTTTTCTAGTCAAGGTCAGTGCTTCTTTAGTTTTTTGACAATCACCACAATCTCAGCTTGCGAGTTTTTGTTGTTTACTATTTAAAGTCTATTGGTCCTTCGAGCATTTTACATAATTATACATAATTTTTGGTCCTTGGCAGCGCAAAGAAGAGGTCTAACCTGGGAAGAAACGAAGATAGCAACACAAGATAGAGCAGAGTGGAAAGAAATATGGAGAAGACCAACGAACCAGAACTCAACCCCCTCCCCCGCAATGTATCTGGATTTTTCGTAAATTACAAACATTTTAATTTTTCAACTGGTTTTCACGTAGTTATTTTGGCTGTGAAATATATTGCAACGGATTTTTTGATATATTTATATTTCTGTCTCTATATCTATAGAAAATATAATAAATATATTCGGTTTAACGAATAGAGAATTTTATGCTTGCTTAAGCTTGCTTAATCCTGCACCTTTCTACCCTCACGGTTGTAAGGCGTTCCCCCGGCTTGCGGGGGAGGGGGTTGAGTTCTGGTTCGTTGGTCTTCTCCATATTTCTTTCCACTCTGCTCTATCTTGTGTTGCTATCTTCGTTTCTTCCCAGGTTAGACCTCTTCTTTGCGCTGCCTCCTTTACTTCTTCCAGCCACGTTCTTCTTGGTCGTCCTCATGGTTTCTTTGTTCCAGTTTTTGCTTCAAACACTTTTTTAACTATTCTCTCCTCTCCCATCCTTTCTACATGCCCATACCATCTCATCTGTCCTGCTGCTATCTTATCTTCTATTGCTTTTACTTTTAAGTTTTGTCTGTAGGTTGTGTTTTCAATTCTGTCCAGTCTTGTTTTCCCCTCTATTTTTCTCAAGAATCTCATTTCGATAGCTGTAATTTTTTCTTTTTGTCTTTGCGTTAATGTCCATGTTTCAGCTCCGTGTATGAGTATAGGCGTCACTACTTTCTTAAATATTTGTACTCTGGTCTCTTTCGGTATTTCTTTCTTTCCTAAGAAGCTGTGTTTGATGCTATTGAATATTTTGCCTCCTGTTGTTCTTCTTTCTTTTATTTCTTCATCAAATCTTCCATCTTCTGAGATCATTGACCCCAAGTATTTAAATTTTTGGACTTGCTGTAGATTTTCATTTTTTAGTTGTATCGTGTGGTGTTGTTCATTTCTTCCTAGTATCATGGTTTTCGTTTTTTCTTTATTGATCTTCATGTTTAATTTTTGTAGCGCTTTATCATATATTTCTATATTCCTTGTTAAGGTTTTTTCGTCTTCTGCTATGATGACCATGTCATCTGCATAGCATAGTTCTGCTATTTCCACTCTTCTCAATTTCCAGTGTCGTATGTAGTATTTCTTTACTTCTTTCTTTGTCTCTTTTATTCCTTCGTCAAGAATTAGCGTAAACAGAAGCGGGCTCAAAATGCATCCTTGTCTTACTCCGGCTGTAGTTTCAAATGTATTGGAGGTCTCTTGTTTCACTCTTACATAGCTCTTAGTCTTTGAATATAGGCTCTGAATTCCTGTTATTAATGTATTTGATATTCCCCTATTTCTTAGCATTTTCCATATGCCTTCTCTATTGGTTCTATCAAACGCTTTCTCTAGATCAATGAAGCACACATGTACGTTTCTCCCTTCTTTTATTGCCTTTTGCCCTATTTGTCATAGTATGAATATCGCATGATTTACTCCTCTACTTGGTCTAAAACCAAATTGAGTTTCCTCTAACGATTCTTCCAGCTCTATTCTTAGTCTACTCTCCAGGATTCTTGCATATATTTTGGCCACTGTGCTTATTAGGGTAATTCCTCTATAGTTCTGGCACTCTCTGCTATCTCTTTAATATTGGTGTTATGATACCTATTTGCCAGTCTGTTGGTGTTATTCCTTTTAGCTCTTCATTCATTATGTCTTTAAGTTCCTGTTGCGCTGATTCGGGTAGTGCTTTCAGCATGTCTGCTGTTATTTTGTCATGTCCGGGAGCTTTTCCTCTTTTGGTTTTTCTTATTGCTTCTATTATTTCTTTCAAGCTTATTTCTTCTTCTTGTGTTATTTCTGTTTCCTTTATTCGTGTGCGTGGCTTTCTTGTTGTTCTTCATCTTTAGTATCCTTTCCCTCTAGTAGTTCTATGAAATGCTGTCTCCATCTGTCCATTATTCTGTCTTCTTCTGCTATCGTCTTTCGTTCCTTATCTTTAATGTTCGTAATTGTTGCTGTCTTCTTTTGTCTTATATTTTTAAGTGTTCCAAAAAATAATTTCCGGTTTTCATTGTATGCGTTTTTCATTTTTCTACCAAATTCTCTCCATGCTTTTTCTTTTTCTTCCTTTATTACTCTTTTTACTTTTTTCCTCTGTTCTTTATATTTTTCATAGTCAATAGGTTCTTTCGTTTGTAAATATTTATTCCACTTGTTCTTTTCTTCTTTCACTGCAACTTTTACCCTTTACGACCACCATCTAGTTTTGTTTGTGTTCCTGTTCACTATTCTAGTCGTGCCGTAGCTTTTTTCTGCTGCCTCTAGTATTGTCTTTTTGAAGTTCTTCCATTTCTTTTCTATGTTTCCTTATTTTCCTTTTGCTTTTTTCTTAAACTCTTCGTTACCGTTCTTTTGGAATTTTTCTTCTATCTCTTGTCTTCTAAGTTCATGGCATTTTATTTTCTTATTTACTATCTTTCTTTTGGTTTCGTTTTTTGTGATTACTTCTTGATTTAGTATCATTGTTACAAGGAAATGGTCGCTTCCAATCTCTGGTCCTCTTTTTATTTTTATGTCTTTTACTCTATTCCAGCTGTCTATGTTAATTAGGAAATAATCTATAATCGATTTTTCATTTCTGCTTATAACTTGTCTAGTTATTTTATGTATTTCTTTGTTCTTGAAGTGTGTATTTCCGATTTTAAACTCATTCTCTAGGCAAAACTCTATTATTCTTTCCCCGTTTGTATTCATCACATTCTCTCCATTCCTTCCTAAGCACCACTCTATTCCATCATTCTTATTTCCTACCCTCCCGTTAAGGTCTCCCATTATTATTACTCTCTTTTCACATCTGTCTACTATTTCTTGTAGTTCTTTAAAGAAGTTATCTTTTTCTTTTTTTTCTTGCGTCCTCGTTTGGTCCATAGCCCACCATTAGCGTGTATTCTTCGTTTTCGTCTCCTTCCTTAACATTTATTGATAGTAGTCTTTCGTTCAATAGTTTTCTTTCGAAACATATTTCATCTTATCCTCTTTAACCCTTAATCGACCAACGTATCTTCTGGGATACATCGACATATAATTTTTTTCTATGGTAACTTGTAGCTGTTTAGTGCAAAGTGTGCTATGTATCCCATACGATACACTAGCATCTAACATTATAACGACGCTACAGCCACCTATATCATTTGTAACAAATTAAAAATGAGAAATACAGAGTGTACATCACAGAGATTTTGGCAGCAATGGACACGGTAAGTTACAAAGTATAATAAATTGTTTATATTTTGATTATATTTCACTTTTATTCATAGTTTCAAATGGTAAGGGTTTATTTAGTGTGTTGCAATATTTGTTATTGAATTTTCATAACTATATTGGAATAATTTGTTTCTATAATTTGTTTGTATCCCACAGTATACAATGCCCAAATAATACAGTTCTTCCAAGCAATTATGTTTATTTTCAGACCATATCTACATCTGCATTTTACGGCAAAAAAAACGTAAAAGAAAAATATGTAGCCGTGCTGCCACCAGAAAACACAATAGTGTCTGATATTGGATCGTCCTCCAGTGAAGATGATATTTTTGAAGGCGATTATAGCGACTTAGATCCCGATTTTACTCCTAAAAATAATGGTAACCATAGTACACTTCCTGTTGATTTACCTCCGGTAAGTGATAGCGACTGGGATTCAGATGATAATCAACCTCTTATTCAAGTTGTTCAACAATCATCACGAAGAACAAAAACTGCAAATTATCGTTGGTCTAAAGTCGATTTTCATTCCACGCATTTTCCTGTGGAAACGGAATTTGAGCCACCAAATATTATGCCTACTTCTTTAGAATATTTTCAAAGATTTTTTGACAACGCATTATTTGAATATATTTCTAAACAAACTAACATTTATTCTACTATGACAACCGGTCATTCGCTAAATACGACATCTTCGGAAATGAAAGCTTTTATAGGTATTGAGTTGCTCATGGGTATTGTACGTATGCCGTCCTTTGAAGATTATTGGGGAATCGCAACTAGATATAATATTATAGCTGATGTAATGCCGATCAAAAGATTTAAAAAAATACGACGCCTTTTACATTTTCAAGACAATACTTTAGATGCAAATGGAGATCGTTTATTCAAAATTCGCCCAATAATTGAAAATATAAAAGATAAATGCAATCGCATTGAACATGAAAAATTATTTTCAGTAGACGAAATGATGATTGCATACAAAGGTACAAAAGCTGGAAGTCTTCGTCAGTATTTACCGAACAAACCTAAAAAATGGGGCTTCAAAATGTTTGTAAGGGCTGGAGTCTCGGGAATTGTTTATGATTTTTTGATGTACACGGGATCAAGTACGTTCGATAAAATATCTTTTAGTGACACGGAAAATTTATTTGGTTTAGGAGGTAAAGTTGTATCATACCTATGTAAAAGTTTGACAAATCCGCAGGAAAGTACTGTGTATTTTGATAATTTTTTCACATCGTTAGAACTGATTGAATACTTGAAAAAAGAATATGGTATATCTAGTTTAGGTACTATCCGCAGCAATCGATTACGAGGCTGTATTTTAGAAAATGACAAATCTCTTCTGAAGTCTGGACGTGGAAGCTTCGATTACAGAGTTGACAATACTGCAGGAATCGCAGTCGTCAAATGGGCTGATAAAAAGTGCGTAACTTTAGCAAGCTCATATGTATCACATAATCCAGTTTTGGAAGTGAAGAGGTACAGTAAAGACGACAAAAAGAAAATAAGCGTACAATGTCCACAGATTGTAAAACAATATAATATTCATATGGGAGGTGTAGATTTGGCAGATATGCTCGTTTCCCTGTACAAAACGCCGTACAAATCACGAAGATGGTATTTAGGTATTTTTAGTCAACTTGTTGACATTTCAGTCAACAATGCATGGCTTCTTTACCGACGAGATATGGATGCACTTGGCAACAAAAAACACACTAAATTGAAAAATTTTCGCGTAGATATTGCAAGGTCTCTCATTCAATCATGTAATGTTTCTAGAAAAAGAAGTTCTGAAGCGCACGATGATCAACCACTGAAGAAAATCAGAGTGCCTGTGGCTCCAAGACCTTCACCAGATATCAGATTCGATAATGTTGGCCATTTCCCAACCTTTATAGAGAAAGGTCGATGTAAATTTTGTACCAATGGACAAACTACAATATTATGTCAAAAATGTAATTTACGACTATGTATTGTAACAGGAAGCAATTCAAGAAATTGTTTCACCTTGTACCATACAAAGTCAATTTAATAGGCAATGTGTACTACTAGATACATCTTGTACTTTTTGTATAAAAAACAGAAAAAAATAAATTTATAAACTTTTGTACTCCATAGACTCTAAATAAACTTATTTTTTCAAAAAAAATAAATTTTTATTATTATTTTTGTGTCTGCCCGTTTAAGGGTTAATTAAAATTGCCACCCCTGCCTTGGCGTTTTCATTTTCCGATACTCCTACCCAGTACATCCAATATCCATTTTGTGTCTTTGTGATTCCTTTGCCTTTCCTCTTTGTTTCTGTTATACCCACGTAATCCATATTCATTTTTACCAGTTCTTCTGTTAATTCATACTCTTTCCCTGTTAAACTTTTTACATTCCATGTTCCAAATTTTATTATTTTCCTTGGTTTATTTACTCTATTTTTTATTTTGCCCTTCCCGTACTTAATTATATGTGTTTTGTTGTTCCTTATCGTATCCTTTTCCTTTGCTTGCGACGTCTTTTTTTTCTTGTTTTTCCCTTAGTTTTTTGACGCAGTACCTCCTTCTTCTTTGACCTCTATCAGCTTTTTTTCTGTTTTGTCCCATTTCCATTCCTTTCCATTTATTGTTATTTTCTGATAGCCTATCTTCAATATGTCTCCAGCCTTTTTATTCTTCTCCGCTAACATTTTTATTTCCTTTTGTATTTCGAGCTCGTTTCTTGTTAGTTTGTTGTTTATGAAAATTTTGTCCTTTAAGGTTCTAAGGTTCTTTCTATTCGCCATTACTTTTTGTTTATCTTGAAAATTTTCCATTTGTACCTTACATGTCTTCTCTCCTGTCTTTAGTGCTTCCTTCACTTGTACATTAACTCCAATTTTCTTGTATATGAAGTCTTCCACGGTGTTTTTTAGGTCTTTTCTGCTGATTGAGTCTGTTCTTAGCCCTACAATCACGAAATTATTTTTGATTTTTTCTTTCTCTAATCTCTCGATTCTCTCTTTCATGTCGTTCAATTATTTTTTGATCTCTATGTTTTCTTCCTTCAGCTGTTCATTTATCTGTTTCATTCGTAGTAGTTCTTCTTGATATTCTTTCTGATCCTGTTTTATCTCTTTTGTATCATTCTTTATTTGTAATATAATTTTCATTAAATCTCTTAGTTCTATTTTATCACTTCCTTCTTTGTTACTTTTGTCCGGTGTTATCATAGTCTTTTTACTTCTTTTTGTTATATCTTGGCCATCTATTCTCTCTCTCTTTTACTGTCATCCGACGTGTAATCTTCTCTATCCGATGACATATTTGCACAACTTTCCTGAGTACGGGCCTGACTAAATTTTTATCTTGTTATGCACGCTGTAGCTTCTCCGCCACTACTCTACGCTTGCTTCCCGCTGTATTTGTATGTCCTTGGCCACTGTCTCGCCACTGTATACATTTTTTTACTCTAATTTAGAGTTTGTAGACACTTCTCACATCACTTTCTTTACTCACAACACTATCTTGTTTCACCAAAATTTATTTATATCATATGGCCGCGAATTAATGCGTGATATCTTTCGTATTCGAATTTGACTATCGCCGCACGATCGACACGACCGTATTCACTGCCTGCCACAACTCAACTCCAGAGAATTTTATATTCTTTAATATTTACAATGTAACGGCTGAAAAAAAATGTGTGAATTTTTTTTTCTTGATAACTTTGAAACTAATAAAATTACATGTTTGTAATGTGCAAATGTGAATTCATCATGCAACCAATATTTCAAAAATTTCTAATTGATAATCAGGACTATTCACTAAAAAGTACGTTAATTTTTAGCGTACAAATATGCAAAGATAAAAAGTAAATATTAGCGTCAGTATTAACGGTATTTCATAAAAATATTATTCACTAAAGCACTGGTTAAAAATTCCGTTAATATTTAACTTTTTAGAGTATGCGCTAATGAATGATGTGAAGTGAGTGCCACATGACGAAATTAAACTGGAAAACGTATGTCGTAACTTAATTTAATCGCCTGTCAAGTGTGAAAAGTATACTACATTGATGAATAATTATAACTATTTATAAATATAATGTCCGACAGTGGTAATTACATATATTCAAATAAGTATTTGCAATATTTTCAATAATAAGTTATTTTCAGAATCAAAGAAAAGAGGTCCATTGGCAACAAACAAAGCAAAGTGAATTGTTAAGAAAACAAAATTCTGCTTGCTGGAATATTAAATTCAAAAGAAATACAAGTAGTTAATAACAAGTAATTAGTTAATGTAACTCTAATTTTGAATTTATTAAAATATTATTACCCGTACCCGTAGTGATAGATATTGCAGTGGTTCTTATTGGATTTCTCATATAGTGATAGTGTCTAAGAGCAGTAATTACATCTAAAACACAGTGCTTTGATAAACTAGATCTTCTGATAAATTCATAATCGGGCAAATGGGATAGATTACTTGTATTGTGAAGATTTCGAAAACGAAGTCTTGCGTAAGAGCCAAAAATGATAAAATATATTTTGGATACAATTTAAAATTATTAGTGTGTACCTATGTGTCATAAACTTACAAATAAAACCATTCATTAATCATTATTTATTCATATACATATAAGGAAGAATATGAAGGAGGCCTTCGTTCAACATTGGATTTAGAAACCCATCCCGTCATTAAATTAGCTAATTGTAAATATTGTGTACATACATATACATATTTAACTTTATTAAACATTTAGATTTATTTAACATTGTAATCCTGGGGAGTCTAAATAAAGGCTATTATTATTATAAGTAATAATTAGTTCAAATAAATTTATTAATATTCTTATTTTTCATTAAATCTCTCAATTTCTTCCAATAGAAGAATACTTATAACTACATTTGCAAGCAATTTTTAATATTAACGTTGCTTTAAAATTTTAACACTATGTATCAAGATGACGTTAAATTTCGTGATTATAGCGTTGTTGAATTAACGATTTCTTTAAAATATTAACGTATATCTGCTTACTGAATAGAAAATTCAAAATTAAAGAATCCGTTAAAATTTTAACGGTGACCTTCTAGTTTAACGTGCACGCTAATTTTACAGAATATACCCGATTAATGATTTAAATAAGAAAAGATTAATTTCATGACTTAATACCCCGGCCTTTGAAATTATTTTGCGAGAGTGAACCGTTAGCTTCCCACAAAAGGTATTATGGTCTTGGGAAAAAGATTTTCTTTAATAACGCCGAAACTAAATAAGATAGTCTTGCGGTTTGAAAATTTAACTTTACATTACATTGCATTATGTGTGTACAATGTTTCAAAATTTTCAAACGGCTGAGAAGAAAATTGTACGAAGAAAAAATTTTCTTTATACCTTTGAAACTAATAAAGTGACATATATGTGATAGTCAAATTTTAATCCGGCAGACATTTCTCTACATGTAACCAAAGTTTCAAAAATTTCTAACAGTTGTTAGTGATTTATATAAGAAAAGATTAGTTTCATTATTTAATACCCCGGCCTTTGATATTATAATGCGATAATGAACCGTTAGTTTCCCGCAAAAGGTATCATCGTCTTGGAAAAAAGTTTTTCTTTAAAAACTCTGACACTAAATAACGTAGAAACTTGCGGTTTGAAAATTTAACTTTACAATACATAGAGCTATATGTGTACAAAAATTTTAAATGGCGGAGAAAAATGTGATTTTTTTTCTTTATACCTTTGAAACTAATAAAGTGACATATTTGTGATGGTCAAATTTTAATCCGGCAGACATTTCTCTACATGTAACCAAAGTTTCAAAAATTTCTAACGGTTGTTAGTGATTTATATAAGAAAAGATTAGTTTCATTATTTAATATCCCGGCCTTTGATAGTGTAATGCGAGAGAGAACCGCTCGCTTCCCAAAAAAGGTACTATCGTCTTGGGAAAAAGTTTTTCTTTAATAACTCTGAAACGAAATAAAATAGAGACGCGGTTTTGAAATTTAACTTTACAATAAATTCGCTGTGTGTTCACAGTTTCAAAAATTTTAAACGGCTGAGAAAAAAATTGTGTGATTTTTTTCTTTATAACTTTCAAACTAATAAAGTTACATATTTGTAATGTGCAAATTTGAATTCAGCAGACGTTTAGATGCAATACCAGCGGAACTGCTCAAGTACGGAGGCGACAAACTGATGGAGGAAATACACGCCTTAATATCAGATATATGGCATCAAGAGAAACTCCCGACAGACTGGAACAAAAGTATAATATGCCCCATATATAAGAAGGGGGACAAGCTGCAGTGCAAAAATCATAGGGGAATAGCACTTCTATGCACTACATACAAGGTATTCACACACGTCCTAAACAAACGAATAAACATATTTAGTGAAGAAATAATACATGAATATCAAACGGGCTTCAGACCCGGAAAGTCAACAATAGACCAACTATTTATAGTAAAGCAAACACTGAGCAAAGGGTGGGAGCACAACATAGACATTCACCAAATATTCGTAGATTTCCGACATGCATACGACACTATCAACAGAGAAAAGCTTTATGCAATTATGAGACAATTCGGCATACCAGAAAAACTGGTAAAGTTAACTGAAAAATCAATGGAACTAACGGAAGCGCAAATACGAATACAGAATCAACTAACTGAACCAATAGTAATAACGAGAGGATTGAAACAAGGGGATGGGCTGGCACCCACATTATTCAATTTAGTCCTAGAATACGTAATAAGAAACCTCTCAGAAAATAGCTCAAACCTACTGCATAATAAAGCAGTACAAATAGCCGCCTATGCTGACGACATTAACATCATGGCAAGAAGAGAAGCAAATATCATAGAAACATTTACAGAACTAAAACAGAAAGCTAAAGAAGTAGGACTCACGGTGAATACAGAGAAAACAAAGATACTAAAACAATCAAGAAAGCAAGGAAACCAAAACCAGTCAAGCATAACGATAGAAGACGACAAAATTGCAGTAGTAGAAAACTTTATATATCTGGGCACTAACATATCAAACAATGGGTCAGAAGAACCTGAAATACGAAGAAGAATCGTTCTAGCCAACAAAGCGTACTTTGCCCTGCTCTCAACTTTCAGATCGAAAGACGTACACTGGAAAACAAAAGTCAAAATTTACAAAACCATACTAAGACCAATCCTCTGCTATGGCAGTGAAACATGGGTTATGACAAAAAAAACTATAGAATCAATTAACAGCTTTGAAAGGAAGATATTAAGACGCATATTAGGACCAGTTAATGAGCAGGGTTATTGGAGAATTAGATATAACTACGAACTATACGAAAAATATAAGGAACCCCCCGCATCGGAATTTGTGAAGATACAAAGACTACGATGGGCTGGACACGTAGCTAGAATGAACGATGATAAGAACCCCAAGAGAGTACTAAACAGCAAATGGGGTGGAACCAGACCAAAAGGTAGACCCAGAAAGAGATGGGAGGACAGCGTTGCCGAAGATGCAGAGTCGATAGGTATTAAGAACTGGAAAAGAACAGCATCAAACAGAGAAGAATGGAAGCGAAAGTTAGTGGAGGCCAAGGCCCGATTTGGGCTGTAGTGCCATTGGAGAGAGAACCAAAGTTTCAAAAATTTCTAACGGTTGTTAGTGATTTATATAAGAAAAGATTAGTTTCATTATTTAATATCCCGGCCTTTGATAGTGTAATGCGAGAGAGAACCGCTCGCTTCCCAAAAAAGGTACTATCGTCTTGGGAAAAAGTTTTTCTTTAATAACTCTGAAACGAAATAAAATAGAGACGCGGTTTTGAAATTTAACTTTACAATAAATTCGCTGTATGTTCACAGTTTCAAAAATTTTAAACGGCTGAGAAAAAAATTGTGTGATTTTTTTCTTTATAACTTTCAAACTAATAAAGTTACATATTTGTAATGTGCAAATTTGAATTCAGCAGACGTTTCCAACTAAAATGTCAAAAATATCTAACGGTTGATAATGAATTAATATAATAAAATGTTGTATTTTAGGCTAATTATAGAATAACTGAAGATATTTTATAAGAATTTGTTTTAGTTAAATGCTCAATAAGTAATATTAAAATTATTATCTTTGAAATGATGTGTCATAATGTGGATTCATCCAAAGCATAATTTTGGTTTGGAAATTGGACAAATAAAAGAACAGTCAAGGGAAGTTGCAGGTTTTAACATTTAAAATAAACTATTAGAGATAACTGTCCGTTATCATTAATGCATTTCTGAAGGCGTTCTACGAAGTTTGCAAACACTATTTCTAACATCGTTTTGTCAATTTAGACAACGCCTACGCGAATAGCTTCTTAAAATCCGACAGAACTGTATCAAAGACCGGTGCACAGCACCAAAGTAACGATTTGATGCGCTGTGAGCAAAACTGTCGTAATCGGTCTGTGGTTTTTCGATAATGATAATGGTACTGCTGTTACCTTGAACTTGGAGCTCTATATCGAGATGATACACAACTTCTTTTTACCTGAATTATGTATAGTTTCAGCAGGATACTGCGACAGCCCAAGAGTGTTTGCAAACTTCGTAGAACGCCTTCAGAAATGCATAAATGATAACGGACACTACATGTAAGATGTTGTTTTCCACACTTGATGGCCAACCTTCTACAACAAAATTGTATTTTTTCGTTATAGAATTGATTAGCAATATGAATTTTAAGTAATCTATGTTGATTACAATAATTAACGGCTTCTTTAAAAATGTTTTGTGAAATATAAATCTGTGGTGAAGACATTAATGTAATGCTTTCCAATGCAACCTCCATTTCAATAAATAATGATCAATAAAAACAGAAATGGCTTGACATTTATCAACCATACCACATATATTCAAAATCTAATATGTTGTTCTCATTTAAATTTAAGTACTTCATTTGAAAAGTTTTGAATCATGTTTCAATATAATTTTTCATAAAATTTGTTTAGAGCTTCAAATAAGTACCATTTTCGATTTATCAATTAGTAAAAATCTGTTATGTCGCTAAAAATATAAACTTCTTAAATACAAAATATAAAACAAAAATTGATTACATTTGAATATAGTTTTTCGTTAAAAGCTGTTATAGGCTTCAAATAAAGTAACAATTCCAATTGTTTAATTTTACCTAAAATCTAATACATTCTTCACATGAATGCAGAAAGCTTAATTACGGAAAATGATTTTTTTTATTGTTTGATATGAGATCGTAAACGACACAAAAAAATAAAATTTTCCGGCAAATATCATAATTATGATAAAATTATAAATGATATTAAAACGGTTATATAATGTTTAGTATGTATTTCAATTGGCTAATAACATGTTTATAATTAAAATAAATTGAAAAAATATATTCTTTTTAATGTATTACGTTATGTTGAGTGTTAGTAGATGACACTGTACCATAAAGCTCGATTTACATATAGGATTACTGTAATTTACAATAAATATGATAGGTGGTACTGTATAAAGCTTAATTTGCACAATTTTTATAGTTTGCAATAAAATCTATGAAACTGTTATACATATGTAAAATAAGACATGGAATCTGATTGCAAAGTCGTTATATTTTTTTCGGAATACTACAAAAAAGGATTATAAAATGTTTTTCCACTCTCAGTTCGAAAACAATCATTTCATAGCCCGTTCCCTTGGCAGTGTTTCGCTAGATAATAGATAGGAATAGTGGGAATCTCGTTAATCTATTCATGCGCGTCACTAATTAGATGACGAGGCATTTGGCTATTACAATATCTTTATTGAGAATTTCAGATACATTATAATGGTAGGATGGAGCTCCCAGTAGAGGGATAGTATAAAAGTGCAAATGAATTACATTTATAGTTTGATAACCTCGCGCAATCTTCATGTGCTGATCATGAACCGCTGATGGAGGGAGCTTCCCCACTTCAGGCAGGAGTGAACGCAGGATGCACGCATGGAGCTGGGGAGCCGGATGGCCTTCGTAGTTGGTCGGTTTGCTTTGGGTCAGGTACCTCTCACTCGTACGTGAAGGGGGAGAACGATGAATTCGTGGCCCGGCCATCTCTTGCCGGCTGCTTCCCGGCACCGTGGTGTTTGTAGACTTACCACTTCCTCCCCAGGATTCAGCAAGCGGCCTGGGTCCTTCCCAACAGACCTGGATATCCGCGATGACGGTTAGGTTGTTGGATTAGTGACCAGCTAGGTCTGGGATGTACAGTTGTCTGTCTGGATAGCGGACTCGCGGTTCCTTATAGAACTGGTGCTCATCTGTTCCCTCCATGCTGCTTCTGGGTTCGCGACTGGACTTAGTCGCGAGACCCGCTAGTGGAAATTGGCTGTGGGGGTGGAGGGTGAGCAGCTCGGCCGAAATGGAATCCTCTTTATTTTGTTTGTTTTTTTTTTGTCGCTGTCGGTTGTGTGTTACTGGCTTTCAGTGATTTTTCGGACGTAAAACAGAGTCGAAACCTACTCAAACGGCCTTATTCTGGTGACCATTGTATCCGAAGCAGTGTTGTTATCTATGATAATAATGATTTCAATGTTCTATAAGACATCGTATAGATTTGGTATTCTGGTGCACACATTGTAATCGTATGAAAGTGTTATTGTAATGAATACAACATTGTATTCACCTATTTGCAATGATGTCACTCTATTGAAAATTCTAATAAAATCTTAATATTATTTTATTTAAATAAATAAATTTTACAATGATACTACATTTACATCCACAGAATTTATATTTGAAGTAAAATAACGCAAATATTGATTTGTATACAATTCTTTTTTCCTAGGGTTATCGCTCAAATGCAGCTGTAGACACGTGTTTCGCTCTTATTAGAGTTCATCAGTACAGCATAGCTAGTTAATAGGTGGACATTAACTAGAGGTAGTAATTTAAAAAAACTGACACAGTGTAACAGCACTAGTAAGCAGCCAAATACACCTATGTTGCCTCGGTCAGCATTTCCACACACATTGTGGATAAATATAACGTCACAGCGGCGGTGATTTATAACCACCCACCAGACCCGTTACTTGGACCCCAAAACGTAAATATACGAAAACAATAATGTTTCTTGAGCGCAAAATTTGTAAACAATTCTTTTTTCCTAGGGTTATCGCTCAAATGCAGCTGTAGACACGTGTTTCGCTCTTATTAGAGCTCATCAGTACAGCATAGCTAGTTAATAGGTGGACATTAACTAGATATAGTAATTAAAAAAAAACTGACACAGTGTAACAGCACTAGTAAGCAGCCAAATACACCTGTGTTGCCTCGGTCAACATTGATTTGTATATTGGTAAATTTCATTAAATAAATATAATGAATTTCATGCGACAATTGGTAACAGTGACTGACCCCTAACCTAGCATTTGAAGTTAGCGAATGACAAAAATGTTTGTGTCAAGTCAAACATCCACAAAAAGAAATTTGTCTGTAATAGTGTAGTCTAATCATGAGTTCTTCTAAAAATAAGGTTTCTAAAAGACAACTTCAAATTTATTTATATAATTACGAAAAGGACAGTTTATTACGGACAGAAAAATTAACTCCAGGGATGTCTCAAAACGTACTACAAAACTCAGATGTTCAACAATAATTTGTGTCACTCCTTTTATGTTGCCACTCAAAGAAATTTAAAAATCTTGGCCAACTGCTTTTTGGTAGATTTCTTGACCATAAAATTGTAAAGATTTTAGAATCTTCATATTTGTAGGACTTGCAATTTCTTCTCGCTCCGGAGTAGGAAAGAATGGATCCAATTCTATAATTAAATCAGAAACTGACGCGATAGCCCGAAGATGCTACTAAACACATTCTCTGAATCAGTTAAGGGATCACTAGCATTACGCAAAACTCTTCTATTTATACGTAAATCATGTCTAAATAAAAATATTTTTTATAACAAATTACATTTTTATTAATTAATAACTTACCGATTTCTTTCATTTTCGAGCATGTCAAAAATTAAAATAAAACCATTATTATCCATTTTTTTTAATAATATTATTTCTTTATTAGTTGGTGTTTTTTTACTAAATCAAAAAATACTTTTACCGAGTTAATTTCATGAAATAGTAAAACTTTTCTATATACAATGTTCTTACCGCGAACTCAAATTTGACTTTACCAAAACCATGAATGTATACGATAATTGCTTCGTATACAATGACGTTTTAATAATAAATGGTTACCTGAATACTAATTTTATACCATATCGTATAGAATATATTTATTGTATTGGAAATATTATTGTATTGAAACCAATGGTTACCGGAATACCATTTCGGAAAATTATTGTATTGAAAACAATAATGGTATTTTATACAATATTGTATTCAATACCTACGAAGCCGATAAGTGTGGTAAAAGTCAGGGAGGAGAGAAGGGGCTTTGGCTGGGATGAAGTAGAGTCGGCAATCAGTGCTATGGCTGCCGGCAAGTCACCTGGCTTAGATGGGGTTGATATTGTCACCTTGCGTCACGTTCGGGCGACGCTAGGACTTCACTTGAAGTCAATGTTTGACACCTGTCTGTCGACTAATCGCTTTCCGCCGTTGTGGAAAAAGAGTCGTGTGACGGTGCTCCTCAAGTGAGGAGATAGGGTGAGGGACGCTCCGAGCTCTTTCCGTCCGATCACCTTGCTGACTATCTTCGGCAAGGTGCTCGAGTGGAGAGGCTTGCTCCCATGTTGGTTGGCTTGCATCGGCACCAGTTTGGCTTCCGGGCAAGAAGATCGGCCGAGGACGCGTGGGGCCTGGTCGAGAAGAAAGTGTCGACCTGCGCCGGGATATATGTTTTAGGGGTTTTTATTGTTTTTAAAGGCGCGTTTGACCACTTATCGTGGAACACGATTTTGGAAGGTTTCAGGAGTTGGGCTGCGGGGAGATTGGGGTATGAGCTGATTTCTTTCGGAAGAGACGCGTATGTTTAACGGGTAGAAGGGATATTGCATGAAGGAGTGTTGAACGCGGTTGTCTTCAGAATAGTTGTGGAGCGGAACTCCTCTCGCTTTCTCGAACTCGTAATAGGGTGAGGGGAGCGGGTTGGTGTTCCCGTTTTTGGTTCCAAATCTGTGACCATGCTCCTGAAATGTAGGTTGTCGGCAAACCGACCTCCAGTGGTGCAAGCAGGGGGAGTGAGTGCGCCATGTATCCAGGGTACGATACATGCATGTGAATGTTGGCATGGGTATGAATTTCAGAGTGCATCTGGAGGTTTTGCATGCTAAAATCATAAAGGTTGTGGGTATGTTGCGACGTGTTTTACATAGGGACTGGGGAGAAAAGCATGCAGCATTTTGTTTAAGGGATTGTTCGTGATTTGTACTCCGTATGCATGCAGTGTGTAGTACAGAGTTTTAGAATTTGGGTTTGGGAGGGAATTAATTAACCGTTGTGAACGTGTTGCGTTGTATGCATGTATTCGGGTATGTAGAACAGTAGACTCCGTTTGCTCTAAGAATATGCCATGCACGTCATCAATCCGTCAACATTTTATGTCTGTGCAGTAGACAAAATTAACGCCTCCCCTTAGCAACGAGTTTCTTTGCATGGCAACGGTCATAGACGTGCGGTACACTTTTATTATTATTCGCTTGCTACTTGTTTGGTTTAGTTGTGTGTTCGAATTGTGTATAACTTCGATTTATTTTAAAATGACTTAAAAAAAATTGGTGTGTCCGGAAAATGTGTGAACAGTCAAACTCGAGAAGTTTTGCATAATGTTATGCAATTTATACATAAAGAAGCCGGAGACGGGTTGCAAATACCCCTTGAAAGTTACATGTATGCTCCAATTTCCATATTCACAACTTAAATTCGAATATTTTATTCGAATGTTTAACAATATCAAAAATTATTTTCGTTCAAATATTCTGGGTGGTATGTTAATATAAACAAAATAAACAATGGGATATAACAAAAGAAAATAGACATTGCCACATGTTTTTAGCGTGTTTTTTTAATTAATAAATTAGTTTTTAAATTAAATTTTCACATAGCCACCTAGAATATTTTAATAAAATAATTTTGTATACTGTTCAATTATCTTATTTTGCTAGAAATTTTTCATATTATTAATATACACATTTTAACATAGTTGAAAAGTGAAAAAAAGGCGGTTTATATTTTAGTAAAATAATTGTCGGTTGCTACTTAAAATAATAAAAGTTGATAGTCTTATCTTGTAAACCTGACTTTATAAAAAAAACTACATCTGCCATAAATAGTATATTCAAAATAATAAAACTTTTATATGACCCATTTTTTTAATTACCTGTATAAGAACATTATTAATAACTTCCTTCAAAAATATTTATTTTTTTCTCAAAACAAAAAAGTCAGGTCTGAATAGGTTACTATTTATATTTATAAGAATTTTGTTCATAGACAACGTATTGGCTGCAACAGGTGTTAGTAAAGTAACATATCATAAACGAAGGATGGCACCATGTCTTAATAATTTAACTTCGGGCAGATTGAAGAAATCAAAAATATAATTTACGATTTTTATCTAACGGACAAAAGAAGACCGACACTTAAATGTAAGTATTATACTAATAATCAAGATAACTTTTCAATTTGTACTATTTGGTTTGTTACTATTATTATTTTAATAAATAAGGGCGCGCGACATCAGTGGTAAATGTGCCCGAATTATTATTATAATAATTATTATTATTTAACACTAAATTAAAATATTTGTTAGATATAAAATTATTGTTTTATTTATCATTTATTTTAAACAAGCCTTATTATTAATATGTATTTTTTAATTTCAGGTATTTTGCAAAACATTCAAGATCGGCAATTAGGTTTACAATGCCAAAGGACTACATTATATAAAGCGATTAGTATTTAGGTTAATAGCATATATACGAATTTATTTATTAAATCATAGTAAATAAATATCACTACCTTAAGTTTTTTTTGTATATATATACGTACAGGGTTAGTTAAAAATATGGAGACGGCGATTAATTGTCGTTAATATTCATTTTAGGAAATTATGTTCATACAAAAGTTTTTTAAGATATTTTGATCTACATTTGAGAATACTTTTTTTCTTCAATTGTTTTTGAGTTACGCTTATCCGCGTAATTTTTTTAAATGGGAACCTTTTAATTTTATTCTAGCATTCGATAGTCGGTCACAATATTATCATTGAAAACAAATTAATAACTAAGTAAATTACATCGCTCGAGTATGTTTATCGCTTCGCTTTTGTCTATCTAAGAATTACATACTATATATACATATACTCAATTTTGGTTTTTATTTTTAGATGGGAAAAAACTGCCGACAATAAAAAAAGCCTTGATGGAGAAGTATGAAATTCGGTTGAAAAGAGTCGAGTATTTTTAAAAAAAAAAAAAAAATAATTGAGTATCGGGCTGAGGGTAGGAACATAATATACACCGATGAAACATATATCCACTCAAGCCATACCGAGTCAAAGGGTTGGTCTGATGGCCATTACGCCAAAGAGTTAAAAGCTCCTATTTCAAAGGGAAAGAGTCTGGTCATTGTCCATGCTGATGGAGAGCAAGGTTTTGTATCCAATGGATTACAAATTTTTAAATCAGGTAATATTTAATGTTTTTTACAAAACTTTAATTTTTTTATTCCATATGTTTGCCATTTGCTTACTTTACCTTACCACTTGCAACACTGTAAATTCTTATGGCGCATCTTGTCAGATGGCAATCTTAAGGATACCCATTTCTATAATCCCCAAAGCTGTTAGCGATAATAATTACCCCAATACATTTATATCCCATACCTGAAAATTTACTTATAATGACTAACAGCGTGTTCAATTAGAACTCTAATGTAAAATATAACAATAGGATAATAACAGTTATATTTTCTTAGGATCGAAAAGCGGAGATTACCATGATGACATGAATCATCACAACTTCATAAAATGGGTTGAAACACAACTTCTGCCGAATCTACCAGAAAAATCAGTTCTCGTTATTTCAATGCCGCATACCACAACGTTACTGTTGCAAAAAATGTAACTTTTTCCAGTCTCAAGGTTGATATGATCAAGTGGCTACAAGATCATAATATTGATCACAATGAGACATCGACAAAAGCGGAATTATTTAAGAAAATTCTGGAAAATAAAAGATTTCTCATTAAATTTAAATTAGATGCACTTTTAGAAGAGCATGGACATGTGGTTTTACGACTTCCATCCTATCAGGCCGAGTTAAACCCTATAGAGAAAATTTGGGCGTCAGTAAAAACTGGGATGCAGCAAGAAATGTAACATTTAAATTAGATGTTGAAAAATTAACAAGGACACGATTTGCCGAAATAGGAGTGGATGAGTGGAAGAACATATGCAGCCACGTAATTAAATACGAAAATGAGCAAATAGAAAAGGAACATTTACTTGACACGAACTTAGAGCATCTTCAATTTACAGTAAACACAGAATCTTTTTTTTTGTTTTAATTTATACCTCTGTCAATTTTCCTCTAACAAAATAAAGTATTTAAGCCAACTGATATAATTTCTTAATTAATCTTCAGATTCAGAATAATGTTTTTCTTATAATTATGTTTTTGTTTTAATTTATACCTCTGTAAATTTTCCTTTAATAAAATAAAGCAATTAACTCAAATGTTATAATTTCTTAATTAAATCTTCAGATTCAGAATAAAGTTTTTCTTATAAACATATTTTTGTTTTAATTTAGACCTATATAAATTTTTCTTCAACCAATTAAAGCAATTAACCCAAATTTTATAATTTCTCAATTAAATCTTCAAATTCAGAATTATGTTTTTCTTATAACTATGTTTTTGTTTTAATTTAGACCTCTATAATTTTTCCTTTAATGAAATAAAGCAATTAACTCAAATGTTATAATTTCTTAATTACATCTTCAGATTCAGAATAAAGTTTTTCTTATAAACATACTTTTGTTTTAATTTAGACCTATATAAATTTTCCTTTAATAAAATAAAGCAATTAACTCAAATGTTATAATTTCTTAATTAAATCTTCAGATTCAGAATAAAGTTTTTCTTATAAATATATTTTTGTTTTAATTTAGACCTCTATAAATTTTCCTTTAACCATATAAAGCAATTAACCCAAATGTTATAATTTCTTAATTAAACTGAGATGTTGCAATTATTGCATATTCATCAATGTATCTGGTACAGAGTTTGAAAAGTTAAAATTTTAAAAATGATTTCATGAAACGGATCCCTTTTTACATAAATTTATCTAATTGTTTCACACGCAGATATGGGTAATATGCCGTGATGATATATTTATTTTATTTATTGTTTAAAAAAATTGTAAATAAATTGAAACGCATTTATAAATAAAAATATTACAAATGAGAATTCATTTATATTAAGCACGTTATTGGTTGTTGATGGGCGTGTGTACAATATTCTCGCGCACTCAAACGATGACGTGCCTGGCATATGCTAAGAGCGAACGGACTCTAATTACGGAGGCAATGCAGGTGTTCAAAAGGGAGTTACCGTGGTGGTTAGAGGCTAAGAAAAAGGCTTGCATGTACAGGGCGAAGCATGAGGTTCCATTAACACCCATAGACCTGGCAACGCATAGGGACTTGAGGGGTCTGGGCCTATCCCAGTTGAAAACCCTGTTAGAGGGAGGATTGGCAGCGGGAGTGGAAGAGAGCGGAGAAGGGTAGGGTAACCTACTCCTTCATCCATGAATTCTCGTTTGCCGGCCCAGGTCGTTGGTTCGATCCCAGCCCGAAGCTGAACTTGCTGCTGACAAGTCATGGGAGCATGAGTGGGTACTTGCAAACTTTGAAGATGAGGCGCACTGTGGTCTGCAGCAAGTGCGATGGCGGAAGGTTAATGGTTTCAATAGGCACCTGCTGCTTAGGGGTGCTACGTCATTCCCACCGGTGAGCTGCGAGACAATACAGCTCGGATGCTAACTTGCACAGCTAGTAGGGCTTTGGCGTGTGGCCTGCCCCCACCAGTAGGCCTCAACCGGGCTTGCACTCGGGGATTGAGCATTATACAATACCTATAGCTGATTGTCTCTTCGTCCATGCCGATACAGGAAGGGCCCCTAATGATGTCGCGTAATACTGTGTCGAAGGCCTTCCGGACATCTACACGGTGTAGGACTTCCCCTTCGGGCCTTGATGTAATGATCCGAGATCAGCGCATTAGCGAGGCACCCATCCACCTCCGCGAAATTTCGTTGAAAGGTGTGGAGGTCGGCTACCGAGGACAGTCTTTTGTGCAGGATCCTGTGCAGCAGTCGCTGGACGCCGGATCCGATCTTGGTCGGCCTCTAATTACTGACGTTTCTTCATCTCCCTCCTTGGGCAGGAGAATGGTCCTACTTCTCCTCCGTACCGATGGCGTCACATCAGAACGATGTTATATAGGACAGCTAGAAGTTGATTAGGGCAGCTTTTAACTTGGATCAAAAGGATGTCGTCTGGTACCGGGAAACAGTTGCTCCCAGGACTGCTTCGCTGATAAGATATCGTCTTCGGTAATGGGGTTGTAAATGCACTTCCTGCCATCGGGAGCGACAAGTTCCGCGTTTTATTTTTTTAGGTTAGATTAACTTGCCCCCTCAAGTGTTCCGCCTTGTCGTGGTGGGGGGCCTTGCGTGGCTCAATGATCCGAGCTCGTGGACTGTCCGGTACTATCACCAATCGAGCCAAAGGGAGGTAAAAGCTCCCATGCACAGGCCCGTGACAAATGACGGCGAAGTGAGAGCCCAGACTAAAGGTAACACACCCTTTAATCTCAGCTGTAGTGTCGTGGCTTAGGGACCGGGGTAAACAATGCCGGAGGGTCCCCAGGTTCGAACCTGAAGACCCCTGTTAAATCATGCGTCACTCTCGGTAGATGCGGGGGGGGCCTGGATCGGTCCAAGAGAAGATAATTTTAATAAAAATCCTAAATCCCAAAGAGGGGTGACCCGGCTGAAGGGACGCGTGGCCGGATAGACGATCGGCAAGAGCGAGGTCAACCTCCGGGACTGGCAAAACCGGTTGTAATTAGCCTGGATAGGCAGGATTCGAGAGTCTTGGGAGACAACCTGCCTAGGAGAAGGACACTCCGAAATTAAACAACGGGCAGACATGGGCTCGGGAGTCTTGGGAGACAATCTGTCTAGGAGAAGGACACTCCGAAATCAAACAAACGGACAGGGAGGGCCGTGAGCCAGCTGAGGCAACCTCCCTAGGAGAAGGAAAACTCTGAATGAAAACCACATCTAAGACCGCAGATAAATGTTTCTCCCCTATGCTGCAGGTGAGAGTGCGGTCCCTCCAGAGTTTAGTACGGGGAGTTGCGCCCCTGGAGTCTCAGCTGGGGGAGGCGGGATGGACCCTATCCGGACTCTCAGGAACCCCCCCCCCCTCCCCCAAAGACCCGGCTATAGAAATGGACACGAAAAGGACTCCCTCTGGATAATATACTGCAACAGGCAACGACGACTCGGCAGTGGACTTGGTATGGACAGAGTAAATTGCCTCAAAAACTCCCCCAATCCTAAGGCTTGTGACCGTGCTAATGGGACGAATGGCCAAGGGGAAATTAGTCATTAACGGGAACCTGGAGGCACCTGCCGCACCTCCTTCTATAAAGGCTTATTTCAGGTACGGGTGCAATCTCTGAAATCGACCACGATACCATCCCAGCTGCCGTCGAGGGCAACAACTCCAATTCAGCTTCTAGCCGAAGCGGACTTGGTAAGATATGGAAAGGAATGATAGCGTAGCCTCGGAATTGGACGGATATACCCCTATAATAACACGGCAAACGAACAAGGACTACAGTATGGATACGGAACATTGAGATGGAAATCAGATACCAACGAACAACAAGCAGGCACAAGGAAACGGACTCGACTTCGGAAACACGGAGGGGCAGCTGGGAGCCCCCTCGGGTAACTATAAAACAGCTAAGGATCTAGGTAGGGAACCACCACAAGCAAGTGGCGAATCCCAAGAAAAGCGGATATCATCCACCGCAAATGATGACAAAAAAGCAGAAGACGAAGTAGTGGTGATTAATGACACCACCTGCAGCGGGGGAAACATGATAGTAGGGCCGATATCCCCGGAAACAACCGTAAGAAAAGCAAATGAGTCATTTGTAAAAGGACTCTCAGCCACGATTACGGACTCCGTAGTGGAGGCTCTACTAGACAAATATAAAGAACTCAATAAACAAACCTGGCAAAGAGATAGCCAGCAAAAATCTAATGCCACAGAGGCATTGCGCACATTTCTCAACGACAGTCTGGTAAAAGAACTTAACCTCTTTATGAAAGACAATGCCCAGAAGGAATCATCCCCCTTAGCAGCAGACAAAAAGGCAGAGGGTTTCGAATGCAGCATAGAACACATCCTTGTAACTGACAAGAGTGAGGAAAAAACAAAAGTGACGCACTAAAAAAAAAAACAAGAATGTGGAAAACGAAGAGGGACTGTCAGATTCAGAAGGGGTAGCAGAGGCAACCACGGAAGAAGAAATGTCAAAGGTCGAGTTAATCTCTTGCCTCCTAGAAGATCTTGTCACATTAACAATAGTAACACACGTAAATACGGCCAGAAAAATTAAAAACCTTGTCCTGGAAATAAACACTGAATTTAGCAAATACAGAGTAGCGCGAAAAGAAGAGGAAAAGCTACGAGATATAAAACTTAGAAAAGAGATATACGCTACCCAACAGAAGGAGCTCAACAAACTAAAAACTACCATAACACAAAAAGATAACGAGCTGGCGGCAGCACTAGACAGCCTTAAAAAGGTAAACGCTGAAGTCACGGTACTAAAAGATAGAACGACTTAAAAAAGGCGCAACCGAAACAGGGTACTCCCAAGCTCTGCAACGGGACACGAAAAAACTAAGGGAAGAAACCTTAATAAAAAGACTAGAAGACCCCAGTATATCATTCCAAGACATGTGGAAGTTAGTAGAGGGAGACTGGACCAAAAAGATGTACGAACCCATAAAGATGGGAACAGGCAATCCCTTCTCAAAAACAAAGGATATAATTGTCATCCATTGGGAAGACGACCCAGAGGACTCATGGATACTGCAGAATATCGGCGACAATATCCAGGGCGGAGGGAGCCTTATTACAAGAGATACGGACACGACGAGCACGGCAACTCTGCAACAAAGCAGCCAGCTGAAAATAGACGGGACCGAAACATTCCAGAAAAAACTAAGTACCAAGAGGATCAAATTGAAAAAAGGTAAAACGCCGGACAGTGAATGGGAAACCATATATAACATCCTGCACACTACTCTACAAGAGTTAGAGGAGAAAGAAAAAGGAAAGTAGCAGTGGGCATATGTAACCAAAAATATTGCAACCTACTAAAAAAACTGAGCGCAATGGCAACAAAAGGCAATACTATAAATCTTTATTTGTACGCGCCGAAATCGCGGGTAAAAAGGATAAACGAAAAGTATATACAAGAGGGTAAGGGGAAGCCGAAGCCAAAAACCAAACCCCAAACATAAAAGGCCAACTACGGATGCGATATTAATCCTAAAATCCAACGCCACCTCCTATGTGGACATGTTAAAAAAGGTTAGGGCTATCGACACCGACATAAAGAGCAAGAAAATAGATATCGCCACAATTACAGAGTCCAGAAAGGGTGACGTTTTAATAGTTGTGGGAAAAAATTGCAACAAAGCAAAAGAACTACAACTATTGATAAAGGATAAAATAAACACGGAAGCCATGGTTAAACAAGCTGACAAACCAGTAACCCTGATAGTCGCGGGCATAGACATAGTAACGACTCAGGACGAGGTAAAAACCGCGATAAAAGAAATAATTGAATGCCCAGATAGTACGAACATCGAGATTGGATGGAACACCTGCAGGGTGAGAGAAAGAATAAATGTCCCACGCTGCTATAGATGCGGTGAGATGGGGCACTACCAAATGGAGTGCAAAAGGCCCAGTAGAAAGGAAATGTGTAGCAACTGTATGAAGGAGGGCCACGATACAGATAAATGTAATGAGACTGACACATGCTTCAACTGTTTGGAACCTCATAAGACCGGCACTATAAGCTGCCCAGCATTCAGGGAAATAATAGCCGTAAAGCAAAAGAAACAAGCAGGTACACATCGGAGGCCATCTACATTAAACACCCAAAATGACTCTTAAGTTCTATCAAATTAACATGTATAGAAGCAGGGACGCACATAACATCATGCAACTGTTTGCACAAAAATGAAGTGGATATAATTATAGGGTCTAAACCGAACAAATTCATCGCCCAAAGCAACCCGAGATGGATATGCTCCAAATCAGGGAAAGCAAACTGCGGGATATTTATAAATAATAAAAATATAACGAGCTGATAAAGGCAGTAGAGCATGATGGATGGGGGAAGCCATATCAGCTGATATTAAAACGCACTAACCAAACGGTACCAACATATCCACCCGACACAGCAATTGACCACATAGTTACCACGCTCTTCCCTACGGAACAACAGGTACGAACTGACATGACACAGACCATAATACCGACAACGGACATAACGGACGCTGACATTACAGAAGCAGGCCAGAGAACTAGACTACGACGGGCACCGGGGCCCGACGGGGTCCTTCCGGAAATTATCAGAATCATTACGACCAGTAACCCAAATTGGCTGAACACGGTCTTTAACAAAGTATTACAAACAGGAGAGTACCCGCGGGAGTGGAAAGAAGCGAAACTAGTTCTGATACCAAAACCAGGGAAACAATACATGACGGACCCTTCTGCCCATCGGCCATTGTGCCTGTTGAACACAATAGTTAAGCTTTTCGAGCACAATATGTAAAAGATTGACAGACCATGTGGAGACCAACGGGCATATTTCCGACAATCAATGTGGTTTCAGGAAAAATAGGTCCACGATCGACGCAATGAAGATTATCCAAAATACTGCGGAGTCTGAAATGAAAAAAAGGGGACCGAGGGCTATGTGCGTTGGTCCTGATTGATAGTCAGAATGCGTTCAATAGTGTGCAATGGCACCACATCATCAGGGCACTAGAGGAGAAGGACACACCAGTTTACTTGATCACAATAAATACGTACCTAAAAGACAGAACAATCCACTACGAATGGAGAGAGTACGCCATGTCGTGTGGGGTTCCACAGGGGTCCATACTTGGACCACTTCTGTGGAACATCTATTACGATGGGATCCTACGCGGGGTGACAATGATAGCTTTCGCGGACGACCTAGCCATACTAGCGACATCCAAAGAAGAGCGCAGACTGATGCTCCATGTGAACCGGGTGCTGGAGCTGATCAGCAACTAGACTGAGGACAAAGGACTTAAAGTAGCCCTGGAGTAGATGGAAGCGGTACTACTGGTAGGGCAGAAAAAATATGGACCTACATGCTTTTCGATAAATAGGACTACAATTCACCCAAAGCCATATGTTAAATACTTAGGTGTTATTTTTCAGACCAACATGACATACACGGAACATACGAACAAAGCGATCGAAAAGGCGCAGAAAACTACAACGAATCTTACAAAACTCTTCCCCAGACTACGGGGACCAACCGAGAGGAAAAGACGAGTCCTAACATCCGCGGCGATGAGTATAATACTGTACGCCACTCCAATATGAAGAGGCGTGCTGCGTTACGCACATTGCACGCGGATGTTAGAGAGTATGAATATGAATATGGCAATAAGTATCGCGAGAGCTTATAGGACTGTATCAAAGGAAGTAGCACAGGTTCTGGCAAGACTTGTCCCACTTCCTCTACTAATTGAGGAAAGGGCTCTCAGACATGCCCAGAAAAAGGCCAAGAAGGCGGAAATTAAGAAGCAAACCTTCAGTAAATGGGAAGAACAATGGCAAGAAGATAGTGGTAATGTATGACTCCATAAGCTCCTCCCCAGCATCGAGGGGTGGATTAATAGAGGACATGGAGACAACTTACCACCTATCACAATTTCTAAGCGGACATGGGTGTTTTCAGGCCTATCTCCACCGCTTCAAAAAAGCTGATAGTCCTACCTGCATGTTCTGTGAGGTGGTGGACACAACAGAGCACACATTCTTCTTCTGCACAGAATGGAAGGCACTTAGGGACGACATGAGCGGAAAAAATAGGTATGGAAATTTCATATAGTACCATAATGAACTTTATGTTACAGGACGCGGACAGCTGGGAAACTATAACATCGTACATAACAACTGTACTGAAGAGTAAAGAAGAGGAGGAACGAAGAAGAGAAAGGGTTCCATAGGAACATTGACACGGAGCGATGTGATGCAATGCTAAAAAAGCGGTCCCGCATCTCTCTCGGAGTAATAAGGGTGGTGGTTTTTAGTCGGTAGGAGCCCGACACTACTACCAGCTTTGGCCGGCTGGTAGTCTCTTTCTGAAGATTTTCCCCCTGCCCCCGTAAAAAAGGTTAGATTAACTTAGGTTGTCATGAAACGCACGAGAACAACACTTCCAGTGATAGACGCGGAAAAAACAATACAAAACGGTGAAGAACTATTCCCGGCCAGAATGGATGAAGCAAGAGTATATATACCGGAAATTCTGAGTGTCCCCGAAATTACACTGGAAAAAGTGATACGAACAAGAGAAGTTAATGATAAAGAAAGCGGCGGGATCCGACGGTATCCCCATGAAGTGATAAAAGCACTGGTGAAAGGGAAGCCCGAGATGGTAACGAATATAATAAAGGAAATAGTTGAGGCAGGTAAGTTCCCACCTATGTTAAAGCTGGCGCGGCTGGTATTGCTCAGAAAATACAGATGAGGCATCATCATTCCGACAACTCTGTCTACTAAATACGTCAGGGAAACTTTTAGAGCAAATGCTGGTCAAAACAATACAAGTCGTCCTTGAAGACAATGATGGACTCTCTGAGCACCAACACGGTTTTAGAAGGAAACGCTCGGCTATAAGCGCGATCAATGCTGTACGTGATAGAGCTGAAATGGGCAAATCGCGGAAGGCAAGAGGTCTCTGCGCTTTGGTAACCATAGACGTCAAGAACGCCTTCAACACGGCACCCTGTCCGCGCATCATTGAAGCGATGGTCGAGAAAGAAATACTTCCATACTTAGTACAAATAGTCAACGACTACTTAAGCGACCGCTTGTTAGAGACAGAAGGGGGTAGGCTGATAATGACGTGTGGAGTTCCGTAAGCCGCAGTCCTAGGACCAACCCTGGTGTTAATACCCAAACCCGGTAAGACAGACCTAATGAACCCAACATCATTCAGGCCCCTATGTTTACTAAACACAACTAACAAACTCTTCGAATATATTATTAGAGCAAAGATTAACGACACATGCGAAACCGAAGATAGACTGTCTCGGCGACAATATAGATTCAAAGAGGGTAGATCCACTCTCCTCGCGATGCAAGTAGTATATAATACGTAATTGTGTATACGTAGTGGTGCGCCTGTGTTTTTTCAAATTTCTCGCGCTTATTACTTACATTTATTTTTGTGCTTTACTTTACTGGATGTTTTTAGTGTTTTGGTACATATATATCATGTTGTTACACCGGAAGTAGTGAGTCTGTTCTAGTTTTTTTTTTTTTAATATTATACTATTTTTAGTTGCCTTGAAATTTTTAAAGTTGTCAGTTCTAACAAGTTAAGTTGTATTTCTTGTTGAATGCTGTGAGCAGTGGCGTAGGTTATAGGTTTTAGTATATATACAGGGTGTAAATTTTAAAACGGGCCATAGGGCTATAACATAGAAAAACAGTTTTTTACACGCCAAAAGTTTCCATATTAATTTATTGAAAATATAATTGGTGCGTATTATAAAGAAAAAAATTACGAATTTTTTGATACTAAACACCTTACATTTCTGTTTCATATAAAGCCAGAAATTAAATTTAAAAATTTTTATAATTAAGAAAAAATATCATTAGCCATGAAAGTGACAGCAACAAAACATTGTCATGATAGGGGACAATTAAAGATTAAAGTTATTAATTTATGAACCAATACAAAATAACACAAAATAAAGTAAAAAATAGGATATTTATATCAGAAACAATTATTATTTATTGTAATAGGTATTTACAAACTAAAGATGATCTACATGTAATAAGAAATAAGTTATAAGAAACAAGAAAAACTGCAAACTACAAGGGAACAAATTAATATCTTTTATGTTGGGTTTATGCAGCATATAAATTATGAAATTAAATTAAGAAACTAAACTAAAATAACGTCGTTTATGCAGTAAATTAAAATTCAGAATTTTATGTTTGACATTTCGTATAATCTAACTTTTATAGGTGCAATTGCAATACATTATATTTATCTAAGATAAAAAAATAAAGGTAAACAATTTGTTGAATAAATCCAATTAGTATTTCGTCGCTCTTTTCTGCAGGAACTTTGTTGTCATCGTCGTACATTTTCATAGGTTAAGTGCGAAAATTTGTCGCGCGAGTGGCGCAGGCGCAGCATTAATAATTTGTAATTTTTCTTCATGAGTCAAATTGTTCATGATTTCTTCCTAATAAAACGAAAATAATAATAATTTAACAAATAAAGTGTAAGAAACGTTTATTAATGAGCGTTTAAAGTCAACAATTGTTTTGTTTCTGTCAGGTTCATATCGAGAATTAAAAAAGACAATTTCATTTCTTCAGCACGCAAAATAAAAAATTTACACTCATCACAACTAAATTTCACAGAAAATAATAGAATCTTCGTAAATGACCATTTAAGTCCACATAACAAAAATATTTTAAGACAGGTAAAAATAAAAGCAAAAGAAAATAATTACAAATTTACATGGGTAAAATCAGTTAAAATTTTTGTGCGTAAAAACGAAACATCGCCCATTCTGATAATAAACACAGAAAACGATATTAATAAAATAAAATAATGTTTTTGTTCTTTTCGCTTAAATATTAATAAATTATTTATTACGTAGCAATACATGAGTGTAAGCATATACTATCAAAACGTTCGAGGTATCAAAACAAAACTTCATAATATTTATAACGAAATTTCAGCCAACGATTTTGATTTAATATTTTTTAGTGAAACGTGGTTAAACTCTAGCGTGCTGAACTCAGAAATTTGTGATTGCAATAAATATTTTGTGTACCGAAGAGACAGAGGTGATATAAATAAATCTCAAGGAGGTGGCGTTCTAATTCTTGTTAAAAACAATTTAAAATCAATTATGCAGTGTTCGTGGTCCTCTACAACAGAAGACATCTGGGTAACTATATCACAGTCTAACTTTAAAGTGCATATGTGTTGTGTCTATATTACGCCTTCGACTTGTCCTGAAATCTATGAAGATCATCTTAACAAAATCTCTCTCCTCAGACTACAAAACCCCAATGACCACTTTTTAATTATTGGTGACTACAACCTGCCCCAGCTAAATTGGTCTCCTAAACACAATTATTATGAACCAGTTACGTGTAACCGAAATTTAATTTATTCAGAATTTATTAATTGCATAAATATGTGTAATTTAAATCAATATAATGGGATTATGAATGCAAATAATAAAATTCTGGATCTAGTGATATGTTCTACTGATTGTGAGGTAAATCTGAGTGCCTCTTCTATAACACAGATTGATTCTCACCACCCCCCTCTTGTGATATTGTGTAAGTTTGACCATTTTAACACGTTCGCTGCTGCTGTCGCCCTAAGGCGACGCGCTAGGTACTTTACGTGTGCCGCCGTCGTCATAAGGCGACACAGCTACGCTACTATTTCAAGGTACACTAGTGTGGCTGGCGCTGTGGGAGAGTGTAGTTGTGTTCGTAGGCACTTCAGAAAGGAATTTTCTACACGTTTGCACACACGATTTCCGTTTTGGCCTCTGGCAAAATTAGCCCAAAATTACCGGCAGCGAACGTGTTAAACAACTCCCTTACAATAACATTATACTTCACAATTTTCATAAATGCAATTACGAAGATTTAATATATAATAATGATGTTAATGCTAATGTTAATATTTTTTACAACATTTTAAATAACTTAATAAATGATTACGTACCCACTAAAGTAATACAGAAAAATAATTTTCCCATTTGGTTCTCAAATTCAACTAAGAAATTAATTAAAGAAAAAAATAAATATCACAAGAAATGGAAAGTGTACGGAAGGCACTCAGATTATACTTCTTTCTCCATACTAAGGAATAGAGTCAAAGTACAAATAAAACAAGATTTTCAATTATTTATATGTAACAAAGAACAAAATGTAAAAAATAATCCCAAATCCTTTTGGAGTTATACGAAGACCATTAGAAATAATAAAGGTAGAATCCCAAACGTCATCCGCTATAACAATCTTGAGGTTGATACTGGACAAGAAGTTACTAATTTGTTTGCAGTTTACTTTGAGACAGTATTCGTAAATAACAATAGTAATACTAGACAACCTAATTGTAACAACAATATTCCCAATGTGATTAATTTACATGATGTACATCTGTCTTATGAAACAATTGTGCAATACTTATCTAATTTAGACATAAACAAAGGTCCTGGACCCGACCAAATTCCAGCTAAATTCATTCGTACATGCGCCCACTATCTTGCAGAACCACTATACATTCTGTATAATCAATCTCTTGAATCTGGTGTTTTTCCAGATTTATGGAAAACTTCATACATAACACCAATTCATAAATCCGGTGATATTAATGACGTAACTAATTACAGACCTATATCAATTTTATCAGCTTTCAGTAAAATTTTCGAAGCCCTTGTGATCCAGACAATTAAAAACGATATTTATAATATAATTATTCCAGAGCAGAACGGATTTTGCCCTGGCAAATCAATCATTACAAATCTAGTACCTTTTACTGAATATCTGAGTTCTAACATGGATAAGCGAATCCAAGTTGACGTCATTTATACAGATTTCAGCAAGGCTTTTGATCGGGTTCATCACCTTACACTTATTCATAAATTAGAAGCATTGGGAATACATGGTTCATTGTTACGTTGGATTCAATCATACATAACAAATAGGTCGCAGTTAGTTAATTGTAATGGTTTTAAGTCACGCTATATCTATGTTACTTCTGAGGTTCCCCAAGGGTCACATTTGGGTCCATTGCTGTTCAATTTATTTATAAATGATATATCTACCTGTCTCAAAAGTTCTAATTTTCTCTTATATGCAGACGACCTCAAGTTTTTTAAGACAATTACAAGCAACAGTGACAATATTCAACTGCAAAATGACTTAAATAATTTACAAAAATATTGCGACCTTAACTATTTAACCCTAAATGTATCAAATTGTTATGTAGTACATTTCACAAGGAATCACGATACTATAACATCTGACTACCATATTAACAATTCCATCTTGCAAAGGAAGACTACTATTAAGGATTTGGGAATATTTTTTGACAATAAATTGTTATTTAATGAACATGTAGACATTTGTGTTAAGCAATCGTACCGAATACTTGGATTTATATTCCGATCTAGTAAACATTTCATTAACCCTAATTCATTAATATATTTGTTTAATTGTTTAGTTCGATCAAAACTGGAATATGCATCCACGGTTTGGAACCCATACTATAAAAAGAATATTGATTGTATAGAAAATATTCAAAAAAAGTTTTTCAAAATTTTAAATTACAAATTTAATTTAAACATTAGTAACTACGTAGATATGTTGAAACATTTTAATATGTTCTCACTGGAAAGTAGAAGAACCCAAACTGACATGGTATTCTTATTTAAATTATTTAATAATATAATATATGCACCATTAATAATTTTAATGTTACAATTTTTTGTGAACCTTAAAACCAGATCAATTAATTTATTTGTTTTATATAAAAATAATACTAAAAATAACGATAACTCCTCAATAAACCGCATCATGTCTTCTTACAATTCCACATTTGCGCATATTGATATGTTTTACTTATCACTCTATATGTTTAAAAAAGAGGTAGTTAATGTTCTCTCATAATTTTATATAACTTTTATCATTTTTTGCACTTACTTTATTTTGAAAATTCATAGGAACCTGTTATTGGTATACGTATAGTGTTGGTTTCTTTCTTATAAATAAATAAATAAATAAATAAATAAATAAATAAATAACAAATATTCCATCCCAATTTAATTTTAATATCTTTAATTTTTTAAATAACTTAATAAATGATTACGTACCCACTAAAGTAATACAGAAAAATAATTTTCCCATTTGGTTCTCAAATTCAACTAAGAAATTAATTAAAGAAAAAAATAAATATCACAAGAAATGGAAAGTGTACGGAAGGCACTCAGATTATACTTCTTTCTCCATACTAAGGAATAGAGTCAAAGTACAAATAAAACAAGATTTTCAATTATTTATATGTAACAAAGAACAAAATGTAAAAAATAATCCCAAATCCTTTTGGAGTTATACGAAGACCATTAGAAATAATAAAGGTAGAATCCCAAACGTCATCCGCTATAACAATCTTGAGGTTGATACTGGACAAGAAGTTACTAATTTGTTTGCAGTTTACTTTGAGACAGTATTCGTAAATAACAATAGTAATACTAGACAACCTAATTGTAACAACAATATTCCCAATGTGATTAATTTACATGATGTACATCTGTCTTATGAAACAATTGTGCAATACTTATCTAATTTAGACATAAACAAAGGTCCTGGACCCGACCAAATTCCAGCTAAATTCATTCGTACATTATTTGTTTTATATAAAAATAATACTAAAAATAACGATAACTCCTCAATAAACCGCATCATGTCTTCTTACAATTCCACATTTGCGCATATTGACATGTTTTACTTATCACTCTATATGTTTAAAAAAGAGGTAGTTAATGTTCTCTCATAATTTTATATAACTTTTATCATTTTTTGCACTTACTTTATTTTGAAAATTCATAGGAACCTGTTATTGGTATACGTATAGTGTTGGTTTCTTTCTTATAAATAAATAAATAAATAAATAAATAAATAAATAACAAATATTCCATCCCAATTTAATTTTAATATCTTTAATTTTTTACGTGTGTCAGATTTCACTTCCAAAACAATATTTTTTGTTTTATTTTTATTTTTGAAAATATATTTTGGGTTTATATCTCTCTTTATTATATTTAATTCTGAATTTTGTATGATAATTATATCTTCTACATTTTCTACACTTACTTCTTCAGGTACATTATAAATAATAATTTTTGGATCTTGTTTAGTAACTGTATTTGCTTCTAATTCGTGCCCACATTTTTCATTAATTTTAGTTTTAATAATAGTTGCTTCTTTCTCACTTGTGGTTTCTATAAGTATTTTTCCGTTTTCTAAAAATTTCAAGGAATTGATTCCGACTTTCAGTTCTGTTGGATTTACTTCTTTCTTCATTAATAATTTCATTTCTTCACATGTTGCGTTCTGTTTTGATGCCACAATGATTTTAAATTGCTTGCAGGACTCTTCTTTCTTGTTATATGTTTTATTAGTAGATAATTTTTCTGAATAGGATAATTTTGACATACATATTGATTTTTGCTTGTCAATGTCATTTTTTAGAGAATCAATTTCCTTATTTTTTACATTTAATTCATTTTTTAGTTTATAGAATATTTTCCTTAATGTAGATACAGCACTAAAAATATCTTCTTTATAACCTTTCTTTAAATTCCCACTTTTTTCGGTTACATTTATTAAATTTTTGAGAGCACTTTCGACAGATTCGTCAACATCGCTCGCCATCTTGATATGTAGTAGGGTAGTGTGGGTATCGAACCCAGGAAACTCTCCCGTCCCTATATCCCCTGTACCTATGGAACTAGCTATTTGCCATTACTTCATAAGCCAGGTTGCCTGCTCTTTCTGATGTCTTCTCCTTTGTGTGTTTCATTCCTCTTTTTCCTTTATTTACATTATTTTTTGAAGACCTCCTTTACCTGTTTCCATTTCTCTTCATTCTCTAGCATATGCATACCGAGGTTTTCTGGCGTTATTACCTCTCCTATTTCCCCATTTTGGGTACACGTTCTGTGTCCCACTTGTGGCAATGGAAAAACGTATGTTCCGCGTCGTCTATTTCGTTGCAATAGGTGCAACTGGCATTTTCTCTCTTCCCTATTCTGTGAAGGTACTCATTGAAATATCCCGTGAAGATTTGTGTAATGTAATAATTTATTTCCATGCTTTCTTTCTAGCCATGAGTTTAAATCTGGGATTAACCTGTGTAGCCATCTGCTTTGTTGGTACACTCTCCATCTTTCCTGTCTTTTTCCTCTTATTTCGGCTTGGTATCTCTTCTTTTCTGTAGTGTCCTTTCCGAAGGTTTTAGCTCTCTCGTGAACTAGTGATGATACAGGTAATCTTCTGTCCAATGGACATAACCTTTTGGATATATAGCCCACCTGGGAAGAGCAAAAAAATAAAACAAAAAGAGGCGGAAAACTCTAATGAAAACCCAGCAGAAGGAGAACAAGAAGAGGAATGGAAGGAAGTGGGCTAGAAAGGCAATGAGAATAGATCTAAGGTAGTGAAGGAGGAAAGCTCTCAATCGAGAAAAGCGTAGAAAATAGAAAGAAGAATGACGCGATCATAATAAATACGAGAGGGCAAGCGTATGCAGAAGTAGTTAGAAAGATCAGAAAGGGCGTCGACCCGGAGACTATAGGGGTCAAAGTCTAGCAATAAAAAGGACTCGTGTGGGTGATGTCTGGATTGAACTTGAGAAAGATAATGAGAAAGCTAACGAACTTTATGAAGCAATTAGAATAGCTGCTGCAGAAAACAGCACAGCAAAACTAAGGAACAAGGACAGTGCATCGAGAAGGCTGATTGTGAAAGACATACTACACGGTATAAGTGCCCAAGAAGTTACAAAGTGGTTGGAGGAGGAAAGATAATAATGTTGTCTATGAAGCCAGCGTATGCTAATACGCAAAAAACAGTGGTTAGAACCACTGAGAGTACTGCAAACACGCTTCTTCAACAACTCAACGGCAAAGTAAACATAGACTGAGTAACGTGTCGAGTTACGGAGTGAGTAGACGTCCAACAGTGCTATAGGTGCTATGACGACGGGCACACAGCCAAAACATGCAAAGGGACTATACAAGCCATTGCAGCAATTGTGGTATCGAAGGGCATAAAATTGTTGATTGCAAGGAGGATCCAAAATGTCTCACCTGTGAGACAGAGGACCATCGCAGTAGCACGATAAAGTACGCAAAGTACATAGCAGCCTACTTTTTGCAACAGCAAACAGTCAACAACCTGACGTACTATCCATTAGTGAACCTGGACTCCTCACTGATGAAAGGACGCACGAGGACGAAAGAATGGATGCGGCGATTATAGTCTGGAATAAAGACAAAGTCGCCAGCAAACATGGACAAGGGGCAGGCTATGTTTGGGTCTAAATAGGCGAACCAACTATGTACAGCTGGTATTTCTCCTTTAACCAATAGAAGAATACAAAGACTTCCACACCGACCTTTTGAGGAGCATTAAAACACAAACTGACGGTAAACTCATAGGCCCGTAGTCGGAACGCGGTTTTATCCTCGGTTCTAGACTTCAGTTCTAAATTGGTAGTCAGAACACGATTTTTAGCTGGTTCTAGGTCTAGTTACCATAGTAGCAATGTCAACATAGAACCGAGCCAAGACCCAGCACATCTCAGTTTTTCCGGTGTTTTATATAAAAAATATGGCGGGCGTAGAAAATATTATTGCTGATATTGATGAATTACATAAAGTAGAAGAAGTAGTAAGGCACAGAAGAACAAGAATCAGATTTCGTGAACGAATTAATCCACTAGTTAGTCTTTCGGATATTGAATTATATTATATTATTACTCGTTAATTATAAATATATTAAATGACAGTTAATTTTAATTTACTTTTTATTTTCGAAACTGTGAATGCCAACCATAAAGTCTTATTTATAATTTTATTTATATTTCTTATTTTCGAATCAGTGAATGAGCCTTTATTTTCGTAGTTGTGAATGAGCATTAAAGTTTTGACATAACTGTTTAGCAGTTTAGAATATAATTTTATATTTATATTATTGCATTATGTTTTTTTTTTTTTTTTTTGTAACCATTCATTTTAAATTTTTCCTCTATCATTCACATTCAATTAACAATTCTTTTTCTTCTGGTAGCCAGTTTTCTATCCTCTTGTCCATGTTTAAACAGAATTATATATTTTAATAATAAATTTTTATTCCGTATTTAATATTTTATAAATGCTTAACCTCACTTCTTACTTCTTTCCTGTGTCAATTATAACCTCAAACGTCACCTGTTTTCAACGTTGCCAGATCAAAATTCCGTTGATCTTGATTTTTGTTAGAACCGACTTAAAATCACGTTCTGACTACACTTGGTTTTAAACTGGTTTTAACACTTCGTCCTGGTTTTACATAAAACAGACTTAGAACCGAGGTTAAAACCGTGTTCTGACTACGGCTCATAGTGACGGGAGACGCGATGTCCTCAGAATGGGGTAGTACATGTCGAAATCTAAGAGGCAGAAGACTTTCAGAATGGACAGCTTCTCGATCTCACGATCCTCAACTCAGGATCTACCCCCACCTTCAGAAGGGGGGGTGGCGTCAAAAAGTGTTCTGGATCTAAAGTGGTCATCGGCAGCGACCGCCAGGATTATTGAGACATGGCAGGTCCTTGAGAATGAAACATTAAGCCTCCACAGTTACAGGAAACAAAAAGCGGTAGGCTGATCGGCCCGACATCTAGACCATAACAGATTGAAAAGCTCACTGCAGGACGAAATGGCAGAAACCCCTATGGACGCCAGTCTGCGTACCCGTAAAATCATAAAGGCATGTGATGCCTAAGAAGGGTAGGTGGAAGCACACACCTACATACGGTGAACCCCAGAGATTGCCACACTTAGGCAAATAGCCTTGGCAACCAGAAGTAAATACCAGAGGGTGAGACAAAATAAGACCGAATGCGAGAATGCGGATCACCCGCAGGCCCTCATCGCTTAGGAAGATGCAATTCCCAAGGGAATGGAAAGTGGCAAAGTAAGTTTTAATCTCGAAGCCAGGCAAACCACTGGGAGATCAGGCGTCTTACAGGCCCCTATGCCTACGGTAGGCAAGATGTACGAGCATATCATACATAATAGACTTAAGTGAGCCATAGAGGATACTGGTGACCTATCTGAAAATCAGTACGGGTACAGAGAAAACCGTAGTACGGTGTAAGAAGGTTATAAACATCGGCCATAAAGCAACACAAGGGAACTAGCGGAAAAACAGATATGTGCTTTGATTACCATTGATATAAGAAATGCCTTCAATTCGGGTTCCTAGAGGGTTGTAGTCAAAGAACTCAGAGATCGTAAGAATCCTGCATATCTAGTTGAGGTTCTTAAGGCGTACCTTAGCTATATAGAAATCATAGTCGAAACAGATGAAGAGCCATTACAAATGGAAGCAACTTGCGGTGTCCCGCAAGGCTCAGTATTGGAACCCATCCTATGGAATATACTATACGACGGGATTCTTAAGCTTAAAGTCCCTGAGGGTGTAACGCTGGTTGCATACGCCGATGATCCAGCAATCGTCGTATGTAACAAAACGGTGGATAGACTACAGGAGAAGGCAAACGAAGCTATTCGATTGGTAGCTGAGTAGATAATCAAAATAGACCTGCAACTAGATGCAGAAAAAACTAAGACCATGATGTTATCAGGTGCAAGGAGAAGTTTTTAGTAAAACACTTTTAGTAAAATACAAAATAATGCACATGAATTGTATTAAAACTCCTTTTTATTGATTAACTGTCAAACATCAAAAATTATTACTTTATTTTTATACTATCAGTTATTTCATAGCCATATATTATTATAAATAAATTATTGCACACTATCACCCTTTCTCAATGATGTACTTTATATTAATTTCATTTCTTTGACGAATCTCCTTAATTTTATTACTTCAAGTGATTAGGTAACAGATCAGCTACCATATCACTTGTAGGACAATATTCTATAGATATTTTTCCTTCTTGTTTTAAATCCCGTACAAAATGATATTTTGTCTCTGTGTTTCGTTCGTTTAAAACTTCTTTCTGACTCGGTCATTTTGATGCAGCTTTGATTGTCTTCGTATAGTTTAACAGGTTTTTGTAATTTTACGTCAAAATCTTGCATTAGTCTTTGCAACCATATAGCTTCTTGTGCTGCGCCTGCTAGTGCTATATATTCGGCCTCGGTGGACGAAAGTGCTACTGAACTCTGTTTCTTACTAGACCAGCAGATTTTTCCACCAAACAATGTAAAATAAAATCCTGAATTTGACTTTCTGTCGGTGTGATCACCTCCCCAATCTGCATCTACGTAGCCGATAAGTTGATCTAAGTCCCATTGATTTTGATTTCCTAATTTTAATTTTATATTTTTCGTATCTTTCAAATATCTAAATATTCGCTTTACTTCTGTCCAATCCTTTTGTAGAGGGTTTTCTACTTTACGAGCTAATATTGCTGTACTTACTGCAATGTCTGGTCTTGAATTACATGACAAATATAATAATGATCCTATGGCACTTCGATAAATATTTTATTTTCAAAATTTTTATCTTCTTTCAATTTTTGATAACCTGGATCCATTGGTATCTTGGATAGTTTACAGTCTTCTAAATTATATTCTTTTAATTTCTTTTCGATGTAATTTCTTTGATGTAAATAGAAAATTCCATCACTATCTCTTTCAAATTGTAAACCTAAATAAAATTTTAATTTTCCCAGGTTAGTGGTGCGGTGCAAATGGCATGACATGTCAGTAATTTGTCTGTGTTTAAAGATTATTTTCTTACTTATTAAGTGATTCAGTTTATATTACTAAGTTAATTACTAATCTACTTTTGGTACTTAGCGTATTGTAACTGTGGTACGTACGTTTCAATTCGGCATTTTTGTTTTATCGGGATCATTAAACTAAGTGAATTTATAACCTATACATTCGTTTACAATTTGGCTAATTTATTCCTGCAAGTTCATTCAACAAGATTCAACATTTACATGACATCTGTTTGAATTCTGAATTATTATTATTTGTTTAATTCATCTGCAACCAACACATCTCTACTGAGATCCGTTCAACTTGACTCCATTGCAAATCTTCTAGATTAAACTACATCATGAGCATCTGTGTTAATTGTAATAACTTGTACAAATCCGGAGCCTTCACTGAGTGTGATGGATGCCAAAGATCAGTACATCTTTCTTGTGTGGGTATGTCAGATGAAACTGATGTCAAAATGACTAGGGCCAAGTCTCGTGCTGTGAAAGTTGTTTGCAATTTATGCAATGCAAATATGTCCCAATTTAAAGATACTAAAGCGCTACTATTATCTCTGCAAGCTGATCCCTCAGCTTCTCTTCAGAAACTTAAGGAGGATTTTAACTTACAATTGAATGCCTTAAAGGATTCTATTTCCTCTCAAAATAAAGAAGTAGTTCACAGCGAGGAAATCATTCAGGAAGTTATGGAGCGTGTTCAACGCAAACGAAATATTATAATATTTAATATGCCTGAACCCACCAAGCCTGAACAACGTAATGAGACGGAGCGATCGAATTGTATAGCACTATTAAATGCAATAGATTCGAACCTTAATCCAACAATCAGTAATCTACAGCGATTGGGTCGTTTGGATCCTCATAATAAACGACATAGGCCACTTAAAGTTACATTCAATGATGAATCAAATGTGCATAAAATTATGAAGAACGCTAAAAATCTTAAAAACAATACTACTTTCTCAGGCACTTCAGTTTCCTATGATAAGACACCTCAGCAACTTGCATATTACAAGAATTTGAAGAATCAACACCATGCTAGACGTGCCAAGGGCGAACAAGATCTGGTTATTCGCTATATTAAGGGCATTCCCAAAATCGTTCCTTTAAACTAATAAAGTCACCCAATTACACATCATCTTCAATTCAGTGCTTGTACCAGAATGTTAGAGGCTTACGAACTAAAGTTGCAAATTTCTCTACAATTAGTGCTAGTGATTTCGATCTAATCGGTTTAAGTGAAACGTGGTTAACTCAGGATATAGGTAGTAGTGAATATTTCAGTGACTGTTTTACTACATATAGGAAAGATAGAAACCTTAATGAAGTTGGTGGTTCCAGAGGGGGTGGAGTATTGTTAGCTGTCAGGAATCACTTGCAATCTGAACTTTTTGTTATGTCTGAATTACAGAATATAGTTCCTATTATTGACATTGGGGTCCCGTGGCCTCGTGCCTGAGTGTCTGGTCGCGAACCTGGGGGTACTGGGTTCGATCCCGACCGACGCCAAATATTTCGAATTTTAAATGGCACAAAAGTGACCCCTGTGGTGCACTCTCCACACCAGCAATGAGTGCCTGTGAGGTGACGCCTGGTAAGCGCCCGCACGGTACAAATATGTCATCATCATTACCGATATTTGCGATAAAGCAGATTGGCACACCCAGAAATGGGTAATATGCCGTGATGATATATTTATTTATTTATTTTATTTATTATTGACATTGTAGCTGCTAAATTAACCAATATTAACAGGACAAAAATACTTGTAATTGTTTTGTATATTCCCCCAGCTGTCACCTTCAGTTCTTTTGAACTATTTTTTGATTTATTTAGTATGTTATTAGCTTCTCTTGATTTAAATGTGTTAATTATGGGTTATTTTAATATCCCTCAGTTTAATACTAGCCATAGCAGTAATTATTTAACGGAACTTAATAATTTCAGTCAGTTTCATAATCTAAACCAGTGTAATAATATTGTAAATGGGTATGGAAGCTTACTTGATTTGATATTCACAAACTTTTCATGTACTGTTGTAAAGAAAAGTTGCCCTTTAGTGAAAGAGGATGTTTATCACCCTGCATTAAGTATAAACTTTGAAGTTTTTCTTGAATCTCAAGCCCAATTTAATGTGAATAACCATAACAAACGATTCAATTTCAGAAAGGCTAACTTTCCGTTATTATATGAGTTGCTTCTAGTAACTGACTGGTCTGTATTAAGTGACTACTCTGGTATTAATGAAGCATGTGATACCTTCTATAGTATGTTGTACTCTATATTTGACAAAACAGTCCCTTATTCAACTTGTGTAAGCAAAAGTAAACGATATAAATATCCCCCATGGTTTGACCAGTCAATTATTCAAAATTTACGTACCAAATATATGTATCAAAAAAAATATAAGAAATACAAGACCCCATTTTTTAAAGAGAGATTTTCATTTTACAGACATTTGTGAAAATCGCTTATCAACTTGGCATATAAAAAATACTTAGCTGAGACTGAGAATTTTCTACGAACTGATCCGAAAAAATTTTGGGCTGTTATTCAGATTAAAAAGGGCAATTCACGTATACCGGGTCGGATGAAATACAATGACTGTGAGTATTCCTCTCCTGAAACTATTATTAATGCATTTGCTGAGCATTTTAAAAATGTTTATATCATATCTCGTCCAGTTAATCCTTCTGTTTTATTTAATACATCAGCACACTTACCTTTAGTAGACATTTCTCATATTCAAGAAGATGAAATTTTCCAAACTCTTACTAAAGCTAAGAATACTTTTACATCTGGTATTGATAATATACCAAGTTTTTTATTACATGATTGTGCGCTTGCCTTTACTAAGCCTTTGTACTATTTATATAATTTATGTATTTCTACATCAAGTTTACCTACAGTTTGGAAAAATGCTGCTATTTTTCCGGTTTTAAAAAAGGGTGATCCGGCTTTAGTTGAGAATTATCGTCCTATAAGTATTTTATGTAACTTTGTAAAGATTTTTGAAGCCATTGTGTATAAAAACATTTACTCATCTGTTAAATCCTTTTTATCATCACAACAACATGGTTTCATGGAGAGGAGGTCAACAGTAACCAATCTCGCTTGTTTCTCTCAATTTACAGCTGAAGTTCTAAATAACCGCGGCCAAATTGATACTATCTACTTAGATTTTCAAAAGGCATTTGATCAAATTGATCACTATATATTGTTAAATAAATTAACACTATTTGGTTTCTCTGATTCTCTGGTTAACTTAATACGATCTTACTTGTTTGATAGAAAACAATGTGTTAGATATCAAAATTATATCTCTTTATCTTTTACACCCAGTTCTGGGGTACCACAGGGATCTAACTTAGGGCCCCTGTTATTTTTGCTATATATTAATGATATCACTAATTTAATAACTTGTAATTGTCTACTGTTTGCTGATGATATCAAATTATTTCATGACATCAATTCCACTCAAGACTGTGTTGTGCTACAAAATAATTTAAATGCAATTTGTGACTGGTGTACAATAAATCGATTATCATTAAACATATCTAAATGTAATGTAATGTTATTCAGTAGGAAACATGTAAATGTAGTTGGTTCGTACAATATCAATGGTTCTGCGTTAACCTATGTCACTACTTGTAAAGATCTTGGTGTACTTTTTGATAGTCGTCTTACATTTGAGTCTCATATTCAAGAATTAGTTACTAGCTCTCTTAGGACTTATGGTTTTGTTTATAGAAATAGCAAAGAATTTTCTAATTGTCACACTTTATGTACCTTATATTTTTCACTTGTAAGATCTAAGCTAGAATATGCTAGTATCATATGGTACCCCATATATCAAACACAAATAAATTTCTCAAATTTCTTTTCTTTCGGTCTGAAAATTTTTACCGTGAAAGAGGATATGATCACACTGTTTTACTTTCTCGATTTAATTTTGTTGCTTTACATGTTAGACGCACAATTGCTTCAGTAAGATTCTTGCACGGTGTACTAAATGATACTATTGACTGTTCATATCTACTTGCTAGAATAAGCTTTTATGTACCCCGTTTACATACTCGTCATATTACTATGTTTTATTGCCAATCTCATAGATTAATATTTTGTTGCGGTCACCAGTGCATACAATGTGTATCAATTTTAACAAGATTTGTCAAAAATGTCATATATTTTTTGATTCTATCAACTCAATATGTAATGTAATGATCAATATGTAGAGTATGTAATTAATTATTTTCATTATTCATTATTATTATTATTATTATTATTATTATTATTATTATTATTATTATTATTATTATTAATTACTGATTATTGTATCTGACTGTTTTTGCTTTGTATATTTTCCTGTAATTGGGTTTTTTTACCTGTTGGAATAAATTTATTTATTATTATTATTATCTTAAATTGTTTATTTATTTCTTCTTCAAATTTGTGTAAATTACTTGAATTTGTAGAGGCTAAAATTATATCGTCCGCATAAACAAGTAAATACATCCAATTGCCGTTTTCTTTCTTGATATATAAGCATGGATCATTCAAACTTCTTCTGAATCCTTTTTTAATAAGTTCGTTGTTAAGCTTTTTATTCCATTCTGTTGCTCCTTGTTTCAATCCATATATATTTTTCTTTAATTTACAAACTTGATCCGGATTTCCACTTAAATAACCTTCTGGCTGTTTCATGTGTACTTCATGTTCCAAATCTCCATTTAAATAGGCAGATTCAACATCGTAATGATGAACTAACATGTTTTTCTTTCCGGCGATTGTTAGTAAAATTCGAAGAGTTGCTGGCTTTATTACAGGTGCAAACACTTCATCAAAATCTTGACCATATTTTTGCGAGTAACCTTGTGTAACTAGTCGAGCTTTAAAACGATTTATGTTTCCTTGATCATCTCTTTTAATTTTAAAGATCCATTTACTCCCAACAGCAGTTTTATCTGGTGGTAAACTTGATATTTCCCATGTTTTATTTCTTTCTATGGCCTTTATTTCTTCATTCATTGCTTTATGCCATTCTGATGCGTATTCACTTTTTAATGCTTCATTTCTTGTTTTAGGTTCATTTATATTTTCTGTAATTTCTTTATTGACATTTTCGGTATATCTACTGGCTGGTTTTCCTTTGTTAACGCGTTCTGATCTTCTAATATTATCTTGTACAACAATATTATTTCCTGTATCACTGCTTTCTCTTGTTCCCATAACAGGAGATATGTTTTCAATTTCTATTTCTTCTTCTATTTCTTCTGTAGATTCTTTTTCTGAATGAATTTTGTTTGTTTCATATTCGAATGTAGTATAAAAATCTATGTTATTTTTATTCTCCTCATTTTCATGTACTTCTTCTTCAATAAATTGCACATTTCTACTGATTGTTATTCTTTTAGTTTTTACATCTAATAATCTGTATGCTTTTGATCCTTTTTCGTAACCCACAAAAACCATTTTTTCTGCATTTTTATCGAGTTTTTGTCGTTTTTCTTTTGGTGTCAATACATACGTTTTTGAACCAAAAATTCGAATGTACTTTAAATTCGGTTTTCTTCCATACCATTTTTCATAAGGAGTGATATTTGTTGCTTTAGTTGGTAATCTATTCTGTAAATGGTTTGCTGTGTGAACCGCTTCACCCCAAAATTGATTTTCTAAATTAGCTTCGAATAGCATACATCGAGTCATTTCTATTAGAGATCTATTCTTCCTTTCTGCTATACCATTTTGTTCTGACGTATATGGCGCAGTTTTTTCTCTTCTAATACCTTCTTTCTTTAAAAATTGTTCAAATTCTTCGTTCATATATTCTCCGCCTCTATCTGATCTTATTTTCTTTGGTACTTTTCCGAATTTTACCTTAATTTCTCGAACATATTCTTTAATTTTATCTGTTACTTCTGATTTGAATTCCAGTAAATGTATAACTGTAAATCTACTGAAGTCATCAATTAATGTTAAAATATATCTTTTCTTTCCTGGAGTTTGTATCTGCATTGGGCCGCATAAGTCTGTATGAACTAAGTCCAGTATATCTGATGTTTTCTTAGTCGATTGTTTAAGAAATGGAAGTTTCGTCATTTTACCTTGAATGCAGTATTCACAAATATCCTTATGAACACATTTTTTTAATTTTATTCCTTTTGCTAATTCTTTATTTATCATGTATCTAATTGCTTGAGGTTCTCGGTGTCCTAACCGACGATGCCATGTGTGAATACATTTATATTCTTCTTGATCTCTCATGAAATAAAGTCTATTTGTTAAATCCAATTCGTAAAGTTGTCCTTTTGTATGTGCTTTTGCTATAACTTCTTTATTTTTAAGGATAGTACAGTTTTTATCTTTAAATTGTACTTCAAATCCCAATTCCGTCAATTTCTTCACAGATAATAAATTACCTTGTGATGTTGGTACAAATATGACGTCGTTAACCAATATCTTAGAGTTATTGCAGTAAAATAAAAAACGTGTGCTGTGAAACAAACAAGACTGGTTCCTGTCAGCTTCTGGTTTCAACGGGCGTTTTTATATTACCGAAGCCTATCTAATTGTTAATTTTGGTCTTTACGCCATCAGCAACTACCAAGTTTTTCAGATAAGTATTATCTTTCTTATACATTTCTTATTACGTTAAATTTTTATATTATATATATTTGAATTTTCAAAAATTTGATTTTGTTTATTAGTTACGGTTTTAGCATAACAAGATTATAATTTATTATATTTTTGACAGTTTGACAGCTGTCAAATACAGAATTGTATACATACATAAATTCATTTTATAGTATTCTATTTTTAAAATAAGGATAAAGAAATAAATTAACGAAAAAGTAATTAATTCCAAATTTTATAGGAAACTATTGTAAAAATGAAAGGCTGACTTAAATACTTTTCTTATACTTCAGTCAAAGACGAGTCTGGTAAACTGCTTTGACTTCTACTCTTACCGAAAAAACCCGTTTTCTGTCTACTCTGTCCTTCTTATCTTTTATGTATAGTAAAATGAAGAATAAATGGAGAATGTATGATGAGTGTAAATTCGGGACATGGAACAGTATAGATGTTTTGTGTGTAACTGAAACAATGAGGAAAGGTTGTTGTGAGGAAGAAGTGGATGGCATTTTTTGTTTGTGGTCGGGAGTTCGAGAGATTGAACATGCTAAGCATGGTGTAGGTATACTTGTGAGTGAAAGAATGAAGCCGTTTATACGAAGTTATGGTTGTATTTCTTCGAGAATTTTTTGGATGAGATTCAAGGTAGGCTATATACGAATCTTCGTTGTGTCCGCTTACGGTCCAACAAAATCTGAAAATGACCTTGAAAAAGATCAGTTTTGGATGTCGATAAATAATGTAATTGATTTGTGTGATCCGGGTGAGAAGGTGATAGTATGTGGCGATTTGAATGGATGGGTGGGTGTAAAACGAAGTGAATCAGAGAATGTGTTGGGACGTTTCGGTAATTGTCGAGTGAATGACAATGGTAAGAGAATTGTTTCATTTTGTTTGGAAAGAAATCTCTTCATTTCAAATACCATTTTTAAACATAAGTTAGCTCACATATACACCTGGGAAAATGTGGTTCAGAATAAACGTAGTGTAATTGACTTTGTAATCTATGATGAGCGTTTGAGGAGTATGATTGTAGATACGCGTGTGAAAAGAGGCGCTGAATTGGGTACGAATGATCATTATTTGGTTGTGTCGCGAATGCGGTTAAATAAATTTTGGCGAATGAAGGAGAAAGGTTCTGGGCAAATGTTTCGTGTGAAATCCTGTGCCCTTTTAAATGAAGATGTTAGGATAAAATTTGTTGATAGGTTGAATGAATCCATGCCTGAATGTGAGCCTAATTATGAATGTAATATAAATGAAGTTTGGAAGAAATTTAAGGATTCCCTCCTTAAATGTGCAAAAGAAGTTTGTGGTGAAAGCAGATTAGGCTGTTGTCCGAAAAATGCGTGGTGGAATGAACAGGTGAAAGAAGCGATTGCTGAGAAAAAGAGGGCGTATTTAAAGTTTTTAAATGTCAAGGATTCGCCTGGGAGGTTGCGCGAAGAATGTTTGATAGAGTATAGAAGGAAGAATAAATGGGTGAAGCAAGTGGTGAGAGAAAGTAAAAAACAATTTGATGATTTGTTGAGTGAAAGGTTGACAAATGATTTTAGTACAAATAAACGATTGTTATTGTGGAATGAATTAGACGTAAGGAATAGATGGTGTGAGTATTTTAAGGGTTTGTACGGAGGTGAGATTGAGAGGGATGATAGTAGCGAAGCTGCAAGTGAAAATGATAGTGAAGATGATTATGATATAGATGAAAGTAAAGTATGTGATGCATTAGCGCGTGTAAGGAATGGTAAGGCTGCGGGTTTGGATGGGATTACAAATGAGATGTTGAAGTATGGGGGAGAGAAAGTATTTGATTGGTTAGTGTATTTATTTAGATTTTGTCTAAAACGTTGTGTAGTTCCTGATGATTGGAAAAAAGCTGTTATTTGTCCTTTATTCAAAGGCAAAGGCAGTTCGAGTGAATGTACAAATTTTCGCGCGATAAGTCTGTTGAGTGTGGTAGGGAAACTCTTTGGTAAGGTTTTAATTCATAAGGTGCGAACCTTAACAATTTCAAAAATTAGTGACGTTCAGGGTGGTTTTTTGCCTGAGAGGGGATGTGTCGATCAATTGTTTGCTCTTCGTATGATTGTAGACAAGTCACTTGACAAGAACAAGAAGGTGTTCTGTGGCTTTCTAGATTTAAAGAAGGCGTATGATAGTGTTCTTCGAGATACTTTGTGGGGTGTACTAAGAAAGTACGGCGTGAATGGAAACTGGTTGGGAGCGATTCGAGCGTTTTATGAGGGTACTGAAGCTGCTGTGAGAATAAATAGATGGTAGGTTGAGTAGTTGGTTTCGTATAAATGTAGGTGTTAAACAGGGTTGTGGTATGTCTCCGTGGTTGTTTAATTTGTATATGGATGTGTTGTTGCGGAAGGCGTTGAGTGGATTGGATGGTGTACATATTGGTGAAAGTATTGTGCCTGCGTTAGCGTATGCGGATGATGTAGTTGTCTTAAGTGAAAATGAAGAGCAACTGAGAAGAATGATAGAGAGAATAAACGAAGTTGGAAGAAGTATGAATTTAATGTTGAATGTTGATAAATCTAAGGTGTTAGTATTTAAAAGGAGTGAATTGGTGACTGAGTTCAATGTGTTGGTGAATGGAGTAAAACTGGAGCAGGTGAATGAGTTTGTATATTTGGGTAGCATGATGTCGAGGGATGGACGAATTGACCGTGAAATTGATAGGAGGGTGAGTGCGGGATGTAAGGTAATGGGTGCTCTGGGCACGTTTGTTCGTAACGTAAACGTATCTAGAGAAGCTCGGTTAAGTGTTTATAATGGAGTGCTGGTGCCTGCTTTGATGTATGGAAGTGAATGTTGGGCATGGACGAGAAAGCATAAAAGGAAAGTGACTGCTGTGGAAATGCGGTATTTACGTGGTGTGTGTGGGTATACAAGACGGGATCGCGTGAGGAATAATTTGGTGTATGAAGAATGTATGGTTAGGAAGAATGTAGTTAAGAGAGTTGGAGTGAGTCAGTTGAGATGGTTTGGTCATGTGGAGAGAATGATAAGTGAACGACTTGTAAAACGCATATATGTTGGTAAAGTTGAGGGTGTTCGATTGCATGGCCGTCCAGTGTGTAAGTGGATGGATGTGATTGGTAGTGTTTTGAAGGAGCGTAAGTTTCCGAGTGGAAAGAGAAGAAGAGCATGTATGAATACGATTATGAATGTGGCTGAGGCGAAAGAAGTTTGCCAGGATAGGAATGTGTGGCGTAGGATGATTGTATCGTAATTATTGTGGTGTAAAGATGAATGGTTAGTAAGAATGTTTTGTGAGAATGGAGAGACAGCTGAACTTTTATGTGGACGAGAAGAATGAAGTATGTTTGTACAGGAGTGTGTAGCGAAAGATGATTTTTGTGTAACTATTATTGTGGTCCGGATGCGGTTATTCGCTACCGAAAATCGGTCACTTTAATATGCTATTATGTATGAATAAGTTTATGAATGTGGCTGTGGTGAAAGAAGTATGCATGGATAGGATGTGTAGCGAAAGATGATTGTTGCATAACTATTATTGTGGTCCGGATGCGGTTATTCGCTGCCGAAAATCGGTCACAATAATATGTTCTTGAATGAATGTTATGATGATTTTGGGCAAGGCGGAAGAAGAATGTTTTTAAAGAGTTAAGTGATTCTGTGGAGCTCTTGCTTTCATCCCTTTTCTTATTATTTTCGGGTTTTTGCTAACCCACTAAGTGGGAAACGCGTGATTTTATGTATGTATGTATGTATTGCAGTATAATATTCCGTTTCCTCTCCCTTCAGATGAAATCATTGTATAATCAGCCAGTATAATCTTTTCTTTTAGATGTGAGTTGAGACTGGTGAAGAAACATCTGTCACTGCACATGTGCGTTGTAGCTCCCGAATCAATGTACCATGTATTTTTCAATTTATTCATATTAAAAACAAAACAAGCATTATGATTAGAATCTACACAGTTAACTTTACTTGCCTTCTGTTGTGAATTTTTCTCTTTCCACGCTAAATATTTTCCACAAACCTTCTTTAAATGTCCCTGTTTCTTGCAGAAATAACATTCTTTTGTTTTGTATGACTGCGTAGTGAAGTTATTTTCTTTTCTAACTTTGAACCCTTTTCCTTTCAGTACCTTTTCATTTTCTTCTAAATTATCCAGATTTAATTGCAGTCTTCTGTTATATTCTTCTAATAATTTGCTTTTTACTAAATCTCTTGTAAGGTCTTTTTCGGGTCTAGTTTCTAAAGCTGTTATAAGCGTTCCATAACTTTCAGGCAAACTGCTTAGAAGAAAAGCAATTAACAAAGGCTTTGTTAATTCTTGACCAACAGTAGTTCATTGGTCAGTAATATCTTCTATAGTATTAATATGTAATTCCATATTTCCATGTTCTTTAAGTTTTGTGTTGCATAACTTTTTTAATAATGACACTTTGTGTGATAATGTCGCCTTTTGATGGTATTTTTGAAGTGCTAGCCATGATTCTTTAGCAGTTTTTAATTTTCTAATATGTATTAACTGATTGTCTTCTACGAGGAGTCCTCTAGTTGCCCTAGCTTTCCCATCTTTAGCTAACCATTCTGAAGTTGGATTAATTGGAATTTCTTCCTCTATAACGTTCCACAATTCATCCTTAATTAATAATTCTACTTTGTATTTCCAAATTGGATAATTTGTTGCATTAAGTTTTGTGATGAAAAGTCTTGTATTATCTACCATTTTGTTTTACTCTTTATATTTACTTTGCGCACGCTGGGCCCATAACCTTTTAGTAAAACACTTTTAGTAAAACACAAAATAATGCACATGAATTGTATTAAAACTCCTTTTTATTGACTAACTGTCAAACATCAAAAATTATTACTTTATTTTTATACTATCAGTTATTTCTATATTATAAATAAATCATTGCACACTATCAGAAGTATGGGTGTTACCTTCACTGTTAAAGAGAAAGAAATAACACCGCCCTAACTAATTGTGTGAAAACAGCATTTGAACTGTAAATTCCATACAAGAAATTACGTATTGACCAGCAGCCTCTTCCACGGAACATAGTAAACATGATACAAAGCAAAAGCAGGCTGTACCGGGAATACGTGCGTACTCTTGACGTACAAAGATAGAGTGGAACAGAGCCAACTCGGCAATTCGCCGAGCTGTAATCCAATAACGTGAGAAAAAGTGCAGCAACGCTTGTACATCATTGGATCCACGGGACGGTGCCAAATTCTGGAACCGCTTCAAACGCCTGACAGGACAGTTCTCATCAAGAAGTTTCCACCTAGAAAAGTACGGCGAGATTTTTAAAACACCTGCAGAGAAAGCTGAATCTTTTGCCAGTTGTTTACAAACAGTGCACCAACTGCCGTAAGATATCGTTCTTCGATGAGGGTTTCCGTGAAAACATCGAAAATATGGTAGAAGAATATCTCCATACCAGGGAAGAACAAAACGATGAGGGCATAAGCCACGAAGAAGTCCTATCAACAATATACAGGATGTCCCATTTAAGGTACGAATGCATTGGTATCTCGAGAACCGTAAGAGCTACGAGGTTGGTTAAATTAGACAATAGTTGCCCCATTAGGAGGCTATTTTAATGGTGTTTTGTTATTTGCGAAAAAATGCATAGGTCACTAGATATAGGTGAAAATGTAAATTTAGCGATTATCTTTTTTTGCTTATAACTTTGTTATATGAAATAATACGAGATTCTAGTTTGCACTTTCTTAAGGCACTTTTATATGGTGAATTTGCAGAAGTACTCAAAATTTTTTTATATCTAACCATTTTCGAGTTACTGATAGCAACTTTTATTTTTCATATAAAGGTCATATTAAGCTGTGGCATTTTTAAATAGATTTTTTTAGCTTTACAATGATATAAAACAATAATAATTTATTTTTATAATTAACAGAAAAATGAACAAAAATTGTTATTTATACTAAAATTGAATTGAAAAAAGTAAATCGAAGGCTGCTATGGAAACAACGAACAACAGAAAAATGCAACAATTGAATTTCTGAATTTTACTTGACAATAGTAGATTATTACGAGTAATAAAAATGAATTTTTCTCGTTCAGAAAAATATGATATGTTGAGTTGTTACATTCGTTGTCAAAGTTCGCCTTGGAGGATACCCTTAGTTATGGAGATACATTCTGTTAATTCACCATTAATTTTCACTTGTAAATGGGCATCATTATAAATATTTTTTAAAAGTCTTACAATTTTTGAGCTTATTCCCATTTCAAAGATTTTTTCCCATAATATCTCATGATTGACTGAATCGAATGCCTTTTCGAAGTCGACAAATATTACGTAGGTTCCTTCTTTGTTTGTCAAAATTCTAGATCTGGTGATAGTATCTATCACAAATAAATTATCAGTACAAGAGCGGTGCCGCCGAAAACCCGACTGCGCTTCTGGTAGGACATTGGAACTTTCTGCCCAGGTTTGTAGCCGATTATTAACAATAAATGTAAATAATTTCATTGTCGTATTAATTAGGGCTATGCCCCTGTAATTATTTATATCTGCGTGACTTCCTTTTTTATGGAGTAATGTTAATTTAATGTTTTTAAGGTCAAATGGTGTATTCTCCTTATTTAAAAAGTTGTTAAATAGGTTTTTTAGAACTGTTTTTCCGCTGTCGGGCAAATATTTGAGGTGCTCATTGGTAATGTTATCACTTCCAGGACTCTTACCATTTTTCAGCGATCTAATAGCATGTTCTATTTCATATAATGCGACATCTGAGTCAAGATAAGGATGACGAGCATCTAAAAATTTTAAATCATTTGTTATTGATTTTTGTCCAAACCATGATTCGTAGAACACTTGTACATCTTTTAGCGCAATAGGGATTTGACGGTGTGATTTCTTCTGTAACGATTTGTAGGTTTTACAAAATTGTTTTTGATCACTTACGTTTTCTAGTTTAAGTTTTACATTATCTCTGTATTTCTTTTTTTCAATTGAGATATTACATTTGTATCACTGTTTAGCTTTTATGTAGCAATCAAGGCTGCCTTGGTTGAATTTTAGTTTTTTGCATGTGCTAAGGCATTTTTTAGTTTCTTGTTTAAGTTGTTTAAGATTTCTGTTGTACCATGGTTTGTCTTTCTTAAAATTTGTATTGTATAATGTAACTTTACGAGTTAAGTTTGATTTGAATGACGCATCCAACATACTATTTCGGAGGAAATTATAGGTATCAGCTGTGTCTACTGTGTCGTTAAAATTCTTGAAATTTACATTCATAAGGTCTGCATAGAGTGAAACTGATTCTTCACTTTCATTGAGCTTTAATATTGTATTTGTTTGACTTTGCGTGTTTTGTGATAAGCAGCCTGTTTGAGTAGTGATTGCTAGAATTAGTGAAGTTATTAGATGATCCGATACAACAATATCTAGTGAAATTTCGAAATCTATTACAATTGGAATAGTATTGAAATTGATCCAAACGAAATCTATTATACCCTTACCTTGTGGACCTATGTAGGTATAATTAGCTGGTGTATCTTTAGCTGATCTTCCATTTAGTACAAATAAATTTTCCTCTTCACAAATTCCGACTAACTGTTTTCCCTTTTTATCAGTTTTACTATCTAAAGTACTTCGCGTAGCTACTAAGTTCGTTTCTTGAAATATTAGACTTTCAGCCTTTTTTTTATTAAATGTTAAATTTATTACAATAACAACATGTAACTGACAAATGCCACTGGAATTATTGATTTATACACATTTTACGAAAAATAATTTATTATTATTATTATTATTATTGTTATTATTATTTGTATCACATATGAAATTATACACGTCATTGTTACTTAAAATTACATGTTCTCCTTTAATATTAGATAGATAATATTTAATACTGAAGAATAATTATATTTCTTCATATGGAAATGCTAAACATTAATGACCACATTTTACAATATTATCAGGTTGGTACTATCTACTTTAATTGTAGTGTACTGAACACCTCTTTTCAAAATAACTAACTAGTTTCTTTGGTGGTGCTAGGTTTCCAAAATATATAACTAAATTATTACGTTTTTATAAGCTACTCAGTTCAGCCCCGATCCGTTACTGTTATCCAAATTAAGAATGGCGTATTCGTTACAATTTACTTTTATATTCAAATTATATCTCATAAATACCCCTCTTAAAATGGAATTTTTAGTTCTTTTGCATATTTTTGAAGATCAATATTACTTAAGTTAATGAGGAGTTTTTTTTTAATACAGTCTAAGTCCTTTTCGATATGGTTTTAAGTAGAGACCTTTACCCATGGCGATAACTTTGATAATTTTATTATGGCGCTGAGCTTCTTTTAATTGTTCTGTGGCAGCTTGCAATACCCACAGCTCCACCCCCAAGTGCGACTAGAGCACTCAAGCCGGCAAAAATTGGAATTAACGGAAAGAACGCTCCGGTTTTCGGTATAGATACAACTCTTGTAATTTTAATTTCTTGATTTATTCTTTTAACTGTACGGACAGCGATTTTCGCAGACTTATTTATATCTGAGTTAGTTTTTGTGTCTATTGCTTTCCGCACGCGATTAACTGCCTGCTAAAATGACAAATATCCGTCAGATTTCTTGTTTTGCACTCTCATTATGACTATTTAAGCAGCACACGTTTCACCTTTTCTGCAGTCAGTGATGAACAGAGCTGAATTATACTTATTATATGAAAAGCAGACCGTACAGTAATAATCTTGAGGTTAGGAATTATGGTTTTATTAATGCTAGTAGTGAACCGCGCCATATTCCGTTGCTACCGGATATAGTGAGATGTATTACAGCAGGTCCTTTTGAGTGCGGTAAAACAAATGTTATGATTGCCCTTTTGGAGCATGAAAATGGTTTGTTTTTCGAATATGTATATATATATATATATATATATATACAGTATGTCTCCGGAATATATACACAGTATGTCCCCGGATTGAGTTTACAAAAAGAAAAAAAATTCTTATATTTGATTTTACGAAAAAATGCCAAGGGAAGAAAATGTTTTGCTTGAATTAAAACGCATGTTTCAATTATTAAAACATTTAATTAATGCAATGTTCTTTTATTATAACGTTTTTTCTTATTTTCTCCTCCTAATAACAGAGTTATTGCATTGAATCTAACATTATTTTAGTTAGCTTTGAAATATTGACAAATGATTAAATGTCAAAAACAAACAACTTTTCTTAGTTCCAATTTTTGATTTGGTACCCCCGGTTCGCAGTTATTGGAGTTCTTTTGTTTTTCGAAAAATCGTCATAACTCCAATATTTTAAAGACAATTGAAAAATTTTTTCTTTGAAATTTACCTTTGCGCCCTCTAAAATATTTGGCATTTACAATTATTTTTTATTTTTTCAAATGGCAAAATGGCGATCGATTAAAAATTTCAATACATGATTTTTTGAAAACCACTCCATCGATTTTCGAAAGTAAAATATTTGTAAAATCCTTAAACTATCTACTACAATATTTGTCATAAGTATTTTTTTCAATCTATCCAAAAAAAGTATTTATTCATTTACTTGACTTACATAAGTGCAGTGTGTTCAGAAAAAAACTTAATTCGGAGTAGGCTATGAAAACAGAAACGTATGTCTGATCATTATACAATTCAAAAATCAAGTTGTCACAATTGATCGTGGAATGTAATTTTAAGGAGAAAAAATAATAAAGGACGATACAGATTATTGCCATTCACCGTTTACTAATTTATTACTATTTCTAAAATAAGTATACAAGAACATTTCTTTATATAACTTTTTTGACAATATCTCATGTCAAATTGACATTTAATTAAATACTTTCACATTGACATGAGTTTCTTTGTTCATAGCCTACTCCGGGTTAGGATTATTTTTGGACACTGTACTTATATGTCAATTAAACGAATAAAAACTTTTTTGTGATAGAATGAAAAAAAATGTTTAGGATAAAATGTAGAAGATAATTTAAGGTTTTTATAATTGTTTTACTTTCGAAAATCGATGGAGCGGTTATCAGCAAATCATGTTTTGAAATTTTTGATCGATCGCCATTTTGTCATTTGACAAAATAAAAAATAATTGTAAATGCCAAATGTTTTAGAGAGCCTAAAGGTAAATTTGAAAGAAAATTAAAATTCAGTAGTCTTTAAAATAAGGGAGTTATGACGATTTTTCGGAAAACAAAAGAACTCCATTAACTACGAACCAGGACATCAAATCAAAGTTGTTTGTTTTAATGAGTTCTAACTACCATTTTCAGGTGTAACGACTTAGTATTAATACCCTGTAATATATATATATATATATATATATATATATATATATATATATATATATATATATGGGGTCCCGTGGCCGCGTGCCTGAGTGTCTGGTCGCGAACCTGGGGGAACCGGGTTCGATCCCGACCGACGCCAAATATTTCGAATTTTAAATGGCGCAAAAGTGACCCCTGTGGTGCACTCTCCACGCCAGCAATGAGTGCCCGTGAGGTGACGCCTGGTAAGCGCCCGCACGGTACAAATATGTCATCATCATTACCGATGTCTGCGATAAAGCAGATTGTGGCACACTCAGAAATGGGTAATATGCCGTGATGATATATATATATATATATATATATATATATATATATATATATATATATATATATAAAGAGGAAAATTTTGTGGGTATGTCAGTGGATTTTGGGCTTTAATTAAAGTTGATTCTTTTAAAATCTGTCGAGCTTTCGTGTATTTGGTTTTTACACATCATCAAGACACTGAAGTAAAAATACAAATAATTTTACAATCGCAATCAGTATATAGCAGCTTTTTTATGTACGTCGTGCAAAATACACACTTGCGTGTAATTGAACATAAATTTTTGGAAAAAGGTCATTCTTATATGGAATGCGTAACAACCACAATTTTCCCGCAATACTGCAATGTTGAAAGAGTTGCATAAAATCAGATTTAGTTTAATATCGATTATACTGAACTATATAAACATATAAAAACATAAGGTTCTAGTACGCTGCTGTAATGACATATATCTTATCAACTAGTTGAGCACTTATATCTAAATCAGTCCAAACAATCCGTCGTTTCGAATACTCTAGCTCTGCAGACGACACACGAAGCATTTGAAGGCGCACCTGCGCCGAACCCGGTAGATACCAAATCTCGGCTTCTCGCGCCAAACTGTAGAAATGAGGTTACAAGATTCCGTCCTGGCACTGCACGGCCGTCACCAGTTTATTTAGCACTTTTCACACTCATTTTGGTTGACAATGCTAATTAACAACACTTCTACTTATAATACGTGGTATTGACTATTACAAACGTAGAGTTAACAGAGCACGCACGTCGCAAGAACAGCTAGATGCGTACGTCTTGTCCTCTCTCACCGTGCGCATGCGCCATACCTAATTTTCTTAAACTAATTTCACCAGGGGCGTATTTGGGTTTGTTAGAAGTGTGACTCTATGCATAGTACGATAGAAAGCGCTAAAAGACATATTTCTGTATATTCCTTAAACGACTGGATTAACATTTTTCTTGCAGCTCAATCTTATAGAGGGAAGAAGAAAGCTGGTAGTAGCCATATTGTCAAACATATGAAATGTTATCGATTTGAAAAGCCTTGCAGCAAAGGTTAATAAAAACAGAACAAAAGATAGTAAAGGTGAACAGGTAAACTGGTTAAAAATTAAAGTTCTGAGATATGAGAAGGAGAATCCAGGTGTAATTCTTTACAAATACAGTCATGAGGACCCGGAAATCCGAGTTATTCAAACTTCTGGTCGTGGTCGTCCTCCAGTTATCACAGGAGATTTACCAAAATTATACAACAGCTTATTACCAATTTCAGAAGCAAGGAAGAAAAATCTCATTAAGCTATGTACTATAAATGTTATTCCTCAAGAATTTCATGCGTGGTTCAAGTCACTTCCGGTGAGCAAGAAAAAAAAATCGTGCCAGATATAAATTCTGACGATTCAGATGAATTAATAGACTGTAATTTAAGTAATCTTTTTCTTAAAAACATCAACATTTTTCTGCTTTAAATTTTTTGTTTGTATTGTTTTAGTTCTTAGTTTTTGTGTTTGCTTTACATTTATTCCACTATTACTTGGCAATATGTTTTATTTACTGGTATTTCTGATAGTAACAAGTGACCAAGTTGAATTATATTCATATATATAGCGTATGGTTTGTTTACAAGTTATAAACAAATATCTAAATAATAAATATAATTTATACATTCTTCGGTCGCTTCCAGAAAATCTTGCGGGTCACCTGCATAAGCTCTAAGTGGACATTCTTTAACTATATGTCTGATAGTTTGTTTAACAGCACCACAATCACAGCTTGGAGAAGTCGTTTTCCCCATTTATATAAAGAGTCGGCACATTTCCCGCAGTTGGTTCTAATTCTGTTGAGCGTGGTCCAAATCTTGCGGGGAAGGTCGAAGCTGTACAAAATACGCCTGTTTTTTACTGTTGCGGTTGTAAGTCACTGTTGGCGTTGTTGTATGGTTCGGTTGTAGTTGTATAATATGGTTGTACAGTTATCAAAGTAACCTAAAATATAGTTATAGCCTGGTACATATTTTTTTACTTTGTTTTTTTTTTTTACTTTTATCCACTCTTGAGTGTACCCTAACCGATTTCCTACAGGTTAAGGGCCCAGGTACGCCAGAATAACAAAGGAAAAGTGTTTACACATTGGTTGTGCATGAACAGCGTGAAAACTGCATACGTTGCAAAATTTACATTTGTTGTAAAGAAATAAAAACGTCCACATGTCGAACCACGATAGCACAACAATTGAGAAGATGAAATGCAGTGAAAACTATCATATATGTAAATTTGCTATGGAAAACTTGTTGGAATTTCATGGCCTTGAAAAATGCATAGAGGATCTATGTGCAGAGGAAGATACAGCAAAATTAAAGAAAGCAAAGGCACGAATAGTATTATCAATGCACTTATTAAGTGCTTGCCAAATTTCTCATGCGGCATTTAATGTTTGAATATGTACAGTGTGTCTGCTGTAAGGCCACCATTGCTAACTTTCTTATTTGACGAGATAGAAAGATTAAATGGACAAAGTTGGGCGATATTATACGACAAATTTAACGGTGGAAAATACGAAACAATTGAACATTAAATACGTGACTTATTCAACAAAAGAACATTTTTTTAAATGGAATGCCATATTGAAAATGGTACCATTTAAAATATTTTTATTATCTGAATATAAAAGTTCATTATTACTATGCCTCTAAAATTAAAAACAAAAGAGTTATTTCAAGTTGAAATTTAAATATTTTATTTCATATTTTAATACACATATATCATTGTTGCTATGGAAACAACAGAAACTAACATTAAACAAAGAACAATTGACATTTTATTGATAGATGCTGTCAACAAAATGGAAAAATATACTAATGATGAATTAGTTGATATGCTTTTTGTTTATGCAAAGTTCAGTAAAAATTCTGTAGCCAGTGCTCAAAAGTATTTAGAACTATATCCTAATAGACCTCAATCCAATAGAACATATTTTAGGAAAATTGAAATCCGCTTAAGAGAAACCGCTAAATTACGTGAAGAAAAAAGAAAACGTGATCAAGTGACAGAAAACGAAGAAAATGTAGAAAAATAAAGCTTTTCTAGGTGCGAACAAGAAACCATAGAAGAAAGAAAATTCACAGAAGAAGAACTTCAAATGCTATCACTTCGGTAAGAAAAATGACAAAGCTTCTGACACCAATGGCAGATGGGTTGCGTTATGTCGAAGAAACACCGATCAAAGCAATAACATTTGCAAACAACGGGAAAATGGAAGTAACTGGTAGTGGAAGCACAAAATTGCTGTCAAACAATAATGACATTGACGTGAAAAATGTATTATTAGTGCCAGAACTTACTGTGAATTTTATCGGTCGCGAAAATAGTCGAAAACGGAAATACTGTGATATTTGACAAAGATGGTTGCAGTGTTTATAATAAAAACAATTTGTCGTCTGGTGTGTTTAAATTTAAAAATGAACAAGTATCGTGTATGTTCACCGCGGCATCTGAAAACTCATTAGAATGGTATAGACGAATAGGACATTTAAATTATGGTGATTTATGTAAAATGAAAAATGGACTGGTTGACGATATAAATTTTGCGGATATTTCAGGTAAAAAGGTGTGAAATTTGCATTAAAGCCAAGCATGCTAGAGCACCATTTAAACCTTCGAGTCGAAATCAAATAATTTGCTCGAGTTAGTGCATACAGATCGGTGTGGCCCAATGGAAACCACATCGATCGGGGGTGCAAAATATTTCTTGATTTTTGTAGACGACTATTTTCGTAAAATATTTGTTTATTTTTTAAAACAAAAGTCTGAAGTGCTGGAATACTTTAAGGAATTCTAGCACAGGGTAGAGACACAGACTGGTAACAAGATAAAAGTTATTCGATCAGACATGGTGGCGAATATGAAAGAAATGAATTTAATAATTACTGCAAAATCAGTGGTATAGTTCATAAAAAATCAAATGCTTATACACCCCAGCAGAACGGCATAGCCGAAAGGGCTAACAGAACTATAGTAGAAAAAGCTAAGTGTATGTTGTTTGATGCTAAATTAGATAAAACGTATTGGGCTAAAGCTGTAATTACAGCTGTGTATAATATTAATCGCTCTGTCACTCAGCATTAGAAAACAATATACCGGAAGGTGTATGGGCAAAGAAAATGCCAAATTTAAAGCATATGCGTGTATTTGTTAGCGAGGTAATTGTACACGGCACAAAACAAACGAAAAAATGAGATCCTAAATCCAAAAAACATATTTTTCTTGGATATTGCGAAACTGTAAAAGGTTACAGATGCATACAAGGGCTGTTCGAAAAGTATCCGACCTTCCTTTATATATCCCCGCTGCTCTTATTCTGCGTCATCGAGCTGGTGGCATCCTTCGAAGTAGTCCCCATTTGATTGAAGAATACGCTTCCAACGGCCTTTCTACATTTGGAAGCAGTTGTAAACCTAAGTCAGCATATAAATGAGATTGCGTATATTTCCAAATTAACTTAGTAATATATTGACTCATTTATAAATAGGCAATTGCTGAATAGATATTTCTTAATATTACAACAAATACCAGACCTCAATTTCTTTGCTGACTTATCTTTACGTGAATATATATAGACGACTGAACGACAGGGAGCAGAGGGCAACATAAAAGCTCTAAGATTGTAGCCTGTCCGTTACAGTCGACGCGATTATATACTCTATCTATATTTTACTATTTGTACCATTTTTAATAATAATAAAGTTATATATTTTTTTCATCAACTGTATGATTCCAACCCTAGGGCGACCCATTATAGAAACATCAGCAATCACCTCGCTAAGAAAAGTAAGTAATTAATATTCTTTATTAGATCACTAACTAATTTGATACGAGACGTAACTTCCAAATCTGTCAAGAACCCTTTCTTTAATTTTATTTGTTAATTCGCCTCATAAAGGCGGGTTACAAATTGGTGGCAGCGGTTTTGGGAAATTCTGCCAGATCAGGTGGCCAGTATATCTGGACCATCCACGGAGTACGAATTGTGTCAAAATAGTTCAGTCACATTATATAAATAATCATGCCGGGTGGTACTGCGGGTAGTTCTAACAGCTCTGATCCAATTAAAACAAAAACAGAATTATTGTCTATAAAAAGTAGTGTTATTGCACAAATACCAGAATTTTTTGGTGAAAATCTAATAGAATTCTTTCGAAAAGTTTACATAGTAACAAATGTTAGACAGTTTTCCGACAGAGAAATAGTAGACCTCATTCGAACAAAATTAAATGGGGAGGTATTACATTTATTGTGAAACAAATGAATTACACCTTGCTAAAATTACATATATGGAATTTAGAGAACTTTTTGTCAAAAGATTTGCTAAACGTAGATGTATAGAACAAATAAATAGATAATTCAGAAATTGCACACATAATTTAGGAGAATCAGTACAAGAATATGCAAAAAGATTAAGGAATGTAAAATCAGAATTATTAAAATCACAAAATGGAATTGAAACATTTATAAATCAACAAATTTTATGCAATTTTAAAGATGGGCTAAGACAGGATATTAGAAAAGTTCTCAGGCCAATTATGGACAATAAAACTGCTCTAACATTTGAAGAAGCTGTGGAAATGGCAGAGCGGGAAGAATTAGAACTAGCCTCAGACAAAAAGAGTTGTTTAGAAGCAGGGTCAGTAAATAATCACATGCATCACAAAAAAATTTAAAATGCTATAAATGTGGTGGAAATGGTCATATACAAAGAGATTGTAAAAGATATAATTCGTGTGCTCGTTGTGGGAAACTAGGTCATTATGCTGAAGATTGTAGAACAAATATTAATCAAAATTGGAGCAAAAATTATAGCAGGTACAAAGGACCACCTATGGGCAGTCAAGGAAACAACAGAGGCTCTATGAAAGCACAAGGGAAACGCCGAACTCAGAATTTAAACTGACATTCCCTCTCGCGAAAGCCCCGTCCCGAGAGGTATCGGTCTCAGAAAAAGAGTCATAACAAAAGCCGAAAAAGAAGTGCCAGGGAAGTTAATGAATCTCACAAATCAAGAACTAACATTAGGGAAGAACATGTTAGTCGGCAAATCGGCCGTACTTGAGAAGAAGGGTGATGAAAATCAACAGGCGCATGACGCACAGTATTCGCCGACCGGGTCAAGAGGACAAGTCGGAACAGCTGTATGCGGAAAGAAGAAGAATTCTCAAGGGCAAAATAATGAAAATCCACAGGCGCATGACGCTCAGCATTCGCCGACCTGGTCAAGAGGACAAGTCGAGACAGCTGTAGGCGGGAAGAAGAAGAAGAATTCTCAAGGGCAGAAAGATGAAAATCAACAGGCTCAAGACGCACAGCATTCGCCGATCGGGTCAAGAGGACAAGTCGGGACAGCTGTAGGCGGGAAGAAGAAAAAGAAGAATTCTCAAAGGAAGAGCGTGAAGAATCAAGTGGCTCAAGATAATAAAGGGCAGCATCCGTCGACCATACCAAGAAGAGGGGAACAAGTCGAGGAGCTGGGACAAGCCCTGTCCTCGGAAGGAGGTAAACAAGCCACGCCAGCTGTAGAGAAAAAGCAGCATGCAGTGTGCTCTGTGAAGGTCTAAGGGAAGAAATGCATGGAGAATCAATTCAACATTGACCATTTCGCAGAAGATGTAAAAAGTAAATTATTAAATTTACTAATAGAGTATGAAGATATCTTTCAATGGGAAGACAGTAAGCTAGGGTGTACACATCAAGTAAAACACAGAATAATTACTGAAGATGTGCCGCCTATAGCCAAAGAACTGTACCGCGTTCCGCTTAGCCAAAAGGAGCCGTTGGCTATATAATTGAAGAAAATGCCGGAAGCTGAAATAATAGAACCTTCCGATTCACCATGGTCAGCACAAGTAGTCATCGTACCGAAGAAATCCGAAAATGGTGAAAACAAAATAAGGGTGTGTATCGACTTCAGAGGGTTAAACAAGTTAACGAAGAAGGACTATTTTCCTGTTGCAAACATGCAAGAAACATTGGATCAGTTGGGAAATGTAAATCTATTCACTACCCTAGATTTAGCATCTGGATATTGGCAAGTACAACTGGACGAACGAGATAAAGAGAAGACAGCATTCACAACAAATAGAGAACACTATTAATTCACAAAGATGGCGTTTGGGCTCGTAAACGCACCTAGCACATTTCAACGCCTCATGAACAGTGTGTTATCTGGGTTAAGAGGTGAACAATGTCTAGTATACCTGGATGACGTCATCGTGTTCAATGGGAATGGAGCAGAAGAACATCTGGAACGACTCAGGGAAGTTTTTAATAGACTGAGACAAGCTAATCTTATATTGCAACCCAGTAAATGCAATTTTTTGAAAACTGAAACAAAGTATTTATGCCATATCATAAATGGGGAGGGTTGTAAACCGGACCCAGACAAAATTTCAGTCATACAAGACTATCCAAGGCCGAAATCAGTCAAGGACATTAGAGCTTTCTGCGGCCTGGTAGGCTTTTACAGAAGATTTATTCAATATTTCGTAAAAACATCGAAGCCACTCACGAAATTAACACAAAAAAATGAGCCGTTCAACTGGACAGAAGATTGCGAACAATCATTCAATAAATTAAGAAATGCCCTCTGCTCCGAGTGAGTTTTAGCTCATCCAGACTCCACAAAGGAATTCATCCTGTATTAGTGCCATATTGAGTCAAAAATGCGATGGTTATGCGAGGCCGATAGCTTTTGCAAGCCGACAGTTAAACAAGGCTGAAGTAAATTACTCTAGAACATAACAAGAATGTCTTGCAGTAATTTGGCGTGTAAAACACTACAGAGTGTATCTGTATGGAAGAAAGTTCACCATCATAACCGACCATCAACCTCTCAAGTGGCTATTCTCTATCAGCACGCCACAATTACGCTTGGCAAGATGGGTACTTACTCTCCAAGAATACGACTTCAAAATTGAACATAGACCGTGGAAGAAACATGTAAACGCAGATGTATTATCAAGAATACCCATAAACGCCATAGAAGTGGAAGATACATATGAACCAATATGGGACAGGCACATCATACCAAGTAAACAACAACAAGATGCAACAGTACAACAACTCTCCAGTAAAGAAGGGTATTTCACGGATGATGAAGGTTTAATATTCAAAGAAAAATCAAATAATGAGCGTCATCATCAACTCGTAGTACCAGCGTCCATGAAATTCAAGGTAATGCACGATTACCACAATCTACCATATGCGGGACATTAGGGGTTTGAGAAGACATATAGTCGAATCAAGAAAATTTTTTTTTGGAAATCAATGGCCAAGGACATTGAAGATTATTGCAAGAAGTGTCATTCATGCAATGAGAGGAAAACGTCTCCGCATCACAAGCCTGTGCCACTACAAAAATTTAATGAAGTTAGTCGTCCAATGGAAAGAGTCGCGATGGATATTGTGGGTCCGTTAACAACAAGTATGAAAGGGAACAAATACATCCTAACGTTCCAGGACCACTTTACAAAATATCCAGAGGCATTCGCCATTCCAGACCAAAAGGCATCAACCATTGCAAGAATATTGGCTCAAGAAATTATTTCAAGACACGGGACTCCAAGACAATTGCTGACAGACCAAGGCGCAAATTTCACCTCAGAAATTTTTAGAGAAGTTTGTCAAATATTAGGTGTCGAAAAACTGCAAACAACAGCATACCGCCCACAAACAAATGGGATAATAGAACGAAGTCATCGAGTTTTCAAGGACATCTTGTCTCATTTTTTAAATCGAGATCAGACCGACTGGGATGTATGGTTACCATTCGTGCTACTAGCCTATAGAAGTAGCGTGCATAATAGTACAAACGAGACACCATTCTTCATAATGCACGGTCGAGATATGGAGTTACCTTATGATGACATAACAAGACCTCAAGATTTACGGTATGACTATGCAGACAATTATGCGTCAGAATTAAAGCAAAGGTTGCAAATTACTTTCGAGGGAGTAAAACAAAACATAAACAAAGCAACAGAGAAGACACATAAACAATTCAACAAAAATACAAAGTCAGCAGTCTACAAAATCGGTGACGCAGTATACTTGCATAACCCAGCCATTCATGCAGGTACGTCACGAAAACTACATAAACCATGGACAGGGCCGTACTTCATCACAGAAATCATGGGACCCGTGACATAAAATCAAACAACAAAATTCCAACAAAATTTTAACTGTGCATATAAATCGTTTAAAGCCATTTAGGGATGAAAGCTTTATAAAACAAGAAAATGGAAACGAAGAGCCAAGTAGGGCAAGCACTGAAGAAGTAACTAGCACAAGTGTGAGCACAGATAAAAATACTGTTGACCCAAAAACGATGCAGAATATGATCCAAGACAGTCTGTTAATAGAGAGTTTGGTGCGTCAAGCACAAAAAGACACCCCCACAACTTCTGGAGTACCCCACTACCACACCCGCAGTAAAGGCCCACCACCATATCATCCATGGGTTCTTTCTCCAAGACGGGTATAGAAACAGTAAACCACGGAGAAGATGGCAACAAGACGCGATGGCACATCCGGATAACAGAGAAGAGGCCACGTATAACTCTCAATTAGCTACTGAGGGTTTACTCGTGTTGTGCTCCTCACAAGTTACCAATTCAAGAGGACATAGGAGAAGAAGAGGGAATACTATCTGGCGCAGTGGCAGAGCTTAATATTACAACAAATACCAGACCTCAATTTCTTTGCTGACTTATCTTTACGTGAATATATATAGACGACTGAACGACAGGGAGCAGAAGGCAACGTAAAAGCTCTAATATTGTAGCCTGTCCGTTACAGTCGACGCGATTATATACTCTATATTTTACTATTTGTATCATTTTTAATAATAATAAAGTTATATATTTTTTTAATCAACTGTATGATTCCAACCCTTGGGCGACCCATTTTAGAAACAGCAGCAATCACCTCGCGAAGAAAAGTAAGTAATTAATATTCTTTATTACATCACTAACTAATTTGATACGAGACGTAACTTCCAAATCTGGCAAGATCCATTTCTTTAATTTTATTTATTAATTCGCCTCAGAAAGGCGGGTTATAAATTGGTGGCAGCGGTTTTGGGAAATTCTGCCAGATCAGGTGGCCAGTATATCTGGACTATCCACGGAGTACGCATTGTGTCAAAATAGTTCAGTCACATTATATAAATAATCATGCCGGGTGGTACTGCGGGTAGTTCTAACAGCTCTGATCCAATTAAAACAGAAAAAGAATTATTGTATTTAAAAAGTAGTGTTATTGCACAAATACCAGCAATCACCTCGCTAAGAAAAGTAAGTAATTAATATTCTTTATTACATCACTAACATATGGACTTCTCTAAGGCGTTCGATAAACTTGACCATAATATTTTAATACGTAAACTCGAATCCTTTAATTTATCCCCATCACTTGTCAAACTGTTATCATCTTATCTTACCAATAGATCACTGTTTGTTAGTACACACGGTTACAAATCTAAAAATTTTGCACAAAAGTTCTGGAGTTCCGCAGGGATCTGTGTTGGGGCCGCTACTGTTTAATATCTTTATTAATGACATAACATTTTGTCTTAATGTCGAACATCTTCTTTATGCAGATGACATAAAGATCTACCTTAGAATCGATAATGAACAGGATTGTGAACTACTCCAAAGTAATTTAAATGAAATTTATAATTGGCGTTCTTCAAATAAATTATTCTTGAATATAAAAAAAATGTAATGTTCTATCCTTCACTCGTAAACTTTGTCCAATAAAATTTGATTATACAATTAATGACTTTATATTAAACAGACCTGATTACTTTGTAGATCTGGGAGTATCCTTTGACCCTAAACTTACATTTACAAAGCATATTGAGAATAAGATATTAACAGCTTATAAATGTCTAGGCTTCATAATTAGACACTCTGAACATCTCAAAGATAAAAGTGTTTTAAGAATTTTGTTTGTAAGTTTAGTTAGGCCTCATTTAGAATATTGTTCTGTAATTTGGAACCCCTCACATAAAAATGCCAGCGAATTAATTGAGTGAGTTCAGCGTAAATTCATTTTCTAACTCATTTTTTCTCTTACCCTGTAATTGGGTGCTTTTGCCTGTAGGGTATAGTATGAAATAATAATAATAATAATAATAATAATAATAATAATAATAACTAATTTAATACGAGACGTAACTTCCAAATCTGGCAAGAACCCTTTCTTTAATTTTATTTGTTAATTCGCCTTATAAAGGCGGGTTACACAGTCTTGGAACTCGTTTTTTATATTGCCTTTAGAGCATTCGTCATATTAGTTTCGACTGTTTATTTGTCGTCGAATCGGTGTCCTTTGAGCGACATTTTTAATCTTGGGAACAGCCAAAAGTCGATGGGAGATTTTCATCATTATTGACCATTTCCAAATTGTCCACACACACGAACCATTTGCAAATACCTCCAATTACGCGAAAAAGGAGATACATGGTCGTATATGACATCCTGCACGAATTTCTGTTCATTCTTTGATCTTCCTCGAAGCACCGCCAACTCTGTGCGTCTCTTAAAACAATTAGCTCCCCAAAACAGTATTGAATCACCAATATAGGACAATTTTTCTCTGAGTATACCGCTATCCAGGTCTTCTCCAGGTATGATCTCTTTCGCCTGATGATTTCAAGCTGACTCATGTCTCATCAGAAAACAAAACACGGATCCAAACTGCCGAATTCGAGCGAATATGTTGTCTTACAAATTGTGAGCGAGTTACTCGATGAGTTCTAGTGAGACATTATTGGCCAACCTTGCTTCCTCTAGTCTTCTTACCATATAGGTAGAAATCGACACATCACGAGCTTCAGGAATGTAATTTTTTGCATTTTACTTGTAATTTGACGTATTCTCAGAGTTGCTAGAGTTTGAAATCTGTCGTTTCGTTCTGTCGGTGGTTTCGGACGACCTTTCTGCGTCTCCTAAAGTTGAATCTAGTCTCGTTTATAAAAGTTTTTCTGTTTTTTTAAATATTGTACTGGCTCTGGAAATATATTATAGAATAGTTGTATTTTGTGATTGAACTAAAAAGGTAAGGCACCAACTTTTTTATTTATTGAAAATTTGCTATTTATGTTCGTGTCCCATTATTGACATTGGCTGAAAACAACTTCAGTAAGCACGTGGAAGTTTTTCGAGACCTAGAAACATTTATTGCTTTACCTTTGTAAAAATACTATAAAACAAAGCCATGAACTCGAGAAAGTATCCAACAACAAAGCAGTTACCGGAAATTTTAGAAGATCCTGAATTTTGGAAAGACATTGTGGATGTTGACGTTGCAATAATTCCTTCAGAACCTGATGAGCAGTGGTCAGAAACTCAAATGGGTGACCTTGGGACTGTCCATATAGTGCGATTCCATATTCTAGATGGTGCTTGCGGCTTGATTCTGGTACTTTGGTTCACTTTTAAAGTTAATAGATGGCCGTAGCTGTCCTGTTATATTTTTCTTTTGAAATAACGAACTTTCAAACGGTCACTTTCAATGAAGCTTATGCGGTTGATAGTTTGGTTTTGTGTTTTATTGTTCATTTTCATATTTTGTGGAAAAATGCCTTATCGCATCAAGTGTTGTATTCCTAATTGTTCTGTTGTCGGTAAGTACTTATTTTACTTATATTGTACATGTATCAAAACAAAAAAAAATTACTCTTGTACTGGTATAATCTTCGCTTAAAATTTTAACTGTCAGTTAAATAAAATTAAAACGAAATGAATTGTCAAATCATTAATTTTCTTTCATAGTAAACTTATTCATTTTATGGCATTTATAACACTCCTGTTCAAAGTTCGACTGTCATTTGAAGGAAGTAGACAAAAAATTTATCGTCTCGAACTGAAAAGTTAATAAGTTTAACGAACAATATTGTACTGCAGTAAAGTAATTTGAATACTACCAGCCATATTTATTATTTATGTTGACTATTAATTACATGTATGTATTTTAATTTTCAGATACGACTATTCATAGATTTCTAAATCCAAGAACTCATTTGGATGTGTACAATTTATGGATAGAAGCACGAAGCACTACAATTAGAAGAATTACGAGAGAAGAGCCACGATTTTGTTTATAACAGACGTGTGTGTTTCGCGCATTTTGCACCCTAGTGCAAAAGTCCTGGAAATCGTAATTTGCATAAGAATGCTGTTCCTACTTTAAATCTTCCAAGTAAGTTTTTTTTTATTATTTCTATTAATTCATGCTAACAGCCAAGATATTATGTATGTATTGTTCTTGGTAAAACATTGTTTTGTTGCTCTCTGTGCATTTTATTAAATTTTCTCTGAAAATACATATTAACATATTATTATGAAATAAAAAATTTGACATATAACACTCAACTATAGAGTTGATATTAATTATAATTAAATAATTAAATTTGACATTTTTTAAAACATTGATTTATTTAATCAAGGCTTACGCTACTTGTCGTTATTACTAAAAGTTTCCAATTACTTCTCAAAAATGGCATAAAAAAGAAACAATAAACGCAATTTATATTACAAAATTTTAATATTTAAATAGACAAATAACAAAATAATACAAAATTCTCTTTTTTCACACTTAGTCATTTTCGTATGAATAATAAATAGTTCGACCAGCTAAATATTAATTCAGTATGCAATAATGAATAATGAAACGAATTTCTTGATATTTTTTAGAACAATATTACGGGACTTAAGAAAATAAATTTCTTGATGATAAAACGTAATTTAAATCTTCGTTGTAAAATACATGTCGCATGGAGTGTATATTCGAGTTTTTCTTTATATTATCTTTGGTAACGTGTAAATGTCACGGCATTTCAAATTTCCGTCGCATTCTTTACTTTATAATGATAATGACCTGGTTTTTCATTTTGACAATCGTTTCATATACAATTTATTTGTTTTAGGTAGCCCAAATTCTGAGAATGTGGGACGCCCAACTGGCCCAGGTGTTTGCCCACCAGTTGCTGCTGAGGAACCGGCTATTGTTGTACCAATAGGTAAGCATTTTATTTTAAACCTATTTTATAAAATTCAAGATAATTCTCATTGGAATTTTTCTTTGTAATACTTTTGGTATTGTTTAAATGGAAGGACATTTCAAATATCCGTCGCATTCTTTACTTTATAATGACTTGATTTTTCACTTTGACAATAGTTTCATGTACAATTCAATTGTTTCAAGTAGCCCGAATTCTGAGAATATGGGACGCTCAACTGGCCCAGGTGTTTCTCTACCACTTGTTTCTGAGGAATCACCTATTGTGGTAACAGCAGGTAATCATTTTACTTTAATCCTACTTTAGAAAGTTCAAGATAGTCCACTCTTTTTGAGTAGCTAATGGGGTATTTTAACGACTTTTTTAAATATTTGTTTTTTGATAATATATAAAAATGTAGGAGTATTGGTGAAAACGCGATGTTAAAATTCAAATTAGTAAGCGAGATATAAATATTTGCATGTCTGAAATTATTTGTGTCGTCATAGTCCCGAGCTCTTTATGTTTCTCAAACAGTTAATTTTCAAGGTATCTGCATTGTCTGCACTACGTATATATTTTCATTGTTTTAATTAAAATTTCTTTTGTCATATTAATTAGTATTCAGAAATAAAGGAAAATGTTTTTAAAAAGAAAATATTTAAAATAATTGTTATTTCAAACTATTTCGTGAAACATTTTGAGTATGTCATTAGGATGACAGTAGTGTTGCTATAGTGGTTACAATAATTAAGCCTTTCTATTACAACGAAATAATATTTCGTCATTTTCATTTTACTAAAATTCGTAAAATATGCTACTATATAATTATTGAAGTTTACTATTCTTTACAATGGTTGAATACCTCATTTTATTTTAATGAGATATTTCAAATTCTCGCTTAATTTACAATAAACAAAAATGGATAAATTTTAAAAAAAATTCACAGGGAAACCGCTCATCTTTCAAAAATGGATAATATTAAAATAAAATATACAGATTGTTCATTTTGTTTTACGCTATTGCTATTTCGAGAACTATAAGAGCTGCAAAGACGGTTAAGCTGGCAAACAATTTTTCATTTTATGTACATATTGCTAATATTGAATATTATATTTTCAGATAACTTTCGTGATAATTCTACTAAGGCGTCCACAAGTCATGAGCCTGTGGATCCTTCTCCCGACCAAAGTATTTCTACCAGGGAAATAGGTAATATATATTATGCATATACTTTTTTTTTATCAAATTTTATTCAAAGTAAATGGTTTTTTAAGGAGAGTGTTGTAAAATCATGTTTTAATTGGCCTTTACATGATCTACCTATCGACCTTACATTTCAACTGATTTCTTCATACCCATTTTCAAGGGTTGTTACGTGCCTATTTGTCTTTTGTTATTTTGTGTATCTTTTCCTTATTCTGCTCTAATTTTCGTTCCTTTTTTTTATACCTACAAACAAACTGCTAGCTACCTACCGTCTATTTATTCTACTTTCTAATTTCATACCTTATCCTTAATCTATTTCTTTAATGTATTTGTTGTTATCATTTTATTGTTATGTGAGGTTATTCTGTAGCGTCAGTTTGTTATTGTTTTAGTGACTTTTTATTCATGTCTCTTATTATTCTTCTCTGTAATAGTAAATTTTACGTTTTTCGTTCTGCATGTATTTGTGTTGTGCTGTGCGCGCGTGTTCTTCGTCCGCAGTCGTATGTTTCCGACCTTCTTCGTGTCATTCAACGTTCGTCTCTCTCCCTTTCTCGTTACTTCTACATCTTTTATGTTTCATTCTTCGTTATTCTTTCCTTCTCTCCGTTTTAAATACATTTTGGCGCGATATCCGATCTTTTTCTTATCCTTTTCTTTCACATCTCTTTCTATGCGCAATGCACTTTGTCAATAATTAAAAAAATTGCAAAACCTAGCAAGGGGTAACGGGCAGATACGGGTGTACTTTGGCAAACGTAAGTCATAGTTTTTGGGCGTCGTTTTTTTTTTTGTAGTCGCGTGGCGATTAATTTTTGCGCATCGGATTTGATTTTTCGATTCCCTTGTGGGGGATAAAAGTTTTTTGGTGATATTTTTTTCCGCGCGTGAGATTTTGGGATTCGTTCTTACCCGGAAAGCCCATTAAGGGGAGTTTACGCGCTACCGAGCGAACGTCGCCTGGCATTGAGACTTCCGGCTTGTGATCCTGAGCCATCCTACTTCGTGCCCCGAGTGCCTGTACATCTGGCCCCGCTGTCCACGTCCTCTGCGTTCCACCAGTCCGCCTGCGGGACACGTGCGAGGGACAAATAAAACAGCTAAGTGTGTGAGACAAGTGGGTGTGGCTGAGATTACATTTATTTTTAAAAGTGCATTCGTAGAAACATTTTTTTTTTATTGCGTTTGGTCCTTCATTCGTTGGACTGTTAATCCATCGTTAGAGTTTTCGGACTATATATATATAAATTATGTATTGTTGTTTTTCTATTCTACAATAATTATTACTATGTCAGCACTTCTTGCAGTACTTTTCCATTATGCCATGCATTGTAATAAAAACCCCTGTAACTAAGATAAGTTGTTCATTCTTTCTGTATTCTCATATCTCGACACATGTAACCTCGTTGATAATAAAATTAATTTTTTTAAAATAATTCAAACGAAATTATTTAATTGGCGCAGTCACGGTAGGATCAGAGAAACACAAAAAGTAATTGTGTGGTGAATTTCTATTCTTTACTCTGATAAACCAATCTATCAATCGTAAGCCAAGAAAAATTATATTTCAACAAAACCGTCTACAACGACCTGCGGAAACAACACGAAAAGCAGATCCCACGGAGAAATCAACTTCCTTGGCAACCCAACAACAGAGGAATCGAGAGAGGAAGAAGCCTTGCTGTTCGACAACCCTTCAATCACGTCTTCAAACCCAGGAAGAATCAGCGACCCGGTGATGTCCGTAAAGCATCAACCAATCCTCGTATTATTAACAATAACTTTGTAAGTTATATTTATAATTATTTATAATTATTTATAATTATTTCTGTGTTACACAAAGGGATACCTCTAGCAAACGACTAGTAATAAAGGTATCGAGGGACCGGCACAGTCCCAAACACACACAATAAACTTATGTCCGATAGTACAGACTCCGAAAATTCTGATACTGAAGTAAAAAACCCTATTCCTTTAAACAATACTGTTAAAAGTATAATTTTAAAGCCAAGTAGATTAAACGTTTCAAATAGTTCAATCATGGCTACAACCACACTTTCAGAATTGAAAAACCTTTCTGAAATTATTCCTTCATATAATGGAGATATTAAATTACTAAACAATTTTATCAGTGCCGTCGACGACGTAGATAATACACTAAAAACTGTTGTACTTAGTCCCGTTCAGAAAACATATCTTTTTGGACTAATAAAAACTAAACTTACACACAGAGCTGCCGAATTATTATCCGAGAATAAATTCGAAGACTGGAAAGATTTAAAACTTTACCTTACAACAAATTTCTGTGATAAAAGCACAGCTGAAACAATTTTGTTGGAAATTTTACAAATGAAAAATAAAACCAGTACAGACAAAACTCTAGAAACCATTTCTCAAAAATTTTCACAGTACAAATCAAAAATCTTATTAAAAGAATATAATCAATTACAAAAGAACGCAATAATAAAAGAAAATCAAAAATTAGTAGTTTCTCACTTTATAACTCTCCTGCCTTTATCAGTGAGAGGATCATTTATTGTTAAACAACCCAGTACATTAGAAGAGTGTGAATGTTTATTGAGAAATGAATTTAATTATTCACATCAAAACCCACACCAATCACCAATGTTAAGAGATAAACAAAATTTTAGTTTTAACATACCACCCAAAAAATTCCCGGCTCAACAATTCCCATCCAAACCAATTCAGTTTACCAACAATCAAACACAACCAAAACCTTTTGCCCCTCGTCAGAATCTAAAAAATTTTTATGAAACAAAACGAACATTCCAACCCAAACCTATGACACAGCAAACAAGACTCACTACGCCTATGTCTACTCAAACAATTAAGCAAAATTACAATCTCAACGAAAGCTCAGATGAACAAGTTGAACAAACTGCTGACGATTACGAATACGAATATATAGAACAAAACGATGACACTGAACACGATCATTTTTTAGAATTAGAGACAGAAGTAGACGAACAAATCAAGTAATGTCCAGCCTAACATACAATTTACCCTCGCTACATATCCAGGACTACATCATTTTATTAGACACGGGTTCAAGTATTAATTTAATACATCCAGATTTAGTCAAATTCAAAAAAATTAAAACTTATGAAGAAAAATGTACGTTTACAACCGTAAATGGAAAATCCACTATTTCACAATTTGTAATACTGAAAATTAATAAAATTCCATTAAAATGCTACGTTTACAAATTCCATAAAGAATATAATTTATTATTAGGCATTGAAGCATTTAAAAAATTAAATATCCAAATTGACTTTATAAAAAATTCTGTTAATATACAAGGAAAAGAAAAGAAATTACAAAACGACTTCAAAACTGGCAAAGAAAATAACAATATTCAAATTCGTTCAGAACATTTGAATCAAATTGAAAAATCAAAATTAAAAACACTCATAAATAATTTTGAAGATCTTTTTCCAAAACCAAACGAACCATTGTCTTGTACAAATTTATGCGAACATAAAATAACTCTTAATAACGAAACCCCCATTTACACTAAAAATTACAAGCTTCCACAAGTATATGAAAACGACATTGAAGAACACATCGAAAAAATGTTAAGAGAAAAAGTTATACAGCCTTCTCATTCTCCATGGAATTCTCCCATTTGGATAGTTCCAAAAAAGTTAGACGCTTCCGGCAAACGGAAAACGAGATTAGTAATCGATTTTAGGAAAGTTAATTCTCAAACAAAAGACGACAAATTCCCAATCCCTAATATTGACACCTTACTGGATCATATTGGCCATTCAAAATATTTCACGACCCTAGACTTACATTCAGGTTTCCATCAAATTCCCATGGACAAAAATGATATCGAAAAGACCGCATTCTCTACTCCATCCGGTCACTATGAATTTTTGCGCATGCCCTTCGGTCTAAAAAATGCCCCCGCCACATTCCAAAGAATGATGAACATCGCACTAGGAGAATTGGTAAACAAAATTTGTCTAGTCTACTTAGACGACGTAATTATTTTTGGAAAAACTCTTGAAGAACATCTAAACAATATCAAATTAGTTTTCGAAAAATTAAGAAAAGCAAACTTGAAAATCCAAATTGATAAATCAGAATTTTTGCAACCACAAACAAATTATTTAGGATATATTATTACTCAAGACGGAATTAAAACAGACCCTTCCAAAACAGAAAAAATTAGAAATCTTAACATCCCTAAAACAAAAAAGGAAATTAAGCAATTTCTCGGTACAATAGGATGGTACCGCAAATTTATTCCAAATTTCGCTAAACTCACTAAACCCCTTACCTTATGCTTAAAAAATGGCCGAAATATAGACATTTATAATGAATCTTATAGAAAATGCTTTAACGAATGCAAAGAAATTCTTACTTCATCTCCCATATTACAATTTCCAAATTTTCATAAAGATTTTATACTAACTACGGACGCCTCTGATTTTGCGATAGGATCAGTTCTACTACAAAAAGACGAACACGGTAAAGAAATGCCAATAGCTTATTTTTCAAAAACATTAGGTAACGCTCAACAAAATTATAGCACCGTTGAAAAGGAACTTCTAGCAATAATAGAATCCGTAAAAAATTTCAGACACTACCTATATGGTAGAAAATTCCTTATAAAAACAGATCATAGACCTTTATGTTGGCTATTCAATATGAAAAATCCTAACCAGAAACTCATGCGATGGAAAATAGAACTAAACGAGTACAACTTTGATATAGAATATTTACAAGGCAAAATGAATGTAATAGCAGATAATCTTTCTCGCCAACGTGATAAAACACAAATCCACAATAAAATCGGTGATGTAACAGACACAAAAATATTCGCTCATTGCATTTCGGAAGATTTCGAAATGAGTCAAGGCTTAGCGGATCAAGTTAACAGAAAATTTGATAGTAAAAATTTTTGTAAAAATTCTAACGTAATAAATAAACACATCATTATTCAAAATTCTAATAATCAAACAATTATCCATTTGATTACAAAGAGAAGATTTAATGAGAAACCATCAATTAAAAACCTAGATAAACCATTAAAAGAACTCCGAGATTATCTCATACTTAATGAAATTTTTGAAATAAATATACCCTTATTAGGATGTGGTTTAGATAAATTAGAATGGAATCAAGTGTCGGCAAAAATATTAAAAATATTTGAAGACACAAATATACAAATCTACGTTTATTCCTTACCTACAATAAATTTACATGATAACGATAATGAATCAACTTCGACAAATCAAAATACAATTCATTCTGATCCAGAAAACTTAGTAAACGGAATTAAATACATAGAAGATAGAATAAACATAGCTGATAATCAACTAATATTCGAAAGTCATAACTCTGAAACTGAAATAGAAATAACAAAATTATTTGGGAACAGAAAACAGCGAATTCATTGTAAATTTAATAAACAAAATCTTGAAGACGAAATATTAAACTTTCTCAAAGAATATATAATCCCGAAAATAAAATATCTAGCCATTTTTAACGAAAAAGACCTAGACCTAATATTTTCAAAAATAATAAAAGAAAACTTTGAATTTAATACCATTAACATAATTGCTTGTAATAAAATAGTTGAAGACATAGAAAATGAAGAGGAACAAATAGAAATAATTCGTGATTTCCATATAGGCCTTACAAACCATAGGGGGATAATTGCAACCCTCAATGCATTAAAAGAAAAATATTTTTGGCCCAAAATGATTAGTAATATTACTGAATATATAAATAGATGTGAACTTTGTAAATTAAACAAATACAATAGAAAACCAATTCCGGCAATAGATAACCTAACACCAACCCCTCTAAAACCATTCGACATAATAAATATCGACGTACTTTGTCTAAATAAAAATAATTTTTTAACAATTTTCGATCAATTCTCTAAACATGGTCAAGTTTGTCCGCTAGAAAATAAAACTTCAAATAATATATTACATAAATTAATGCAATATTTCCAAATTTATACTATACCAAATAAAATAGTTATGGACGCAGGACCTGAATTCAAAAGTAGCGTTTTACAAGATTTATTCAAACTCAGGAATATAGAGAGTCACATAATCTGCGTAAACAATCCTAAAAGCAATGCAGTTGAAAGATTTCATTCTACACTTATAGAACATCTTAGACTCCTTGAAAATAATAATCACTTCAAAAACAAAACATTTTTAGAAAAACTTGATTTAGCAATCTTAGCTTACAACAATACTAAACACACCGTAACAAAATTAACCCCAAATGAAATACTATTTGGCAAAAATAATCAAATCCCATTAAAAACAACCCCGCTTATTAATGAAGAAGTAATACAAAAATATCAAACAGAACAAGAAGAATTATTTAAAATTATAAATGACAAAATAAAAACTGAGAAGCAAAAACGCTATAAAGAAAATGATAATCCCTTACAAATAAAAGATACTATTTACGTAAAAGAAAATCCAAGACTAATAAAAAAATTCAAAAAACCCTTATTTAGAAAATATAGAGTTCAACACTATAATCCCATACTCGGGAAAGTAAAAATCAGAGACCAAATGGCCGAAAAACATGTCAGGATAAACAGAATTAAACAATAAATTGTTGTTTCAGATGTACGGCTCAACTGACGGACATCTCAAATGACAATGGATTTCATTTAGCTAAATTAGGGAAAACACAGATCAAAACTTCAGAACAAATAATATATTTTAATTATAATATTACCCCGATATACGATGAATTTACTAAAATAAAAACAATGAAAGAAATCCTCCTCCTTCAAATTAAAGATACAAAGGAAGTATTTCAGGACTATATTAATATTTTGATATATAATTTTAATGACTTAGAAAATCAAATTAATAAAATATTTCACAGAATTTCAAAACGCGGTATAATTAACGGTGTAGGAAGTATCATCAAATCAATTTCAGGGAATTTAGATGCCTCCGACGGAGAACGTTATGACAAAATTCTTGAAGAAATAAAAAATAATGAAAAATTATTACAGGATCAAACTAATCAAAATTTAAAAATTAGTAAAGAAATGATTGATAAATTTAATCATCAAATCGAAAATATTAGAAGTAATGAAAATAAGTTGAAAACGCAAATAGAAGAAATCCAAGAAATTTTAAAGAAAAACTTCAATTGGCAGGGAAAAGTCGACGTTGAAAATAAATTTCAAAAACTAATATTTATAATTCAAAATTTAAATGATCTCACAAAGCAAATTGAAATCAGTTTAACTTTTTGTAATCTGAGGAAATTACACACAAGTATTATCGATCCTAAAAACATTAGAAAAATCACACAAAACAAAGACATTTGGCAACTAAACGAAATTATAGAAACATACTGTCAACACGATAACGAACAGATACACTTCCTTATTAATATCCCAGTCTTTTCTTCCCAAACTTACGATTTATACCAATTTACACCCATACCTTTTATTAAACACAACACAATTTTACAACTAAATGAAAAACAAACCATGTATTTTATAAATGATAACAATAACTATAAGATAAATAATTGCATCTTAGTTAATAAGATATATTACTGTAAAACTGAGTATATTGTTTTAAATAAATGTATTATTAATATTATAAAGGCCCAAACGAATGATGATTGTAAATATCATACCCTGGAATTAGAAAATACTTGGGAGAAAATTCAAAATACAAATGAATTAATCATAATAAGCCCCAAGGAACAACAAATTCAAATTAATTGCGAAAGTAATACACTCAACAAAAAAATCAAAGGTATATTTAAATTAAAACTCATTAATAAATGTGTAGTAAATAATTTCAAGTTCGACATAATTCAAGAAACCTATAAAGAAATAATATTTGAAAGCCTAAATTTTAATAACACGTTTCAACAATTAAATTCGATAAATTTAGATAAAATAAATAAAGTAAACATTACAATTAAAGAGTTACCACAAATAAAAGAGTTAAATTTGCAAAATTATAACAATCATCATTTCCTCATTATTTATACTGTGTTATTTTTAATAATTTGTATTGTCTTATTATATAAGTTTAGAATTAAGCTTTTAACACTCTGTAAAAGAAATAAAAAATCCAATCCAAAAGAACCATTTGTAGAATTAAGTTCCATTGCATAATAATTATTGTAAAATCTCAGAAGGGAGGAATTATGTATTGTTGTTTTTCTATTCTACAATAATTATTACTATGTCAGCACTTCTTGCAGTACTTTTCCATTATGCCATGCATTGTAATAAAAACCCCTGTAACTAAGATAAGTTGTTCATTCTTTCTGTATTCTCATATCTCGACACATGTAACCTCGTTGATAATAAAATTAATTTTTTTAAAATAATTCAAACGAAATTATTTAATTTATATATATATATATATATATATATATATATATATATATATATATATAAATTAAATAAAATAAATTATTTAATTTATATATATATATATATATATATAAATTAAATAATTTCGTTTGAATTATTTTAAAAAAATTAATTTTATTATCAACGAGGTTACATGTGTCGAGATATGAGAATACAGAAAGAATGAACAACTTATCTTAGTTACAGGGGTTTTTATTACAATGCATGGCATAATGGAAAAGTACTGCAAGAAGTGCTGACATAGTAATAATTATTGTAGAATAGAAAAACAACAATACATAATTCCTCCCTTCTGAGATTTTACAATAATTATTATGCAATGGAACTTAATTCTACAAATGGTTCTTTTGGATTGGATTTTTTATTTCTTTTACAGAGTGTTAAAAGCTTAATTCTAAACTTATATAATAAGACAATACAAATTATTAAAAATAACACAGTATAAATAATGAGGAAATGATGATTGTTATAATTTTGCAAATTTAACTCTTTTATTTGTGGTAACTCTTTAATTGTAATGTTTACTTTATTTATTTTATCTAAATTTATCGAATTTAATTGTTGAAACGTGTTATTAAAATTTAGGCTTTCAAATATTATTTCTTTATAGGTTTCTTGAATTATGTCGAACTTGAAATTATTTACTACACATTTATTAATGAGTTTTAATTTAAATATACCTTTGATTTTTTTGTTGAGTGTATTACTTTCGCAATTAATTTGAATTTGTTGTTCCTTGGGGCTTATTATGATTAATTCATTTGTATTTTGAATTTTCTCCCAAGTATTTTCTAATTCCAGGGTATGATATTTACAATCATCATTCGTTTGGGCCTTTATAATATTAATAATACATTTATTTAAAACAATATACTCAGTTTTACAGTAATATATCTTATTAACTAAGATGCAATTATTTATCTTATAGTTATTGTTATCATTTATAAAATACATGGTTTGTTTTTCATTTAGTTGTAAAATTGTGTTGTGTTTAATAAAAGGTATGGGTGTAAATTGGTATAAATCGTAAGTTTGGGAAGAAAAGACTGGGATATTAATAAGGAAGTGTATCTGTTCGTTATCGTGTTGACAGTATGTTTCTATAATTTCGTTTAGTTGCCAAATGTCTTTGTTTTGTGTGATTTTTCTAATGTTTTTAGGATCGATAATACTTGTGTGTAATTTCCTCAGATTACAAAAAGTTAAACTGATTTCAATTTGCTTTGTGAGATCATTTAAATTTTGAATTATAAATATTAGTTTTTGAAATTTATTTTCAACGTCGACTTTTCCCTGCCAATTGAAGTTTTTCTTTAAAATTTCTTGGATTTCTTCTATTTGCGTTTTCAACTTATTTTCATTACTTCTAATATTTTCGATTTGATGATTAAATTTATCAATCATTTCTTTACTAATTTTTAAATTTTGATTAGTTTGATCCTGTAATAATTTTTCATTATTTTTTATTTCTTCAAGAATTTTGTCATAACGTTCTCCGTCGGAGGCATCTAAATTCCCTGAAATTGATTTGATGATACTTCCTACACCGTTAATTATACCGCGTTTTGAAATTCTGTGAAATATTTTATTAATTTGATTTTCTAAGTCATTAAAATTATATATCAAAATATTAATATAGTCCTGAAATACTTCCTTTGTATCTTTAATTTGAAGGAGGAGGATTTCTTTCATTGTTTTTATTTTAGTAAATTCATCGTATATCGGGGTAATATTATAATTAAAATATATTATTTGTTCTGAAGTTTTGATCTGTGTTTTCCCTAATTTAGCTAAATGAAATCCATTGTCATTTGAGATGTCCGTCAGTTGAGCCGTACATCTGAAACAACAATTTATTGTTTAATTCTGTTTATCCTGACATGTTTTTCGGCCATTTGGTCTCTGATTTTTACTTTCCCGAGTATGGGATTATAGTGTTGAACTCTATATTTTCTAAATAAGGGTTTTTTGAATTTTTTTATTAGTCTTGGATTTTCTTTTACGTAAATAGTATCTTTTATTTGTAAGGGATTATCATTTTCTTTATAGCGTTTTTGCTTCTCAGTTTTTATTTTGTCATTTATAATTTTAAATAATTCTTCTTGTTCTGTTTGATATTTTTGTATTACTTCTTCATTAATAAGCGGGGTTGTTTTTAATGGGATTTGATTATTTTTGCCAAATAGTATTTCATTTGGGGTTAATTTTGTTACGGTGTGTTTAGTATTGTTGTAAGCTAAGATTGCTAAATCAAGTTTTTCTAAAAATGTTTTGTTTTTGAAGTGATTATTATTTTCAAGGAGTCTAAGATGTTCTATAAGTGTAGAATGAAATCTTTCAACTGCATTGCTTTTAGGATTGTTTACGCAGATTATGTGACTCTCTATATTCCTGAGTTTGAATAAATCTTGTAAAACGCTACTTTTGAATTCAGGTCCTGCGTCCATAACTATTTTATTTGGTATAGTATAAATTTGGAAATATTGCATTAATTTATGTAATATATTATTTGAAGTTTTATTTTCTAGCGGACAAACTTGACCATGTTTAGAGAATTGATCGAAAATTGTTAAAAAATTATTTTTATTTAGACAAAGTACGTCGATATTTATTATGTCGAATGGTTTTAGAGGGGTTGGTGTTAGGTTATCTATTGCCGGAATTGGTTTTCTATTGTATTTGTTTAATTTACAAAGTTCACATCTATTTATATATTCAGTAATATTACTAATCATTTTGGGCCAAAAATATTTTTCTTTTAATGCATTGAGGGTTGCAATTATCCCCCTGTGGTTTGTAAGGCCTATATGGAAGTCACGAATTATTTCTATTTGTTCCTCTTCATTTTCTATGTCTTCAACTATTTTATTACAAGCAATTATGTTAATGGTATTAAATTCAAAGTTTTCTTTTATTATTTTTGAAAATTTTAGGTCTAGGTCTTTTTCGTTAAAAATGGCTAGATATTTTATTTTCGGGATTATATATTCTTTGAGAAAGTTTAATATTTCGTCTTCAAGATTTTGTTTATTAAATTTACAATGAATTCGCTGTTTTTTGTTCCCGAATAATTTTGTTATTTCTATTTCAGTTTCAGAGTTATGACTTTCGAATATTAGTTGATTATCAGCTATGTTTATTCTATCTTCTATGTATTTAATTCCGTTTACTAAGTTTTCTGGATCGGAATGAATTGTATTTTGATTTGTCGAAGTTGATTCATTATCGTTATCATGTAAATTTATTGTAGGTAAGGAATAAACGTAGATTTGTATATTTGTGTCTTCAAATATTTTTAATATTTTTGCCGACACTTGATTCCATTCTAATTTATCTAAACCACATCCTAATAAGGGTATATTTATTTCAAAAATTTCATTAAGTATGAGATAATCTCGGAGTTCTTTTAATGGTTTATCTAGGTTTTTAATTGATGGTTTCTCATTAAATCTTCTCTTTGTAATCAAATGGATAATTGTTTGATTATTCGAATTTTGAATAATAATGTGTTTATTTATTACGTTAGAATTTTTACAAAAATTTTTACTATCAAATTTTCTGTTAACTTGGTCCGCTAAGCCTTGACTCATTTCGAAATCTTCCGAAATGCAATGAGCGAATATTTTTGTTTCTGTTACATCACCGATTTTATTGTGGATTTGTGTTTTATCACGTTGGCGAGAAAGATTATCTGCTATTACATTCATTTTGCCTTGTAAATATTCTATATCAAAGTTGTACTCGTTTAATTCTATTTTCCATCGCATGAGTTTCTGGTTAGGATTTTTCATATTGAATAGCCAACATAAAGGTCTATGATCTGTTTTTATAAGGAATTTTCTACCATATAGGTAGTGTCTGAAATTTTTTACGGATTCTATTATTGCTAGAAGTTCCTTTTCAACGGTGCTATAATTTTGTTGAGCGTTACCTAATGTTTTTGAAAAATAAGCTATTGGCATTTCTTTACCGTGTTCGTCTTTTTGTAGTAGAACTGATCCTATCGCAAAATCAGAGGCGTCCGTAGTTAGTATAAAATCTTTATGAAAATTTGGAAATTGTAATATGGGAGATGAAGTAAGAATTTCTTTGCATTCGTTAAAGCATTTTCTATAAGATTCATTATAAATGTCTATATTTCGGCCATTTTTTAAGCATAAGGTAAGGGGTTTAGTGAGTTTAGCGAAATTTGGAATAAATTTGCGGTACCATCCTATTGTACCGAGAAATTGCTTAATTTCCTTTTTTGTTTTAGGGATGTTAAGATTTCTAATTTTTTCTGTTTTGGAAGGGTCTGTTTTAATTCCGTCTTGAGTAATAATATATCCTAAATAATTTGTTTGTGGTTGCAAAAATTCTGATTTATCAATTTGGATTTTCAAGTTTGCTTTTCTTAATTTTTCGAAAACTAATTTGATATTGTTTAGATGTTCTTCAAGAGTTTTTCCAAAAATAATTACGTCGTCTAAGTAGACTAGACAAATTTTGTTTACCAATTCTCCTAGTGCGATGTTCATCATTCTTTGGAATGTGGCGGGGGCATTTTTTAGACCGAAGGGCATGCGCAAAAATTCATAGTGACCGGATGGAGTAGAGAATGCGGTCTTTTCGATATCATTTTTGTCCATGGGAATTTGATGGAAACCTGAATGTAAGTCTAGGGTCGTGAAATATTTTGAATGGCCAATATGATCCAGTAAGGTGTCAATATTAGGGATTGGGAATTTGTCATCTTTGGTTTGAGAATTTACTTTCCTAAAATCGATTACTAATCTCGTTTTCCGTTTGCCGGAAGCGTCTAACTTTTTTGGAACTATCCAAATGGGAGAATTCCATGGAGAATGAGAAGGCTGTATAACTTTTTCTCTTAACATTTTTTCGATGTGTTCTTCAATGTCGTTTTCATATACTTGTGGAAGCTTGTAATTTTTAGTGTAAATGGGGGTTTCGTTATTAAGTGTTATTTTATGTTCGCATAAATTTGTACAAGACAATGGTTCGTTTGGTTTTGGAAAAAGATCTTCAAAATTATTTATGAGTGTTTTTAATTTTGATTTTTCAATTTGATTCAAATGTTCTGAACGAATTTGAATATTGTTATTTTCTTTGCCAGTTTTGAAGTCGTTTTGTAATTTCTTTTCTTTTCCTTGTATATTAACAGAATTTTTTATAAAGTCAATTTGGATATTTAATTTTTTAAATGCTTCAATGCCTAATAATAAATTATATTCTTTATGGAATTTGTAAACGTAACATTTTAATGGAATTTTATTAATTTTCAGTATTACAAATTGTGAAATGGTGGATTTTCCATTTACGGTTGTAAACGTACATTTTTCTTCATAAGTTTTAATTTTTTTGAATTTGACTAAATCTGGATGTATTAAATTAATACTTGAACCCGTGTCTAATAAAATGATGTAGTCCTGGATATGTAGCGAGGGTAAATTGTATGTTAGGCTGGACATTACTTGATTTGTTCGTCTACCTCTGTCTCTAATTCTAAAAAATGATCGTGTTCAGTGTCATCGTTTTGTTCTACATATTCGTATTCGTAATCGTCAGCAGTTTGTTCAACTTGTTCATCTGAGCTTTCGTTGAGATTGTAATTTTGCTTAATTGTTTGAGTAGACATAGGCGTAGTGAGTCTTGTTTGCTGTGTCATAGGTTTGGGTTGGAATGTTCGTTTTGTTTCATAAAATTTTTTTAAATTCTGACGAGGGGCAAAAGGTTTTGGTTGTGTTTGATTGTTGGTAAACTGAATTGGTTTGGATGGGAATTGTTGAGCCGGGAATTTTTTGGGTGGTATGTTAAAACTAAAATTTTGTTTATCTCTTAACATTGGTGATTGGTGTGGGTTTTGATGTGAATAATTAAATTCATTTCTCAATAAACATTCACACTCTTCTAATGTACTGGGTTGTTTAACAATGAATGATCCTCTCACTGATAAAGGCAGGAGAGTTATAAAGTGAGAAACTACTAATTTTTGATTTTCTTTTATTATTGCGTTCTTTTGTAATTGATTATATTCTTTTAATAAGATTTTTGATTTGTACTGTGAAAATTTTTGAGAAATGACTTCTAGAGTTTTGTCTGTACTGGTTTTATTTTTCATTTGTAAAATTTCCAACAAAATTGTTTCAGCTGTGCTTTTATCACAGAAATTTGTTGTAAGGTAAAGTTTTAAATCTTTCCAGTCTTCGAATTTATTCTCGGATAATAATTCGGCAGCTCTGTGTGTAAGTTTAGTTTTTATTAGTCCAAAAAGATATGTTTTCTGAACGGGACTAAGTACAACAGTTTTTAGTGTATTATCTACGTCGTCGACGGCACTGATAAAATTGTTTAGTAATTTAATATCTCCATTATATGAAGGAATAATTTCAGAAAGGTTTTTCAATTCTGAAAGTGTGGTTGTAGCCATGATTGAACTATTTGAAACGTTTAATCTACTTGGCTTTAAAATTATGCTTTTAACAGTATTGTTTAAAGGAACAGGGTTTTTTACTTCAGTATCAGAATTTTCAGAGTCTGTACTATCGGACATAAGTTTATTGTGTGTGTTTGGGACTGTGCCGGTCCCTCGATACCTTTATTACTAGTCGTTTGCTAGAGGTATCCCTTTGTGTAACACAGAAATAATTATAAATAATTATAAATATAACTTACAAAGTTATTGTTAATAATACGAGGATTGGTTGATGCTTTACGGACATCACCGGGTCGCTGATTCTTCCTGGGTTTGAAGACGTGATCGAAGGGTTGTCGAACAGCAAGGCTTCTTCCTCTCTCGATTCCTCTGTTGTTGGGTTGCCAAGGAAGTTGATTTCTCCGTGGGATCTGCTTTTCGTGTTGTTTCCGCAGGTCGTTGTAGACGGTTTTGTTGAAATATAATTTTTCTTGGCTTACGATTGATAGATTGGTTTATCAGAGTAAAGAATAGAAATTCACCACACAATTACTTTTTGTGTTTCTCTGATCCTACCGTGACTGCGCCAATTAAATAATTTCGTTTGAATTATTTTAAAAAAATTAATTTTATTATCAACGAGGTTACATGTGTCGAGATATGAGAATACAGAAAGAATGAACAACTTATCTTAGTTACAGGGGTTTTTATTACAATGCATGGCATAATGGAAAAGTACTGCAAGAAGTGCTGACATAGTAATAATTATTGTAGAATAGAAAAACAACAATACATAATTTATATATATATATATATATATATATATATATATTGTTTGCTGCACAAAAATTTTGTTCTTCCATCAACTGGCCCTTTTTTTGGGTTTTTCTTTGTAATTTATTTTTGAGTGAACGTGGATGTTTGTGGGTTGACGCCCTTAGTTTATTTTATTATCCTTCCTGTTCATCGTTATTTTTTTTGTACACTTGCGCCTGCGCTGTATTTCACAACAGTTCTACGAGATTACTCCCGCCATTTTTTTGTGAACCGACTGGCCAGATCCGGGAGTTAGGGCCCTTGTAGTACCCAAGGTTTCTAGGGTTTAGTCCGTAAGCTTTGCGGGAAATATAGTAGCCGGTGTCCGCGCTTCCACCCTGTCTTCGCCCCTTCCTATAATCCTCTCTCTCTTTTTTTTTGTTTGTTGGCGTCGCGAACATCCGTTGTCCTAGGTTTTATTTTGTTATTATTATTATTATCTCAACCGTTTTTGCAGGTTTTTGTTTGCGTTGAATATTTTAGCTTTTTTGTTCGTCCTTCACACTACCGTGGTCTAGACGGTGAGGGCAGCTTGTCCGATCACGTGGCACCCATTCATTCGAACCACCCCTTCTCCCTGAGAAGCCGGCAGCCTCATCCTGGTGAGGACATTTTATTACACTACCATCGCGGTACGTAATAGGGTATTATTATTTACATTTAGATTTAAATATATTAAATTTGTGAAATAATAAATATGAAATGTAGACTTTTTTGAATCATAACTTTCAGCTAAAGTAAATATATTTACATTTAACAGTACTTGTGACATTTATATATTCCACGATGTCTTCAAATAAATAAATATATCATCACGGTATATTACCCACTGCTGGATGTGCCAATCTGATTTCGGTAATGATGAAATATTTGTACGATGCGGGCGCTTACCAGGTGTCACCGCAAGGGCACTCATTGCTGGCGTGGAGAGTGCACCACAGAAATCAATTCTGTACCATTTAAAATGGAAAAAAGGCAGACAGCCACGAGACCCTATATGGACTTGAATATCTAAATATTTGAGGATTTTGTAATAATAATTCTGTATTCTTATTTTCCAGATATGTCTACTAGTGAGTCGCTGCTGAAGAGTGTTGGTACATTTGCATAGGACTTAACTCCTAAGGCGAAGACCCTATATCGCACTGGAAGCGTGCTGCATTTCGTGCGAAAACAAATAAGAAGTCTTCAGCAGAGACTGGCTGCAGCGAAGAACATGGCGAAACCTCCACATTTCCAAAATATGAATATTTTGACACCTGCGGCCCACACATTTTTGGAAATGTAGTACAGAGAAACAAAAAAACAACCACGAGCACGCAGATTTAGTACGGAGGAAAAAACAATGTGCCTCACTTTATTCAAAAACAGTCCGAAAATTTATGATCTGCTGCACAAATTATTTACATTGCCATCGCGAAAGACTTTGACAGAATTTTTAAGCTCGACACATCTTCGGCCAGGAATAAATAAACGTTTGTTTTCCGTTGTAGAAAAAAAATGTAAAGAATTTGAAGCCAGAGCACCGTGCGTGCATCGTTTTATTTGACGAAATATCGACAGCGGCAAATTTATCGTATAATTTATCAACAGACGCAGTGGAAAGCTTCGTTGATAATGGTGAGCAGAAGCAGAAAGACTTGACAGATCATAGCTTGGTGTTTATGGTGCGTGGTGTTGTTAAACAGTGGAAGCAACCAGTAGTGTAAAGCCACAACAAAAAGCGACGTGCTAGCAATTTTGCTGAGAAAAGTCATAAGTGAATTTAAAAAAATTGGACTTAACGTGATAGCCACGGTCTGCGACCAAGCCAAGACTAATGAATCGGCTATTAATAATATTGTTCGCGCATCGGAGCGGGAAAGAGAAAGAGAAGGAAAAATATACTGAAGTGGAACTTTCGAAATCAACAATAAATCAATAGTTCCTCTCTTTGATGTGCCGCACCTCATCAAAGGAATGCGGCATAATTTAATAAAAAAGGATCTACACTGCGTCATAAAGGGACGTCCGTTGGTAGCGAAGTGGCAGCATATATTGTCCAGTTGTACAATTTAGACAAGAAGAAAGAAATGGACGAATTGAGGCTTCTACCAAAATTAATTGAGGCGCATGTAAATCCTGATAACAAACAAAAAATGAGGGTGAAATTTGCAACTCAGGTGTTTAGCCAACGGGTTGCTCCAATTATGAACCACATTGCAGCAGCTGGTAGATCTTTTATTTATTTTTATTGTATGCATAATTTCATATTATATTAGTCAGCCATTGTGTATTAACGGCTCCTTTACAGTATTATATTTTATTTTAAAATAATAATTGTGTTGGGGTCCCCTGGCCGCGTGCCTGAGTGTCTGGTCGCGAACCTGGGGGAACTGGGTTCGATCTCGACAGACGCCAAATATTTCCAATTTTAAATGGCACAAAAGTAACCCCTGTGGTGCACTCCACACCAGCTATGAGTGCCCGTGAGGTGATGCCTGGTAAGCGCCCACACGGTAAAATATATTGTCATTATTACCGATGTCTACATGTGTTGTAGATACTGGCACACCCAGAAATGGATAATATGCCGTGATGATATATTTATTTATTTATAATTGTGTTGCGTAAAGAATTTTAATAATGTATTATTTTCCAGGTTCAGATGATTTGGAGCCGGAATCAGCCCAAAAAGCTGAGATATTCCTGTTCCTGGACAAACTGTTCGACAGCTTACACAGTAGCAGTTTACGGGGCACAAAAGGGAAGCCACTATCAGCGGCTGTTACTGCATTTTCGCCTCAAGTGACATTTTGGACGGAGGCCATACACATTCTTCAGTCAATGAAATTTTTCTCTGAAGATAAAAGCCACTTACCAACGCCCAGAATAATTTTTTTTTAAACCGTGTCGGGCGTTAAAGTAATTTGGTCCGAACTGTAGAAAATTAAATTTAAATTTCTGTTTATTAAGAATTTAAACCACGACCCCGTAGAAAATTATTTTGGCCTCATCAGAAGCCATGGAATAACAAATTGCAACCCCACACCAGCCAATTTTATACAAACATACAAAACGCTGACAATAAACAATTTTACAGCAAAGCACTCTAATGGCGGTAATTGTGAAGTTCAATTTAGCGAGGCAATGTTAAGCAATGTGAATAATTTAATTAACGCCAGTGAAAAAGGTCGCGAAGTATATAATTTAAACATAAGCGAAATAAATATTAATGTCAGTGAGAGCTTTTTGACAAGTAAACTGTCAAATTATTGTATGGAGTTCATTTTAAAAAAATTAGAAACCATTTGTAAAGGATGTATCAATTGTAAAACGGACCTGATGGCGGCGAAACGGGGCATTCAACATGGCCTTATAGAAGCTCTGGAATACGACGAACACGAGAGGCTAATTTATCCTTCATTTTCGGCTGCTCTGTGCTTTGTTGAAATTAAAAATGTTTTTTTTTTATTATTATTTTAAGTAATACTTAGATATAAGAAACATATCACATAATATTAAGAAAGTATTGAATAAAAATGTCAATTTCGATTATATATCTTCTATGTTGCACAAAGATATTATTGCAAAAACTATTGTTAATAAATGTTGCACATTAATTACACATTACTATGTAAAAGAAAAGAAAATAATTCTAAATGGAAAAAAAAATAATTACAAATGAAAATCTTAATGTATATCAAAAAATTTGTAAAATAAATTATGACAAAAGTAGAAAAATTATAAAATAAAGGTTAATGATAATAGTATATAAAACTAAACTTTTTCTACTCTGCAAATTAAATGTATTTGTATTTCTTTCATTTTTCATTCCCAAATAATAGTGCAAATTGTATTAATTATGGTATGCAACTTGCATGCACATGCTTAAATATTTGCGATCCCACTCCTCAGGTGGCGTTAGAAGACGGTCCCAGCTCACATAGCCTGTCGGTCATCTAGATAGTATAGTGTGGTCTGTGCTGATGAGGTAACTGACAGAAAATTTTGAAGAAAATAATCTAGAAGAAGAAGAAGTGCCTAGAAGTACCCTAGAGTTATTTGTGCCTATACTCGTACATGAAACTAAACTGAGCAGCGATGACGAACCAGTGGCTATAAAAAAAACATAAATTGTGTAGTCACGAACCACCTTTCGTAAAGTGACGATACATCAGTAAATTGTTCCAGCCTGCCAGAATTGAACAATAAATTTGAAAGATCAATTTCTGACACAGTTCCAAGCACACCGGAGTGGACACAGAATCAAATACAAAATACTGAGATGAACAGTTTGTCCGAAGATAACTTTGAAAATGTTACTTGTCTGTTATACGATAAAACCGGTTGAAATATTTGAAGAGTTTTCCTCTCAAGATATTGTTGATCATATAGTACAGCAAAGCATATTGTATGCACAACAAAAAAATAACCCAAACTTTTATCTTAATGCCGATGAATTTTGAAGTTTTGTTGACATTTTATTGTTTAGCGGTTATCACAAACTTCCTCAAGAGAATATGTACTGAGAACAAATCCAGGATGCGGGTGTACCTTTAGTATACAATTCGATGCCAAGAAGACGATTCAAGGAAATAAAAAAGTATCTGTATCTATACAAGCATTGATAAAAACGACAAAATGTTCAAAGTACGTCCATATTTTGATATGCTAGCACAACTTTTTAAAATTTGGGGTGATCCACGCCCATTTATCAATAGGTAAGATGATGGTTTGATATTAAGGACGACATTCTGCAAAAATGTTTATGCGCGGAAAACCAATCAAATTTGGTTACAAACTCTAGTGCTTATATAGTTCAATTGGTTATTTATGTAATTTTGACATACATTGTGGTAAAAATGATCAAACTGAGGGACCGCCAGGAATTCGAGTTATTACAAACCTAATTTCATCAATACCTACTGATCAATATGACAAACATGAACTGTTTTTCGATTACTTTTTCACCAGTCATGAATATGTGCCACCTTAGAAAGCTGAATATAAAAGCAATCGGAACAGTTCGAGAAAACCGAACACAAAAGTGTCCATTAATTTCTAGCAAGCAAATGACAGAAGAAAACGGTCGGGGCGATTATGATTGTAGATTCGACCAAACGAAATTATTGTGGTAAAATGGAATGATAATACACCAGTATCACTTGCCACTAACTACAGTAGTATAGAACCCACTGGGACAAACAAGACGCTACTCTCGCAAAAAAAACAAATACAAAATCCCATTCCAAAAGTAATACAAGAATATAATTCACATATGGGTGTAGACCTTCTAGATAAGCAAGTTTCACTCTACTCTATGGTGTGTGACGGCACGCAACTGGCTGTCGTGGTGACGTCATCAATGTGCTCCTTTAATTACTGTGTATGAACGGTTTGCCCGGGCGCCATTTTTACAGCGGTACAAAGGAGCTTGCCTTCGGATAGCCTAGTGGAGGTGAGGGCGCAGGGTTGGTTGATATCAACAGAAAAAGACGTGTAGTTTAAATAAATATATTGTAACATACGAATACTTGTACAACAAAGACACACAATTTACGAATAAATAAATATATCACCCTTCTTTGCAGAACTGTGACCAGAGTTACCACGGTAAGTACGCGTATTGAAATTTACTTATCAATTTCTCTAGCGGACAATCAGCGGCGCGATGTACACGGCGGACTCAGCCTTTACACGCGGCGGATTTCTCTGACGGATGGCGGCGAGACGGATGTACTCAGCTTATACACAGTGGATTCTTCTAAAGCCTGTATCCCACGATACAACGTATCGGCAATTTATTGCAGTTAACGGCAACAGTTGCTCGTATGTGTGACAAAACGCCGTGTGCTAGGCAACTTTTTAGCTGCAATTAGTTTAGACGTATGCAGCTAAACTTTTTCGATAACGGCAACTTTCTAGGAGCAACTCGTTTGAGCGCATGCGCTAGATCACAGATGCAGCATGCAGCGACCAAAAATAACTAATGTTTGAAGCATCGTATGATCACGCAGGCGTCATTCTTGTCAAAATCATACTTTTATTTGTCAACAATACGTGTGCTCGCATATTAAGTACATACAATGAAGACTAATATATTAAATAATAAACATGTGGAAGAGGAACTGATCAACCTCATGAAAATTACCCAGTTATGGGATGTTAAAGATCAAATATCAAAATTTCCCTATATCTGGTAGAAACATTAAGCAACGTATTTCCCTAGATTTTAAAGGGACATACATTCCGTGGGATAGAATAATCGTCATGTTGCCGATATCGGCAACACAAGTTGCTCGTATTTTTCATCGTGGGATACGGCCTTAACGGACGGCGGCTGACACACAGCACTCAACTTCTCGGCGGTTCGAAGGAGCCTAATCAGAACTCAACTTCTCACTAAGAGGCGTTCAGGAGGATTAAACAATACATAAACAATAAATAAACCACCGTTTATTGTTAAATACACGTTCCTAAACAATCTAACTGTGACGGTGCTATTACAGGTTTACAAAAGGAGGGAAAACCCTTGCTGGCCTATCGTCACAGGTGGTGGCCATTATTCACACACATTATTCACACAATTTATATATATATATATATATATATATATATATATATATATATATATATATATATATGCGTAGTCAACACTTGGAGACTCTATTAAATTGCATATCCCCGAGAAAATGCATCTCTTCTGGATGTACGCAGAAAAATAGTGTTGGCCTACCTTTCTAAAACAACTTCTTCTGCTCCAAAGAGACCGGGACCACAAAATTCCAAACTTCTAGGTGGACGAGTGAGTTTGGACATCTGATTTGATGGAAAAGGGCACTTGATTGTACCAATAAAGACACAACGAAGATGTGCTGTATGTGTTAAAAAAAACAAAAAGACTTTGTTGCAAATGTGATGTTCCCCTACATTATATGTGACTTCTTCCATTTCACACAAAATAATTAGCGTAAAATTTATTATGCTCGGTTCTGAATACATTTTTTGTTTGTTCAAATTTAGCCAACGTCCCAAAAATGGGACGTACTTTCTCTCTGTAACTATTGAGTTTTTTTAAATATATTTTTTAGTTGTCTTAATTTGAATGATTTTAGATAATATTAAGCGAGAAAATTGCTTTTTTCTTTCACAATTAATTATGGCCGGTATTGGGTCAAAGCTCGTCCTATAGTTGAAGTTCCCTAATCTTATGACGTTGGCTAGTCCCCATCCAATAGAGTTAACGCCCCAAAAACTTCAAATTCGATCAAATATCGACCTCTATTAATTTTCCCAATTCAATTTAATGTAATTTTGTAGTAAAACTCAGAACTATGAAATCAAATTTAAATTAAACTTAAAAAACACTTTTAAACTTTTCCATACTTCTTCCTTGTCAACAAGGAAACAATAAAACAACCATATAAACAAGAATTCTTAATTGTTATTATTTCATGTATCTAGAATCCTAAATTTTCAAATGCACCGTAAGAAAATTTCATATATTATTCTGTTTTAAAATAAATCGAGAAAATATAAGTGGTGCGATAATTTTGTTCAGGAGTATATATTGTAATCACTATTTACTATATTAAATTATATTTTATTACGTTATGTTGATTATTTGTGGGATATATTATGTCACGTTTATGGTACTTAAAACGATGCTGTGATTAAATTATGACTATTCTGGAGGTCTATTCTAATTCACTTATCAAGTCGCTAACTGTGTGGTGTCGCTATCTCCACTACTGCTAGCCGTACTGTAGAGGGGGTCACCGAGTAAAGCGACTGTCGCTAGACTTATCAAGACCTAAGTAGGTGTCGCTAAACTGTTTTACTCTCGCTAACTTTGAAGTTTGCTCATGTTAGTGTTTTGTTTGTAAACAAATGAAGCAATCATTATGAAACACACTTTAAATTATGGACTATACATTTCTACGTAATTACACTACGCTTCATATTTTTAAATTAATTAATATTTACATCTAATATTCAAATGAACGAATGAAAAAAAAAATTGACGAATTTGTTTGACAAAATACAGTTTAATGTCATGTTAACTGTCGTAGTTGAATAATTTTTGTGCTGTCTTATTAATTTAAGCCATTATGCCTCGTTTTACTAATACAAAATATGCCGATATGGTTTTCGTGTATGGTTTTTGCAATGAAAGTGGACGTGCTACAGCTGCAGAGTACCTCAGGCGATACCCAGATCGCATTTTTCCTCACCACACAACGTTTTCAAACGTTTTTCGTTGCTTGAGAGAGACATGATTTTTCCCACGTCGTGTAGAAAGAGATGGAGATGAGCACGCTGAAGTAGTTTTAAATGCAGTTGAACGAAGTCCTTCTACCAGTATTCGTAGAATATCTCATACAACGGGAATTCCTCAAACCAACGTATGGAGAATTGTGCACCATGATGGGCTTCATCCCTATCATTTACAAAAAGTCCAGCATTTACTTCCTGACGATTTAGAAAATCGAGTACGGTATTGCCAGTGGTTACAAAATAGTTTAGAGGTTATTCCACACATACTTTTTACGGATGAGGCCTAATTTACTAGGAATGGTATTAACAACACACGTAATTCTCACATCTGGGCGGATCAAAACCCACACGAAACAATCGTGGTTAACCATCAACATCGATTTTTCGTCAAGGTGTGGTGCGGCTTGTTAAATAATCACCTTATTAGGCCTCATTTTATTGAAGGACCTCTTAGGGTAGAAACTTACCTCCACTTTTTGGAAGAAGAATTGCCGAATTACATGGAAGATATTCCTCTGGGAACTCGTCGTGGCATGTGGTTCCAGCAAGATGGGGCACCACCACATTTTGGAAGACAAGTGACGGCGTTTCTTAATGAAAATTTTCCGGGAAGATGGATAGGACGAGGTGGTCCTGTACATTGGCCAGCTCGGTCAAATGACTTGTCGCCTTTAGATATTTTTCTGTGTGGTTGCCTCAAATCTCGTGTGTATAATAATGCTAAACCAAATACACGCGAAGAGTTGACTGACCGTACAGTTGAAGCTATTAATTCTCTAATTCGCTGTAATTTTATGTTAATTAGCTATCCATTGATGAATAAATTTTCTTTTATCATTTTTTTTTTCAATTTCTTCGATATCTCCGAAACAAAGAGGAATTCATCCATAGGTCATATAATATTTTTATATCGTAATGACCCCTGGAATATATGGTATAAGTTTGTCGGTCGAGTCGCGGGACACCTGTATATAGAATTTTTACCAGGGAAGCCGTTTATTCCAATGTTTTGACTCTTCTTGGCTTTCAGCTAAATGCAAACAAATTACTTTATAACTATTATTTACTTCTAACAAGTCCGTCTCAATACGTCCCAACAAGTTTATTTTGCATTTCCCAAACGATTTGCGATCGTGCTGTATATATATATATATATATATATATATATATATATATATATATATATATATATATATATATATATATATATATATATATACATGTCATTCGTACACTTTGAGGTCGGGGGCATAAATTTATATATTAATATATACCGTACATATTGAGGTCGAATTTTTTTTTGTCATGCGTACACTATGACGTCAGATTGTGATCTAAAATTTTGTTCTATTATCTTATGCACAAAATTAGTCAGAAATTGACATACCTATTACAAAGTGATTGTGAGTAATAGTTATTTACGACACCTTCGTAAAATTTGAAAATATGAATGTTTAATGAAAAATACAATATACAGGCTGTCCCATTTTAATGTAACACCTGGAATATCTTCAGGATCAAGCACAGTATTAAAAAATGTGTTAAATAAAAGTTTAACGAAATAAAGGGGGACATCCGATACTGTAAAGAAGTTCAACCCCCTACCCCCAAGGGAGGCTGGGGAGGGAGTAGTTTTAAAATTTTAAATGGTAACCCCTATTTTTTATAGCAGAATATGATAGAGCGTGAAAAAATAAGTAGATTTTATTTAAAAGACATACACAAACGCAGACACAAACACAAACAAATACACATACACACAAGACGTAAATCCGACCGAGCAACCTCCTTGAGGTACGTCTCGAGTAATGCTAATGCCGGCGGTAAATTGTTATCAGGATGTCTCACCGACACACATACACATACATACACACACCCACACTGCTTTGATTGTTTCCGGAAAATTATATATTGAAAACAATTTTGTTCGTTGCAGCGCCATCTATTAAAGTAACACATTTTTTTTTTTAAATAAAATCTACTTATTTTTTCACGCTCTATCCGATTCTGCTATAAAAAATAGGGGTTACTATTTAAATTTTTAAATCTACCCCCTCCCCAGCCTACCCTGGGGGTGGGGGATTGAATTTATTTACAGGATTGGATGTCCCCCTTTAAATCGTTAAACTTTTATTTCAAACATGTTTTCATATGATGCATGATCCTGAAGATATTCTAGGTGGTACATTACAATGGGACACCGGTATATTAGATAAAACGTAATTAATTGTTTAATTATATATTTTAACTTTATAACAGATTTTAAACTTTTGAAACATAATTATTGTTACATTGTGTTCGCATTTTGTAGAGAATAAAATCGACATTGTTTTCTAAAAAAATCTAGGGGGTGTCATGAACTTTCTAGATTCGCGCTTGTAACAGAAGCTATCAGAGAATAAAAAAGGGGATATACCAGAATGAAGCTTAAATGGGGCCGCACCAGTCAACCTGTGGACCAGGCTGTTGAAAAATTCGAAAACCGGTAGCACTCTGGACGCCTACTTGGTGATTTTCGTGCTCGTTCGGTTGGATTGGCTTGCGAATACCGTAACGGTTTCAGATCTAGTCATTTTTGTGCTTCGTCGGGTGTTCCACAGAGTTCAATCCTTGGTCCTTTGCTTTTCCTGTTTTTTGTGAACGATATTGTCAATGTAGTTTCTCACTCCAAATGTTTTCTTTTCACTGGTGATTTCAAACTTTTAAAACAATATCAAATATTGATGATTATATTAATTACAAGAAGATTTAAATAATATTTATGAATGGTCGCTTAATAACAGACTATATTTTAATAGAGATAAATGCGAGGTGTTATCATTCTCAAGAAAAATTAATATCATACAATTTAACTATTATTTTGATACACAGATTCTCAGAAGAGTTAACGAAAAAAATAGATCTAGGTATTATTTTCGAAGTGAAACTGACATTTAATCCGAATATAAATATGAAAATAAGTTCTGCATTTAAAAATTTAGGTTTTATTATGCGTGTTGACTTTGATTTTCATACCAACAAAGTTTAAAAAAATTATACATGTCATTAGTTCGTAGTAAACTCGAATATTGTAGCATTATATGGAATCCGTATTACTCGTATCAAATTGTAAATATTAAAAAATGTTCAAAAAAAGTTTTGTAAGCACTGATATTGTCGCCTGTTTCATACCTGGCCGGACCTTGATTACAGCTGTTTGTTAGTTTTGTTTGAGTAGGACACACTTAAATTTCGTCGAATTCAACAGCAGATATTATTCTTGTATAAAATAGTAAATAATTTAATTGATGATGCCAATGTCCTCTCTCAATTGAATTTTTATGTACGGCCTTATAATACAAGAAGTTCTGTTACCTTTCATTGTAATTTTTCTACAACAAATTTCTTTTTAAACTAACCATTATGTATAAGTTATAAATGCTATTCAGATGAACTTGATCTTTCTATGAACTTGGAATTTAGAAGGAAATTGACTGAACTAATGAGTAAATAAAAAATGACCCATTATATTTGTTTTTCTATGCTAGATGTATAATCTAAATATATTAATTATTATGTGAATTGTAGAGTATGTAATTATTTACTTTTTTTTGCATTTTTGGGTTATATTTTGTGTCTACACAATTGTATTATATTATATTTATATTGATTATATTCTGTTATTGGCATTCGTCCTGTAGAATAAACAAATAAATAAAAATAAATAAAGATATCAACCGATTTTTCAATATATTTCTTTTTTTAGTTATATGTTCCTAAAGACAAGTTTTCCGCGGTATAGCGAATAAAAAAAGTTGATTTTCGGTCGGTATAGGATAAGTATCCGAGATCGCGAGATCAGTCCATTCTGAAAAATAATAAAAACATGTAATTTATTAATTTACAATTCTTGTTTCAGAATCATTCACTACTTCTATAAAACGTACTACCTGGACAACACCTGAAAAGAGAAAAGATATATTACTTTTTGCAGAGAACTTTAAATCACATACTTTACCTTCCTTCGATATACAGGATGTCTCACAACTCGCGCCCCAGAGTGAATGAGGAAACACGAGACTGCACTCGGATGTGTAATTTCGAAGAAAAAAAAAATTGACCAATCAGAGACCTACACCTTTAAGGTATGTTTGCCTTAATTTTACGTTACTAAGGTTTTATACAAATCAAATCTTCTTTAAAATGTGTGGACGACTGTAGTTTTCGATAAATGTCAGTGTCAAATTAAATTTGACAAGGTGAATAAAAAAAGGCAAATTCTTACCATGTATTCAGCCGCTGATTACTTAGAAATGATTATAATTTTCGGAGAATGTGGACGTAACGCCAGAGAGGCAACACGAGTCTATTCGGAACGTTTTCCGGACAGAAATCTTGTGGATCATAAAGTGATATTGAGAGCCATCGCACGGACGCATGAGACCGGTCAAGTTATGCCAGATCGAAGAGAAACTGGTGGTGCTCCCTGAATCGCTCGTACAGTTGAGAACGAAGAAGCTGTTTTTAATGTCTTTAAGGAAGATGGTACCAGAAATATCAGAAAAGTTGCGGGCCAATTAGGTATTTCCAAGGCTTCGATACATCGAATTTTTAAAAATAATCGGCAACACCCGTATCATTACACTCGTGTACAGCATCTACAGCCGGAAGATTACCCTCCTAGAAGAGAGTTCTGTACGTAGTTGCTAAATCAAAAGATACTCGAACCAAATTTTGTTTCGCGGATTTTATTTTCGGACGAATCGATTTTCGGCAGACAAGGATGTTACAACATTCATAATTGGCATATTTGGGCAGAGGAAAATCCGTGGGCCACTTTTCCAAGAGCATTTCAGCATCGATATTCGGTAAATTTGTGGACTGGTCTGTTGGGGATCGTGTGGTATGTTAAGATTATGAATTAATTTCTAGATAATTTGATTTTTCCTCTCTAAGGTCGGACCTTTCGAATTTCCTGCACGTTCAACAGGACGCATTTATGTTGAATTCATAAACACAGAACGTCCAGATTTAGTAGATGAATAGGTACCACTCGCTTTTCGTATTAACGAATGGTTCCAACACGACGGGGCACCACCTCATTTTAGTCGAGAAGTGTGGGAAATTTTGGACCAACAGTATCCTGACCGTTGGATAGGACGTGGTGTACCACGTAATTGCTACTTCTGCTACTTCTCCCCAAGTCGGCCTGACACGCGGTTTTTCTTGATCGATTAGGGCCAAAAACCCACGGAAACTCCTCGTACTAGGGGACTTCAACACGGCGGCCACAGATTGGAGCAGCCGAGCCACTGACAGGAGGGGCAGAATCTTGACAGAATGGGCAGGAGCCTCAACCTGATAAACATGAACAATGGGATGCCCACTTTCCAACGAGGCACCGCAATATCCTGGATTGATCTGACATGGGTAAGCGATCACACTGTCCCGGATATCGAAAACTGGCGGGTTATGCAGGCGGAATCTTTAAGCCTGCACAAGACTATCGTCTTTACTGTAAAACAAAGTGGTAAGTCGAGGATAGTCCATCCCACTACGGGCTGGAACACCAGAAAGCTCGACCAGCAGGTGATGTGCAGAGAAATCCAGCGGAATATAACCGCTGACACCCATACCAGCACTGACCTGGTCTACGCCTTAAAACAGATCTGCGACAAATCAATGCCGCGCAGGGTAAAGAGCAACAGAACACACGTATACTGGTGGACGGCCGAAATTGCGGCACTCAGGAAGACAGCCCTTCATGCCAGGCGTTTATACCAACGGAAGAAAAGAGACACCCCTGATTTACCATGCCTGGCTGAACGACAGTTAGCCAAGGAGGCAAGGAAGAACCTACGTAGCGCAATCGCCAAGAAGGCATCATGAGACAAACTATGTGGTGATCTGGACCAAGACATTTGGGGCCTCGGATACCAGATCGTGGCCCGACGGCTCAAAATAAGAGAACCGCTGCCTCTTCTTGATGAGAATACAGTCGGCGGGATTGTCGAGCACCTATTCCCGCAGGATGATCCGGTAAACTGGATACATAAGGAGATAGGGATTGAACAAATTCCTCCCCTCGAGACGGCTGAGGTCCTAGCTGCTGCGAACAGACTTAGGGATAAGAGGGCTCCTGGTCCTGACCAGGTGCCGCCAGAGGTCGTCAAGAAAACGATTAGAGAAGTGCCAGAGCACGTCACCAGGGTTCTAAATGGAATAGAATTTTCCCTGATGAATGGAAAATCGCTACCCTGACATTCCTAAAGAAACCTAATAAACCGGCAGATGATCCCTCAAGTTACCGACCGCTCTGCCTGCTAGACGGGATGGGAAAAGTTTTTGAATATATCATCTTGGAAAGGTTGAACAAGGCCTTGGAAGACACAGAAAATCTGTCAGAAAAACAATACGGTGTCCGAAAGGGAAAGAGTTCAGTACAGGCAATACAAAAGATTCAAGAACTGGTCAGGGAAGCCAGAAATGGCCCCTGGCGCAAGAAGAAACTGTGCGCCCTAATTCTTTTCGACGTAAGAAATGCCTTCAATTCGGCCAGTTAGAGGGAGAACATAAGAGAACTCCAGCGTAGGAACATCCCAGAGTACCTTGTCAGGATGGTCAAATCAGACCGAATCTACTGCCTCTTGTTGTCTAACACGTCTTATTTTGTTTTTGTGCTAAAATAAAAATTATTTTGTAAATGTCAGAATCAGCTGTATTTACATATGATGTTGTTGACCCGAATGAAAAAAAATTCTCTTTATGCCAAATAAATGTACGATCTATTAACTCATGTTTCTCTAAAGTTACTGAATTTATTCGTGAAAATAATTTTGATATTGTAGCATTAACTGAAACATGGATAGGAGAAGCTACACCTTCACACTTACTTCATATTAATTATTATAATCTAATCAATATTGATAGAACAGATAAACGAGGTGGAGGAGTAGGTTTTTATGTCCGTGATTCTATTAAATTCAAAGTACTTGATACTTCATTTGTTCCCCATAATAACATTGAATACTTGTGGATTGTATGTAATATAAATTACTATTGGTGTTTTGGTGTTGTTTATAATCCGCATGCAAAGTTCTACAAAGACCTTCTTATACTTGATACTATTTTTTCTGAATTTTCGCTGCAATTTGATCATTTAATTTGTATGGGAGATATAAACTTAAATTTACGTGAAAATGATTATAAGACACAGTTATTCAATGACATGTTGATTAATACAAATATGTATCAAATAATTAAAAAATATACTAGACCTGCATCTAAGTCGTTAATTGACGTTATTTTGTTGTCAAATAAAGATTTATGTGCAGATTCTGGTGTTATTGATTGCAGTGAATTTTCAGATCACAGCGGCGTATTTTGTACTTTGAATCTAACGAAAGCATCTGTGCACAATAAATTGTTTTTTTTTTTTTTATAGAGATTTTAATAACCTGAATATAGATGAATTTCTTTCAGATTGTGAATTAATTAACTGGAACCATATTGCTAATATAAATAAATAAATAAATAAATATATCATCACGGCATATTACCCATTTCTGGGTGTGCCAGTATCTACAACACATGTAGATATCGGTAATGATGACGATATATTTTACCGTGTGGGCGCTTACCAGGCGTCACCTCACGGGCACTCATAGCTGGTGTGGAGAGTGCACCACAGGGGTCACTTTTGTGCCATTTAAAATTGTAAATATTTAGCGCTTGTCGGGATCGAACCCGGTTCCCCCAGGTTCGCGACCAGACACTCAGGCACGCGGCCACGGGACCCCACATATTTATATTGCTAATACATGATATAAATGATAAAGTTGTTTCTTAATGAAAATATAATATCCATTTTTGATAAACATGCTCCTATCAAATCAGTCAAAACTAATAAAAATTATACACCATGGATTACTCCTGTCATTAAAATTATGCAGCAAAAACGAGATAAAGCCCTTAGGGACTGCAAAAAGCATAAAACTCAATCGAAGTGGGAATATTATAAACAATTGAGAAACTTAACAACTTAAAAATATGCTTTCTTAAATTATAATATAAATAAGAACTTGAAAGATTCCAGTAAATTATGGAAAAGTTTAAAAAATGTTGGTGTAAATAAGACTGTGCCCAATACAGTAGATGATTCTATTATTAAACCAGAACAATACGGTCAACATTTACTTGACAAAATTGTAAAAGTTCCTATAAATCCTGATACTCGAAATTTTTATTTGCATCATTCTTATTCCAACAACAAAACCGAAGACTTAATTTTCACTGTGTTGAAAGCTCTGATGTAAAAGAAATATTATTTAACTTGAAATCAAATGCTATAGGCAAAGACGGTATTTCCCGTAAAATTATATTATTAATTCTTCCAGTTATTGTGGATCATATCACACACATAGTAAACACCTGTTTACTGGATGGCGTCTTTCCTGATCTTTGGAAATTCGCAATCATTAAGCCTATTGCGAAAACTAGAAATGTTATTTCTTTCGACGAGTTGCGACCTATTAGTATTTTGCCAGTTTTGTCAAAAATCATGGAAAAAAGTCATTCATAAACAAATTATGTCATACGCTACCGAAAATAACATAATTCCACCTATGCAGTCTGGATTCCGCAATGGCTACAGTACAAATACCTGTCTTTTAAATATTTTGGATTCCTTAATAATTAATTTTGATAGATCACAAATCTCAATTCTCATACAAATAGATTTCTCCAAGGCATTTAATATGGTCGATCACGAATTATTACTAGCTAAAATGAAATATTATGGATTTTCAGATTGTGCCTTGCAGTGGTGTAAGAATTACTTAATAGACAGAAAATTCTACGTCAGTATGCACCAAAATGGTCAAGCAATTAACTCTGGTGCGTTTGTCCTTAATCGTGGAGTACCGCAAGGATCTATTTTGGGACCATTATTCTTTTTACTTTATATTTCTGATCTTCCAAAATTCATGGTTACTTGTGATATACATTCTTACGCTGATGATACGCAACTGTTAATTTCAGACAAACCGGATAGATTATACGAGATGTGTTCTTCAATAAATGCGGATCTTAATAATTTAGCAGTATGGGTGAAAAATAATGGCCTCAAAATAAATTCTGATAAATCTTCTATGATGGTGTTCGGCTATAACGCTATAGTACCAGATATTATACTCGATGGTGAGGTTTTAGAACGTACCACTGTTACTAAGATTTTAGGTGTGCTTATTGACTAGGATCTGAAGTTTATAATACACCTTATGAATAAAATGAAGTCAGCTAAAATAAAACTACGTCATTTGTATCAATTCCGCCACATCCTTTCAACAGAAGTAAAACTAAAACTAATCAACTCGCTTGTACTCTCTATATTAGATTATTGTTCCTGTGTGTATGTGCCGAATTTGATACAAATCGACACCAATAGAATAAGGGTATTGCAGAACTCTTGTCTTAGGTATGTTTACGGTGTGTGTAGATACGATCACATTAGTGAATATAGAACGCTTGCAAATATGCAAGACATTAACGACAAAGTACGGCCTGCTTACCTTATTTTAACTCATAAAGTTAAAATAACAGGTACTCCGTCATACCTTTATCAGAAGTTAATGTTAAAAACTTATAATTATGGTCTTAGAGGTAAGGATTTATATGAAATTCCAACCTACAACAAATCAAAATATAAATCTTCTTTCTCGTGGCACCGTTTTATTACAATTCTATTCCACATGAATTAAAATCTCTATCAATAAATTCATTTAAAAACAAGATTAAAATGTTCTAGAGACTATTATTATTAATTTTCAATACTTCTGTTTGTATATATTATTTGTGTTATTCACTATGAATATTTTTTGTTTGTATTGGCATTGTAATTTGGTAAATTATTTGCAAATTTAAATGTATTGGTTGGATGGAAGAACAGCCTATGGCTGAACCCCGCCATTGACATATCAGTCAATATCAGTCAATCAGTCAATCCTACCTGTCCAACAGGAGGATCTTAATAGATGGAAGAATGAAAATGATAACTTGGGGCGACCCACAGGGTTCAGTTCTTGGCCCCACCCTGTGGAATGTCCAATACGATGGTATTCTGAGGCTCAGGCTACCACCAGGAGTGGATGCAATAGCCTATGCAGACGACTTCGGTATGTTAGTTAAGGCACAAACCACAGCCGAACTGACATGGAAAGTCGAGCAAACTTGTGACGCGGTCAGCGGGTGGATCGAAGGTGTAGGACTTGCCCTGGCACCGGACAAGACCGAGGTAATTATGCTCGCCGGGTGGTGAAAGGTAGCTGGGTCACTTTCCAGATCCAAGGCAGAATGGTGGAGTGTGCTAAGCAAGTAAAATATCTGGGGGTCACACTGACCCCGGGTATGAAGCAGGCGAAGAGTACTGGCGCAAGTCGCACACTCAATAATTCTCTACGCCGCGCCAGTCTGGGTACACGAGCTAAACAGGGCATGTCACCGAGATACCCTATCTAGGATACAACGAAAAATGGCCCTTCGGGTCTGCGCCGCATACCGCACGGTGTCACTTGAAGCATTCCAGGTAGTGGCGGGTATCCCACCGATACAGCTCCTGGCAGAAACAAGGCAGATAGGCCGGAAGAAAAAAGAGACCGACAAAGAGACCCTGGAAAAGTGGCAGAGAGCACTTTTGGTGCGTACCTGCATCGTATAGGGAATATACCCTCCAACATATGTCCCCACTGCAACGAAGGCTCTGTCGGCACAGTGGACCATACCCTTTTCCGCTGCCAGATATGGGCGCCCCATCGGGAAGAAGCTGAACTGAGAGTGGAAAGGAAGCTGCACCCAGGCAACCTGATCCCCATCATGATCGAAACAGAGGAGTATTGGAGCCATATTGCCAAGTACATCGAAAATATCATGGTTGCAAAAGAGACTGTGGAAAGAAATGAGCAAGAGAGACGACGCCAAGTGGCGCAATAAGACAGCGAAAGAAAAAGAAAGGTAAATCCTAAGACACTCTGGACATTAGATGCGAAATGCCTAAATAGGCGAACCACAATGTGGCAGAGTAAAAGGGAGGGGGTTTTAGCTGGTCTCCAACCGAAATCAGTTGTTTATTTTTCCGTGACGGGACCTCATTTTAGTCGAAAAGTGCGGGAAATTTTGGACCAACAGTATCCTGACCGTTGGATAGGACGTGGTGGTCCACGAAATTGGCCCGCGCGGTCTCCCGATTTAAAATCCTTTGGATTTCTTTCTTTGGGGACATGTGAAAAACTTCGTTTACAGAGAACCCATTAACACAGAGGAAGAGCTCAGAGTTCGAATTCAAGAGGCTTTTACAACAGTTACTCCACAAATGATTATGGACTCTATATTGAGCCTGTTAAAAAGGACGCGATTATGTTTACAAATGAACGGAGGACATTTTGAGCATCTGCTCTGATTGAATCGTTCCATGGGTGTTATTACCATTGTATAAATTGCATTACAATAAAAACTGTTCTTTTTAGAACCACCATTTATTGTTTTAATCTCAAAGAATTGAAATGATAATATTTTCGTTTAACACATTTTACACAGCTGCTACAACACGTTGCACTGTACGATATAAATGATGATCTCGGATGACACCTTCGCTAACCTAAATTTGTTGACAGTGAAAAGTCAACTCTAAAGTGACAAAATTACGTAAGTCAAACAAATTTTTTAACTCACTAGTAGTATTTTTAAAACCTAGCAACCAGTTTTATTTTGTAATATCATCACACCTCAAGATATCCTTCCGGGATTGGTGGATTAAAAAGTCTTGTAACTTCGTTATGTAAGCAGCCGCAAATTATTTTCTTCTATTTGTTAGCAACCTATTGTCGTCGGCAAGTGTCAGTTTCGTCTGGGGCGCGAGTTGTAAGACATCATGTGTGTGCTGATTATGTTGCAAAATTTGATGTATTTAGAAAAAGAGCTCCAATGCAATTGAAATTATGGGTGCATAACCAGCTTATGAAAATGAAGAAACAATCATCTCCTGAAAAGAATACATGTATTTCAAAAAAATTTTCAGTTTGTACCATCATCCATTCATACTTACCTAATGTTATTTATTGACATACTTGTGTGTCTGTCCGTAGGTGTACCAGCAATTATTTCCCCTTATTTCTACTCAAACATAAGGAAAGTGGATTTATGATATCACTTCCGGTTTCCGAGCAATTAGTACCAAATTTGAAATATCAAATGGCATGTACTATATCTTACTACATTTTTGGGAAGTACATAAAATTTGATTTAGCATGATGTAAAGCGGTTCAAATATTCTACTATTTTATTATTATTATTTATTCAAATAATTCGTTTAGGGCGATTACCCATACAAATATTCTACTATAACGTTTATTTATTTGGGCGAAGTGCAAAAAAAAATCAAAAAAATATTAATTAAAATAAATTTTTATTAAACTATAATTAAATATTAAAAGAAAATAAAAAATTGCGATTACTATGGTTAAACAAATATAAACACTAATTTATGTCTACGGATCGATTGCAGACTGTTGTAGACTGTCTACGCGATATTTATATCACTATATTTGTCACTATTTATTTCTTACCATTCAACTGACCGACTTCTCTCACAGGGCTCCACTCGTCAACTATCTTCCCCTTACTTACTGACTATACTCTGTTTGAAATAACGAAAGAATTTTGATAGATAGCCTCTTGTGGATTCTAAGGTTGCTATGCGCTGTAGCTATAATTTATTTTGGTCATTATATTTTTTTTCTTTTTTTCTAGAATTGTTTCGAATTTGGACTACACCTGAAAAACATGTAGTTAAAGCAGCCTTCGCTAATCATTTGAAAACGAATAAATTACCAAGCGCGATGTAGTAAAGTCAGGGAAGAAAATTCAGCACTGAAAATTCGATCACCCGCTATGATTAAAGCTTTCATAAATTAGGGTTAGGTGGTAGAACAGCTTTTAGCTGAACCTCGCCCTTAATGGTGTATTTTTTTTCCAACCATTAATAAAGAATTTATTATTATTATTATTATTAAATAGTGAGCTAGTGCGAAGAAATTTATATTACAAATAATAATATTGTGTAGAAATATTTTGGTATTTATTTTATTTTGCTAATAGTTTGGTTCTCGAAAGATAACAGTCAAGAAAAATTATAAGCCGTCTGATATTAATATTACTTGCAGAAACTCCACTGCATTTCGTATGCATAGGAGTGCAAAATGAATTATTTAACCTTTAAGGACTCGCGTGCTCCGTGTGACGTAAGAGCTCGCGTGACGTCATATGACGCCAAATCGGAAAATAGGTGTTTTTTTGGTTCATTTTTGGCAGAAAAATATTTTAAAAAATATATGTTAATGTTAAACACTCTGGTTTACACACACATGGTTTACAATGGGTTCTTTGATGTTCCTGGCAGACATGTTTTTGGCAGGTTATGCAAGTTGTTTTTTTGATCTGGAGCAGATGTGACACCTTTTTTGGGTTCTTGGTCCAGACACTGCAGTTGGGTCGACGACCATTGCCTTGTCAAAGTGGATTTGCTTTTGAACTTAATGGTCCGCTGTACTACTAAAATGATTATAGCTTCGAACTTCATCATAGAAAAATAATAATAATGGGCATTTATATATCTCAAAACTATGACAAAAGAATAATTTGGGGGTAGAACTCCGGAGAAAAAAGTATATGAAAATTACAATACTTTAAACTTACGTTGGCGTCATATGGCGCCACGCGAGTAGTTAAAGGTTAAGAATACATTTTTAAAAAATAATTGTAATTTATTTGAAAATAATAATTCGTTTTAAATAATGCCTTTCTCAAATATTTATGTTTTTACATAAGACAACATAGACTTGATAAAAACCATGGAATAATAATTTGATTGAAACATTAACGTCACTGTGCATTGAACTGAAACTATAAACTGGAATGGAAGAGGGTCATGTCCATAATGTTGTTAGATAGACACTGTGTGTCCCCACAGAAACGTCAAAATAATCAGCTGAAGCGATTGTCTATCCTTTTCTACTGTGTGAAATGCGCGTGCGTGCAAACATTAGCTCTCGATTACTGATCTCTCTACATAGCTGGATAGCGGACGCAATGTTAAACCTTTGTGACTAATTGAACGCTGCCATGTTGGAGGATTTTGGCACTATTTTAGCTAGATATTGAAACCTTCCTAGCTACTTTAAAGTTAAAAGTTACGTGATCGACAAATATAATGATGTTATTCGCAATGTTCTATCGCATTGCGAACTTTTGAAAATTCACGTTTATCGAAAAAATCATCTCAATTAAATGTCTTCACAATTTTTAACTTTAACTGCTCATATCTTTGTAGTTATTGAAGACAACGTTCTGATTTTTCAGATTATTGTTTATATATGTTTTGAGAATGTGCTTATGTAACAAAAATATCATATTTGTTTCTAAAATGATAAGAAAAATGTTAAAAACTAGCATTCGCATACTTTTGTTTTGAATTTTGCAGCACAAGAAACACTAAGCGATAAACTTTTCGTCCTTACGAGATAGACCCTAATAAACAGCGACAAATTTTTCACCTGTTTCGAAAAGGAACACACAAAGTTATTACATAGTAATGCGCGCAACTTGACGGTAACTCCAGACGTGTTAGTCAATTTCCATTCCTGGCTGAGTGCCGAAATCGCGTGCCTATACGATGTACTTAGTTTTTGTGTTCGTTTTATTCGAAACCGGGTAAGATTTTAGAAAAAAAATCAAATAAAAAAACTTCTATAGTTAATTTACTAAAACTTTGTCGCTGTATATTAGAGTCTATCTCGTAAGGACGAAAAGTTTCTCGCTTAGTGTTTCTTGTGCTGCAAAATCCAAAACAAACGTGTTCGAATGCGTTTTTATTATTTTTCTTATCATTAAAAAAAATATTACATAAACACATTCTCAAAACATAATTGAAAAATAACCTGAAAAAATCAGAAAGATATCTTCAATAACTACAAAGATATGAATAGTTAAAGTTAAAAATTGTGAAGATAGAAGAAGAAATGAACTATTATAGTTTTTTCATTTGTTTCTTTATAATTTTCAATTTTTTCACCCCAAAAAATTAATAAATCATCTTTTATTCTTGTGTAAAACAAAAGAATATAAACTTGTTATACATCGTTGAAAATCTTATAGAATAAGAAAAAAGATGAGGCTATTTTCAACATAGGCTGCCACTTAAAAAATCATAAGTTTGTGTTACATCTCGAGAATTACAAAATTTTCAAAAAATCTAATTACGCCATTTTATTTTACCTAAACAGCGGTACAAAATTTGTTAAAACTATTTTTCTCTAACTACCACAAATAAGTTATGAAATATTTTCAAATTTGGCGGAAAACAAGTTTTTGCCTGTAGATCAGAAACAAAAGAAGATCGAAAATTGCTGTGGTGACTATTAAACTTTTCTCAAAAAGTTGACTATGGAATGTGCAAACGATTTTGCTCTATCAGTAATATTTCCCGAAATACCCTAAAAAAACATCGAAAATGAGACACCTGTACATTATCCAGGTATGTATAGAGATCAGTGTCTCAACAGAAACAGGGTTGGTTTCAGTTCAGTAGAATTTTCTATGAGTAACGCTATCACGTGGTACGTGATTGCAAAATTTTATTTTCTGTGTAGTTCTTGAAGGTGTTTTTATCTGTGCTAAAAGTATAATTCATTGTGCATAATTTGCGTTTCAATACGATGGTGTATGATTGTATTATGCCCGGTTGCAAGTATTATTCAAATTGTAAACCTAACTTTCATTTTCATGGGTTTGAAGCAATGGGTTCATGCTATTAATAGACCAAATTGGACTCCAACAAAAAAACAGCATAATTTGTAGTGACTATTTTTCACAAAATGATTATAATGCACCACAGTTTGTTAAACTAAAATCGGACGTAGTTCCTAGTTTGTTGTTACCAGTTATTTGTCTACATTAAGAAGAATTGAAAGTAAGAATATTTATTATTATATACTAATTAATGTTATACTGTAAAATGTGATTGTTTTATATGTATCTATATGCAAATACTGAATATCTTACGCTCTTACAAAGTAACAACGATTTTACATATCGTCGGTTTACAAGCAAAACATCATAAGTCAAAAATATTAGTATTGAGAAAATTGAGTTAGAATTTTTTTGTCAATTTGATCGCTGTTTCCACCTCTTATGTAAAAAGTACTATATTCAAAATTTATGGGGACTATTCTGACATAATTTAAAGATAGATTTGTATACTACAGAGATATTTTTATTAATTAGTTTAATGAAATTTACTAGTTTTATGAATAAATGACACTGATTTAGTGTGTTTTTCCAGTAAGCATGGACTTAACTGATTTTACTTGTTAAATGTGTTCCAAATATAGTGTAATCGTTTTTGAAAATGTGTCATACTTTAATGCTCAATGAAGTAGGAATTAATCAAGGGAAAAAGAAACAAAAATGGATGAAGAAAAGTGTTTTTAATAAAAAAAAGCTATTATTATAAAAGTAATTGATATTTAACGACTGAACTAAATTAATTATCTTCTTCATCAGAATCACTAGCAGCAGGTTCTGCTGTTCTGTCTGCCACTGCAGAAGAACTTGGCAAACTTTCGTACCACCCATGCGGGGCTTGTGGTATGATTTTCTTCTTACAAAGTGTAAGAAGGTCATTTTTCTTGGCTGCACTGATAGGTAGCTGTCGTGTATATAATTGCGGAATAATAATTTCTTCATTCTGTTTTCCTCTTCTATTTGCTGTGCGCCTTATTGAACCAATATTTAACTTTTTGTAATCGCCCTTATATTCATATTTATACTGTATGATGTTACGTAGATCTTTCTCATATCTAAAACATTTCACATTTAACCAGTTTACTGAGTTGCCTTCTTCATCTTTTGTCCTATTGCTGACTGAGGTTTGCACCAAATTCTTTAAATCTAAAAATTCGTTGTAAAGCAATTCTCGTGTATGATAAGGTGTTTTATTGTTCCTCGATCTTGCCATTTTGAAAACATTTTCATACTCGTGTACACTAAAGATGTCAACATTTTTTTTTTTGGCACTTTCAATGGCACTGTGCATTGAATCAACCTCCATATAAGAGTGTCCACTTTCCATAAATTTTTGCTCAATTATTTTAAAAGTAGGGTGTTTGTTGACCAGATAGAGTAATATAGTTGAGACCTGTATATTACGATTTTGCCCACCGCAAGTGTCCGAAAAAAGGGTCAGATGTGTTACCTCTGATCCAAGGGCGTTTATGTACATAGCTAGGCAACTGCCAATTTCGCAACTACCACGCTTTCCGTTCATTTCGGTCCAAAAGTAACAGAAAGCTTCATTAGGAGGTGCTGCTTCGTACATGGTGAAGTTATATAAGTTGATCTTGCGAAGATAATACAAAAGACTCACTGCTGATGTAGGGATTTGCAAAACACTTTGCAAATCACATGATACTGACATGAAGCTCTTCTCATTAGATGCCCTTTTCTTATCTGCAGCTTTTTCTTCCATGGAATCATTTTTTCTTTTCACGTGAAGTTTATAACTTTGTTCCAATCTATTTTTTTCTTCTGTCGAAGCTTTTTCGTATTCATTACAAGCGGAACATTGATCTTTTTTTGGCTTGAAGAATGAAATGTTGAATTCAGTGCAAAAGATTCGTCTGTATGTCATAAGACTGACCAGTGGCTCATGTTCCTCCTTACACTTCTCCTTGTACAGAAAGTACATTTTTGTAATGTTAAGGGTCGCATCTAGATACAATCGCTTTTCATTTACATTTTTAAAGGCATTTATTATTGGCAAGTTTGATATTGCTAATGATTTACAAAAAAAAATTTGACAAACTTGAACTTTTTCTTCATTTTTTATGAAAGAATAAGTTTTTGCGTTGGTTCGTATCTTACTTTCTGCTCCTTTTCTAGGTCTGCGAGTTTTTGGGGCACTGGCTGATACATTCTTTAGTATAAAGTCTCTTTGTCTCTCAAATGGTAAGTTCCAGTAGGATGCGCATAACAATTTTCTGTCAACATCTGAAAACTTACTGGTGCACTTGTAACGGCATTTAGAACAATCTACGTCTTTCGAAATTTTTGCTATTTGCATTTTTCCTGTAGTACTTTTGTAGGGTAGACCTTGTTTTTTCTTTTTTCTTTCAATATTTCTTTTCCAAGTAGAGGGATTCTGTTGCTTCCACCTCTTTCTCATGTGCGTCCTTTCTTGGTCATTCTCCTCAAAAAAGCTCGAGGCATTTTCAACATCGTAGTCATCAGAGGTATAATTTTCATCACTGGGGGATACCACCCAATCCTTATCCTTGATGGAATCATCGGATTCAAAATCAATGTTTTCCTGAGAATCTGGATGTGTCTTGTAATAAAGGTTAACAATCGTTTGACTATCATCTGACTGAAAATCATCTATGAAGACAATAAGAATCAGGTATAATACATCACTTTAAATTTATTTAATAATTTTAATCTTCACACACCTGGATTAACTAGTGTTACCGCGGTAAACGTTTTGTCATTCGGTAGTGACAGTATGTTTTCTGATGGTCCATCCACCGCAGATATTAAAGTTTCGTTTTCTATAAAAGTAATATAAAATTATAAGTAGTGTCGATGCTATAATTATTCCGGTACAATCTATCTCTCTAGATACATACTTGCACATTGTTCGCTTGCATCAACTTCAACGGGTGTAAGAGGAGTAAACGTTTTATAATCGTCAGCATTTTGTAATATTTGCAGGTTTTCAGGTTGTAAGGTCAATAGTGGTATTGTTTCCACGATAACTGAAACAAATAATTTTTTTCATTGTAATAGTTACAATAATTTACTATCTATCATGTGTGCTTTTAATTAAACTCTAAATGCGTTTAAAAAATCTTCAGATGTTACAATCCTGTTTTAAACAATCAAAACTAACTTACCTGGCTTTTCCAAAAGCTGAAGGATTTTATCTGCTCGTCTCATTTTTTCACACTTGTTCACTGTCACACTAACCTGAGTGAAATGTCGCAACAGAAAAATTACGAGTTTTGACAAGTTCAGTCTGGTTAATGCAGCTACGTCAATAAGCTATGCAACATCGAAAAAGTCATTTTATTCATAAAATTATTCAAGAGAAACAAACTAAGTCACATAGTGTATTTTACCTGAACGAAATCCGCAATTTGGGACTTAGTGAAAATATAAAGAAAATAATAATAATGAAACCAGTTTTGATAGAACTTAATGGAATTTACCAGACGATAGAACTGCAAGAAAAGTATGGCATAATGTGAATAACTCGAAATTGAGAAAAAATGACTTAATGTGTTTTGCTTGTAAACCGACGATATATACATATAAATTATAGACATATTTTAATTAAACGGTGCAAGATGTAGCACGTCAACCGGTAGCATCAACATCACAAGAATCTGGGGCTAATCAGGTACATATTTTTCTTATTTATAGGAAAAGAAAATCCATATTACAAATAAAAGCACCAATATTCACACTTTTAGCCGGCGGATAGTGAAGTTATTATTTATATTTGTATTTAAGTAAATAACATATGGATATATTGACTGGTAGCACAAGTCTTGTTTTAATTAAAATACTGTTTTAAAAAATGTAATTTTTTATTATTTAATAATAATAAATAATATTAAATATAACAAAATATGATTATAAAACAGAACATAGTTTATATTTAAACAAATATTTATAAAAAAATTCTTCTGTAAGCACAAGGGGAAAATAAATATTGAAATTTGAATTTGACATTTGTTAAAACAGCGTTTTAGTTAAAACAGAGCTTGTGCTACCAGCCATTGTTTCTTTTTATAATCCGTTCCGCTCATTAAAGTCAGCTCACAAAAAAATAATTTTTTTAAACAAATATAGTTTTTAAATTCTTTTTTAATAATACATTTTTGGTTTTTACAGAGTATTACTGAAGGCACGCAGACAAATCCGTTGAAATTGAAACGTCCAAACGAACCAACTCCAACCAAAGTTCGACTAAGGAAGAAAATTCGTACATTACAAAAAACTGTGCAGTGTCGCGATAAGAAAATTTATGACTGCTTCAAAAGTTGAAGGAATCTAATACAGCATATTCCAATTTAATGGACGTTTTGAAAGGTAGGTATACAACATTGATGAAGGAATTAATTGTAGAAGAAGGTTTTCTTGGATCGCAAAGTGGAAAAATTTATACTGAGCAAAGAAAACGATTCGCATTAACATTACACTACTATTCGCTTAAAGCTTACGAATTCGTGGCACAGTATTTAACTCTACCCAGTCCTCGATCATTTCGCCACTGATTATCGTCATACAATTGTGAGCCAGATTTTTTGATGGAAGTGATCGAATATTTAAAATCTGAATTTAATTCAAAAGACCATTTAAAATACGTGTCACTTATTTCCGACGGTATGCACATACGTGAATGAACGACGTATGATAAAAGTTCCGGTTGTTTTACGGGTCAAGTAAATTATGACGGTATTGTTCAAGACAATGAAAATCTTTTGGCCAACGTAGTTCCAATTAGCCATGAATTTATTCATCGCCTTCAAATTTTACAAGATACATTACAATTAAAATTTGGGAACAATTTGTCTGGAGCACATGTCCATTACGCAAATAAAATTCAAAATGTTCGTTTAGCGGGTCAGGTGCTAAGTGATAATGTAGCAGATGCTACAGACTCCGAGAATATGGTGAAAAACAGTTTGCAAATTCTGAGACTACAAAGGAATTTATTCTCTTCATTGGGCGCACATTTGATTAATTAAAATCACGCGAAAAATTTAGTAAAAGCTATAAATCACCTATTAAAGAAAATACGTGGCATATTTTAAATAATTATTTTCGAGAAACTGAAGAATATTTAAGGACATTGAGTATAAATCGTGTACTTTAGAATCATGCGCATCATACTTTTGCAAGAGGATTCATTACTTGTATGCATAGTACATTGAATTTAAGCAAGTTTTTATTTGAAAATTCAAATCTTTTTATGGCATCACTGCCCATTTCATAGATGATACCTGAAACCTACAATCTCTTGTGATAGATTTTTTACCATCACATGGCTAGCACACGGGAAAAGACATATTTAAAATAATTATCTTTCCTACAGGATTACGGGATAACAAATAAAATTCAAGGCATTACAATACTAACTTTATGGAGAACTGGGTAAGTCGCGATTAATCTTAGATGAAGACGATTGCCATTTTCTCTGTTTTCCGTACATTATAAATTTGGGTATGCAAGACATTTTAAAATTAATAAAAGCAGAACCTGACGAAGTTTTGCAACTAAAGAAGAAGAAATAGGGACAGAAGAATGTCACAAAGGAACGTCGACAAATAAACTTCGTGTTTCACTTCTTAAAATAAAGAGAAACGAACGGTGGAACAACAAACTCAAAAATTGCTGCGACACAATGAATATTCCTTTTCATGCAGTTGGAACAGGCATTTCAACGAGATGAAATTCAACCAAAGATATCATCAAAACTGCACTGAACATGAAATATGCAATTAACACTTTATGCGAATTGTCCCATTTAAAAATATTAGAAAATGAATGGTCAGTATTGCAAGAAATACACAAGATTTTAAAACATCTACAAAATTAGGGGCCAAAAAATATGCCACGCTACCACATGTAATTGTAGGTCTCTATAGATAAATTGAAACACGAAATATTTTCTTTAGATAATAGAGAGAATAGGACCACTTGGGACGAAAATTTATTGTTAGCATACCAAAATGAGCGAGACAAATTATTAAAATATTGCAAGAAAACAAACTAGATATACTGCATCGTACTCATACCGGACCCTCGGCACAAGACAGCAACATTCGATTTAACAACTTGGGGAAAAGATCTCTATAATAATTCAGTCCAAAAATTTGAGACCATTTACAAAAGTAAATATTATGTTGCACCACAAATTGACATTACAAATAATCACTCTCAAAATAAATACGACAGTGATGAAGACAATGGATTTATCCAATTTTTATGAGAATACGGATAACACGAACAAAGATACCGACTAGAAAAAAGAAATAAGTTTATACAAAAATTCAAAACGAACAGACAAAAGACCGATATTTTATATGGTGGAAGAATCATTCCGATACCTATCCGATTCTTTCTAAAATGGCCTGTGACTTTTTGTTTATCCTAGGTACCAGTGTACCAGCGGAGTGACTATTTTCTAAAGCTGGTTTGACAAATAGGAAGCAGCGAAATCGACTTGATGCAGAATCTGCGAAATCTTTATTATGCCTTAATTCTTGGTGTTCCAGTATAGTACAACAGTATTAAAAAAATATGAGTACACAAAAATTATAATTTAAATGTTCTTTTTTTCAGTAAAATAATATAATTATTTAAACTTTGTTGCTTTATTAGAATTTTTTTTATTGATTTTTTATGTATATTTTTCTTTATGTAGTTTTTGTAAATTGTTGATACACGCTGTAAAACCTGATTTTCTCTTCAATTATTTTCATTTCCTGTCTATCTCAAGAATCTACTTCTTGCACTTTATCTAAATATATTTTTGAAAAGATTCAAAATGGATATTCTAATTTTTATCTCTTTCAATTTTTGTTTATCCACAAAGTTAAAAAATAAAATAAAAAGTGGATCATTGCCTATGTGGTTTAGTGACTTTTGTGGATTGGTAAGTGGTCATATATCACGATATGGTAAGTAAATTTTGTACATAACATACATCATAAATACATATATAACATACACAACGTGCATATGTTTATACTTGTACATACAAATATATCAATTTCGTTTTCCCCGATGTGAGATAGCAGGAGCCCATTATAAGCAAGTACGTTGGTAAAACAATTTTTATTTAAAAACTTGAAATGCATAAAGATAAATAAATTCTATAATAATAATAATAACAATAAATAATAATAATAATGATATGTATTTATTACTGCTTCATTTAAACATATACATACCTATTTAACTATTGCTAATAATAGAAATGCATTGCTGTGATTTATTCGGTAGGTAAGGAAATTATATATTTTATGTTCAGTAATGAGAAACAATACTCGATATACCTACCTACATTGTCATGTGCCTTAGCAGTGAGTAGACGTGTTTTTGGTGGCTGCGCTATCTGTGAAGTACAGTGCTGAAATACTGTGTTTCTACTACAGTGCATATCTACATTCTTCTGCATTACTCATATATTGAGTGCATATCAACATTCTGCCTCATTTTAAAAAAATGGCTAATACTACTCGTAACAAGGTACAGGCGATCAAGCATAGTCTCACTAGTCTCATAAAAGATGATAATGTAATATTACACCTAGTTGAGAAATTATATGAAAACTGGAAACCAAGTTTGAAGAACTAAAAATCAATTACGAACTGAAGAGTGTAACTTATAAATAGTCTAAGTGCTATTTTAATCAAAAATTACTATTATACATTCAAATAATCTATGCGCCATTGCCAATAATTCTGTAAACCCGCTAAGTGCCGCTGCAAGAATTAGTACTTGAACTGTTCGTCGCTAGATGGTGTTTGTTGTATGTACCAGAGTAAATTTAACCACTAAATAGTCTATGTGCCATACTGTCAAGATCTCTTCTGTCATATGGTGTGGTTTTTTTATTTTTTATTTTAGAATTACTACGAAAAGATTTGTGAAATTGGCAAATCAAATTGTGGAACTGTGTCTAGGAGAAAACAGAAACTTGTTTTTATTCCGTTTCATAAAGAAAATAATTATAATAAATTCGCCAAAGGTAAATTGTGGGATAGGTACCACAATAAAAGAACTTTAAAAGAGCTGGGATTATTGTCACCTAAAAATAAAGGTATGATGTAATAATTTTGTAGAAAATTTTAATAATAATTATTGTTTATTTATTTAGCGAACAGTACACCATTAATGGAAATATCTGAGGATAATATTAAAATAAGCAATTCCGAAAAAATTAATGATAATTTTATCTGGTTGCAAAATAATATCACGTCCTGGATAACGATCGAACAATATTGGCCAAATACTTCTATTGCAAGAAAGTTAATTTTTCAAAGTTTCGATTGAAAATATATTTCAACTCTACCCACTATTAAAACAGCCTTTAGGTTATGCACTGGTAAAATTAATTATGAATGCAGTTATAACTTTCTTAAAATCATATTTTTTATATTGATATCGATTTCAATAATGTATATTTGAGAAGTAGTAACAAATTTAACTCTATGACCGGTGTCAGCGAGAAAATAAATGAAATCAAAAAAAGACTCAATGGTCTGGGAAGTACTATATTTAAAAATATATATAAAATCCCTAGGCACATTATCAGCTCTTCTTGCCCTACGTTATCACTTAAATGTAGTCAAAATTAAAGGACATAAATTAAGGCCATCTAAAGTAGAAACGGCTGGCTCTTTTTTTTCAACATTTAAAGGTAAATTTAGAAGTAACACTTAAATGTACATAATTCTAACACATCTACTTCATATTTTTTTAGTTGTAGGAAGAACTACTTCCATATTTACAAGAAAGACGAGAGAAATATCAATGCCTTAAACATTGACTGTTATTATCGGCGATGACGATTTACAAAATGTTTCTACATATGTAAGTGTGAATGATGTTTTGTATAATATTGAAACACCGTTAAAAGCCATCGATATTTGCTTTAAAATATTTCACATTCTAAATGCTAAATATCTTTTAGAATGCGAACATATTTGGACCTTTGAATAAAAATTTTTTACAATGTTTCAACTGAGTACGATACAAAGTATGCGACTGTTAATTCATTAATATTATTTCTTACTAACTTGCAGTAGTAACACTAGTGATTTCGAATATGATCTATATTTAGTTTTGTACAAAGAAAAACGCTAATTTATTTTTTTGTTTTAAAAATATAATCAGATATATTTATAATATATAATATTAGCAATATTAGCAAGTAAACAATTGTTGTATTTTTCTGGTTTTTTTTTTCTCTTTATTTTTTTTTTTTTATTTAATATACATATGGTATTGTATTCAGAACAAATTGTTTTCAATTTAATAAAATATATGATACCCAAAAATTTTAATATCTCACTTAAAAATATTTCATGAATTACAAGGCGGGCCTATAAAATGTGCTCACAAAAATTGTTTGAGCGTATTTTTAACTTATAATTCATTTATAAAACAACTCACCTATTAGAAAACATAAGTAAAAATTTACAAGTATAATGCAAGTAACATAAATAATACAAGTAAGATGAATCATAAACCTGTAGTTACAGATATCATTAATAATGATAATAACATGGATGTTATAGAGATTAATTCAGCTTCAAGTTTTTCTTCTTCAGAATTTAAAGATACAGGGTGCCCATTTTATAAGTTCCCGCCTTAATGTTTAAAAATATGCAACCCATGTTACATTTCATAAGTGACTTGGTTTTTAAAATTTTGTTTTGCTGTTATACCTACTGTGATTATTCGATTTAAAGTATTATTATTCACCAACTGACTTGTGAAATGTATTCTGTTTTGCCTACTTTTAAACTTTAAGGCGAGAACTTATAAAATGGGCATTCTGTATGTTTTAAAAAGATTGTATGGATTTGGTAAGTAAATTTTATAATAATCCTACGATATCCAGAAATTTAGTTCAACTTAGCATTAGTAATACATCTTTATTGTTCAAGTCAATTCAAATTATTGAATTAAAAGAACAAATATTAAACAGATTAAAAAATTTAAATGAAATTGAAGATAAAATACTAGAAAATCAATTTGAGAATGTGTTAATTGACTACAAAAGAATTACATTATTTACTAATTCTGGATCTCTTATATCAGCAAAAAATATCTATATTGGACAAAAATTTATTAAAAAAATTAAACGTGGAAAAATAATACTACATTCATGTAATGTTTATGAAAAATATGTCAATATCGAAAAAATATTTTTGAATTTGTTCGAAATACCTAACTTTTTTGACACTATTTTTAAATATTTGCAATCTATGTCAACGTATAAAACTGTTATTTTTAACTTTACAAAGGGTAAGTTTTGGCATAATAAAACAAAAAACATTTCGAGAAAAATGTAATACCATTATCTATTTATTTATTTCCATGACTTTGTAGTAAATAATCCTCTAGGTTCTCATACAGGTTTCAATAAATTAGGAGCAATTTATGTTAGTATAGCCAGTATGCCGCCGGAGTACGTGTCTTGCTTAGAAAATTTATATTTAGTAATGCTTTTTAATACAAAATATAGGATTAAATTCGGAAATAAAGTTATATTTAAAACATTAATTGAACAATTAAACATTTACGAACTGAAGATATGGAATTTTATAATGGTAAAGAAAAAATAACCGTTCATTTTGATATAACTTTAATATTAGGTGATAAGGGTTACATAGCATTCTAGGGTTCTCTGAAAATTTTTCGGCTAATCTGTTGAATAGATTTTGTAAAATTCCCAAATCTCTGCGAAAAGTGCAATGTATTAAATTAAATAATTATCTAAGGAACGAAGATAATTATTCACATGATTACAATGAAAACAATTTCACTGAAACCGAAGTCAAGGAATTTTGTGTTTTTAAAAATATTCAAGATTTTCATGTTACCGAAAATATAGCGTTGACATAATACATGACATATTCGAAGGAGTATGTCATTACGATTTGTCAGTATTATTATACGTTCTAATATATGATTTGGAATTATTTTCTCTATATTACTTTAATATACTAATACAGTCTTTTAATTTTGGAGATACTGAACCGGCCTCTAACCATAACGAAAGAAAGTTTAATAAAAAGGCAATTAAAAATGTCAGAGTCCAACATGACTAGTTTTGTAAGGTACTTAGGGTTAATTATTGGTGACAGAATTCCAAGAGAAAATATATACTGGGAACTTTATGTAGTACTATCAAAAATAATAGATTTAGTAACATGGAGAACAATAACTTCCACTATATATATATATGTTAAGTAGATTAGTAACTTTTAGTTATAAAAATAACTGTTGGTAATGGTCGCCCTGGTGCGCTTCCGGCCACAAGTAAAGTTATAATAGTCTCAACGAGAGTATTATTAAAAACAACATATATATATACTCGTATATTTTATACATCTCATTTCATGAACTGTGTCTCTCTTAATTGCCTGTATTTATTTTCGAAATTAGTAACGTAAGTTGATATATATATATATATATATATATATATATATATATATTATAGGTTAATATGTATGTCCCATTTTTGGGACAATGGCGTGTTATCTATTCATTTATTGTATAAATTATTTTTTATTTTAAAATATGTGTGCAAAAATTTTTAATATTGGCTGAGATGAATGCAATGTTACAGGATGAGATATTTGAGACTTTTCTTTGAAAACTTATTTCAGCATATTTTGTTTCAAAGCCAACTATACGCCACTCAAAATAATGTTCATAACTTCGTAATAAATGAAGGTGATTTAAAAAAAAATATTGGAATTTTGCTTCTCATTGGTTATAATAAACAACCTCATGAAGATATGTACTGGCAACAACTACCAGATGCAGGACTTCCGATAGTATTTAATTCTATGTCGAGAAACCGTTTTCGGGAAATAAAGAAATTCATCCATTTGAACGATAATTCTCAAATGTACAAAATGAGGCCGTATTTTGATATATTGAGAGAAAATTTTATGAGGTTTGGCGTAATGCATGCACATTTATTCATAGATGAAATGATGGTCCGTTTATGGCAAACATCCGTTTAAAATGTTCATGAGAGGCAAAACCATAAAATTTGGCTATAAAATATGGTGCCTCTGCCGTTTTGATGGTTATCTGTATAATTTTGAACCGTACTGTGGTAAATCTGATGACGAAGCTCCTTTAGGACTTCGTATAATAAATAATCTTACAAAAGTTATACCTAAAGAAAGTGCTAATAATCACAAACTCTTCTTTGGCAACTTCTTTACTAGTCTAGAAATATTGAAAAATTTAAAAGAAAATAATATAAAAGCCACTGGCACTATTCGAGAGAATAGTACATAAATGTCCGATAGTACCAAGTAAAAAAATGCAGAAACAAAATGAACGCGGATGTTTTGAGAAAAAAAAAAATTGAAAACAAAGACGAAATACTTGTCAAGTGGAATTATAGCAAATCTGTTACACTAGCTACTAATTACAGCGACGTGAACATATTAATATCGATATTAGGTATGATAAAGGAAATCATTTAGTGGTACCTAACGAAGATGTGCCAACTGTGGTAAAAAAAAAACAAAAAAAAATATGTAATCGGTGTAACGTTCCCATACAGGATTTTTGTTTTCTCCAGTTTCATACTAAGTAAATATTAATATATTTGTTATATACAATGTATTATATTTTAAAATTTATATAAATAATAAAACTTATGTGATGTAGAACATGACTACAGTGCCATTGTCCCTTAAATAGGACTGCATTTTTTTCCAAAACTGATCATGGAAAATTATTTTTTTTTTCATTTTTTTGACTTTAATCACAAAAAATGAATTAGGACCCGTAAAACTGGTCAGTATTGAAAATTATAAAAATGTTGTACTTCCAAAACACAACAAATTTTTTAATATTGCTTGGATTATGGCTGATAGTATTTTATATAAACCAAAAATGGCTTTAAAATTAGATTACGACAATGATTGTCTGACATTTGGAATTTTCTTTCGCTTGTCCTCCGATATATTATGTTGTAGTATCGCGTTATGTCATACCCGTCGGTACATTATAAAGCTATGTAATCAAAAAACACCCGATGTAACCACTCATCAGAGCTCATTTACTCATTCTGTTATTTGTACCCGTCGGATACGGATGTGTGTGTGAATTTTAGTTAAAGTGAAGTGATATGGGGAAGGGAAGGCACTACTCGCTATCAGGTTCCTCAGCAAAGAAAATACGCTACCCTGCGTTGGAGGAGGAATTATTTAGACTTAAAGAAAAATTGAATTCCTTAAATTCAAGCGTGCTTATCGGAACCAGTGATAAAACAAGAAAAGTTCTTGATTTCTTTACTAGAACAGATTGTTCAAAGCCTTTCAGCAGAATAACATGATAACTAACGAATTAACTCTAACTGGGGTTGCAAATGCCTTACCAAATTTGGCAGATGCTTCTCAATTTATAGCTATCAAGAAAGCTAGTTGGGATCTAAGGAATAGCGACCCTGGCAACCGCTTCCCAAACCATCCCCACAACCCAGTAAGTCAACAGGAATACCGAACACTCAGAGAAAAACCCATAACCATTTTAACTATCAGCGCCATGGGAACATGGAAAATATAGATTCATTTTAAATTTAAAAGAACTGAACAATTTCATATTACCTCCTCATTTTAAATTAGAGGATTCAAAAATAGTATATAAACTAATTACTGAAAACTTTTATCTACCAAATATAAATTTGAAAGACGCATATTTTTTATTACCAAAAGAAAAGAAATTTAAAAAATATCTTAGGTTATATTCAATAACCAGAGATATGAATTTAATTGTTTACCATTTGGATTAAATATAGCCCCATACATTTTTACGAAACTATTAAATCCGGTAGCCAAAGAACTAAGAACAAGAGGAGTACTATTACTCATTTACCTAGATGACATACTAATAATGGGTAAAACAAATGCAGTATCAATGTGTCTACAGCAGTAAAACTGCTTGAATCACTGAGATTCGTTATTAATAGAGAAAAAAAAGTAACTTCAATCTAAAGCAAGAATTAAAATTTTCTAGGATTTGTCTAAAACACAGTAGATATGACTATAACGTTACCTCACAATAAGAAAACTCGCATTCTTAAAAGATTATCAAAAATTCTTTAAAAACCTATATGTTCTATTAGGGAATTAGCGCAGTTAATTGGTAATCTTACGGCTGCTTGCCCAGCGGTTAAGTATGGCTGGGTATATATAAAAAATTTGGAAAGAGAAAAATATCTAGCTCTACATAACTACCGAAAAAACTATAACAGAAAAATTACCATTCCGAGCTAACTTAAAAAATAATATTGTTTGGGGGTGCAGTCATTTACCACTTACTATACGTGAGATAAAACAAAAGAGGTTCAAACTTGAAATTTTTTCCAATGCCTCAACCTCTTGCTGGGGAGCCTTCAGCAACGGAATTAATACACGCGGCTTCTGGAACACAGAGGAACGCATTTACCATATAATTATCAGCAGCCTTTTATGCCTTAAAATCTTTCGCAAACCAACATACTTAGAATCGTCAATGTTCCCGCCAATGCTTATATTAACAAAATGGGCAGCATAAGATTTGAAAAATATACAAAATTACTAGAAAGATTTGGATCTGGTGCGAAAACAGAAATATTTATGTTTCTAGATTTCTTCCCTTTTACAATTGAAATAAAGGGAAGAAATGTCCTATTAACAACACTTTATTCATACATCAATTAATTACATTACATTTCATTTGTATTATGTTTGTCGTTACAACTTTCTATTTTTATCAACGCAATCTATAATTTCATTTCATTATTTTAACACTCCCCCTCAATTTTTATTTTGTTAACTGAAAAATTAAAATTGTTAAACATACAAAATTAATACAAATTTAAATAATTTCGAAAATAATTAAACTTTGAAATATTTAAAGGCTTTGTTAAAATATCAGCTACATTTTAACCGTTGGTACATATATTATTTCTATTAGTCCTTTGTCAACTAAATCTTTGATAAAATGGTATCTTGTTTCTACATGCTTCGACCGTTTACTATTTTCGTATCCTTTTGTTAGCTGAATGGCTCCCTGATTATCTAAATATAGTAAACCACATTTGTTCTTCGTATTTTCCATATCTGAAGCTACTCCCAGGATTGAAATCAGTTCAGATGCAGCAATTGACGCAGCTACGTACTCTGCCTCTGCGGACGATAAAGATACGCAATGCTGTTTTCTTGCATACCACTGAATTGGATTTCCTTTGTAATAAATTACACATCCAGACATACTCTTTCTATTTAGTTTGTCGCTTGCCCAATCTGAATCTGAATAAGTTTGTATTTCTTTCTCTTTTGCTTGTTTATATTCTAAACTTATATTTTTAGTTTGTTTCAGATATTTCAAAACCTTCTTTCCTGATTTCCATGTTGTATTAGTAGGTTTGTCTAGAAATTGACTTAAAAATGAAACTGCAAAAGTTATGTCGGGTCGACTACCCAAGGAAATATACATTAAACTTCCAATAAGTTCTCGATATGGTACGTCAATTATATTTCCGATTGATTTATGTTGAAGTTTGGTTCCATAGGTATATTTGATCCCTTGCTTGCTTCCAAGTTAAATTTCTTCAGTATTTTATTAATCATTTTTTCTTGATTTATTTTTATTTTATTGTCATATTTCTCAATTTCTATACCCAGATATTCTTTTAATTCTCCCAAATCTTTCGCTTTAAATTCTTCTTTGAGCAAGTTTACTACTGACTCAACTGAGTTTTTTTCACCTGTTAATAATATATCATCGACCTAAATGACTACAATTACATCGTCTTTGAAATATAAACAAAAATCGTTGTTTGATCTCTGTAAATTGTTTTTGATTGCAAATTGATTAAACCTTTCATTCCAACAACGCGGTGATTCTTTTAGTCCATAAAGTGGTTTTCTTAATTTTAAAACTTTGTCTTTTTTGTCTTCAGTCCTTTTGGCGGCTTTATGAATACATCATTCTTCAATATTCCATTTAAAAATGCAACTGGTACATCCATTTGTCGTACTGACCAATTTTCTTGCAGAGCTAATGATATCAACATTCTTATTGTTGACAATCTCGCAACGGGTGCATATAGTTCTGTTGTTGTTTCTTGAAAGCCTATGGCAACAAGTCGTTTCTTCTTAATACCATTATTTTTAGTTTTGAATATCCATTTAGTGCCAATTGCTTTCATATTCTTCGGAAGTGAAGTTTCTTCCCAAAAATATGCCCCCGCCAATTCCAGAAAAAAATACTGCAATTATTGATGGTACGTTTTATACTTTCATTTAATTATTTAACAAGCTTCAATATATAAAAAGGGGTTACGCATCCTATATTTTGAGTATTGTTCCTTGTTGCAAAAACATTTTATTGGACTCAAATATATATATATATATATATATATATTGATTCATGGGGTCCCGTGGCATCGTGCCTGAGTGTCTGGTCGCGAACCTAGGGGTACCGGGTTCGATCCCGACCGACGCCAAATATTTCGAATTTTAAATGGCACAAAAGTGATCTCTGTGGTGCACTCTCCACACCAGCTATGAGTGCCCGTGAGGTGACGTCTGGTAAGCGCCCGCACGGTACAAATATGCCATCATCATTACCGATATCTGCGATAAAGCAGATTGGCACACCCAGAAATGGGTAATATGCCGTGATGATATATTTATTTATTTATTTGTATATTGATTCGAGTACCACTGGAACCTGCAGTACGTGAAAAGTGGTTCGAAGTTGTTCAGTTTAACAAAAACTTAATGAACATCCATATTTTGTTTCTGAAGATCATTTTGACGTATGTGATTTTTGTATTTAAAATTTATTGTACTGAATATATCGAGGGCTTCATAACAAAGGGGCGTATCCACAAAAATAGAGTTTTGAGTAAATTAAAAAAAAAAACGATTTAAAAACTAAAGGATTTATGATTTAATTGTGTTTATGAATGTTTGCAATTCTTTATTATAAAATTATAATTAACAGTCTAGATGTTATAATATTATAAGTTATTAACAAATGCAGTCTATATGTCATATTTAACGTTGTTTTGTAGTTACGCCTATATGACACAACAAATGAAAAACATGTAAAGAGCGTATAGAATATAAAATTAAAATGAAGTCATTTATTACTCATAAACATCTCAGGATTAGAAAAGAAGTAAGAAATAAATCTGTATTGAAAAAATAATTGTACATAAATATAAAAAAATATTATTTTAATTTACAGACGTTTTTTGATTTTCTCGCGCATTACAAGTAAACTAATGTCATCATCTTCTGGCGAAGAATGGTTATCGTCATTGTTGACATTGGTATCTATGTTAGTATAAGGTAATTGCTTATAAAAAGCATGATGAGTTGCAGGAATTACATTATTGTTGCACAAATCTATTAAATCCTTGTACTTAGCATGAGATATTTTTTGGCAAGTTGAATACAGATTCAACAAATTTGTTGGTCGTTTATTTTGAGTAGGTTTTCTCCCTCCCTGTCTTTTGTATTTCATGTCTAGTTCTTTATATTCCTCGTCCCAATACTCGTTTTTGTAGTACAATGTATTTGGATTTGCTTTATTAAATTTTAGACATCTTACCGTTTTCCAATTAAGAACGTCTCCATCTTTGGCTTTGTTACAGTTAGGCATTATTATCCCTTGATATTTCTTATAGTCTTTGAAATCGGTGTACTTTAACTGTTCTACTTGATAGGGTTGTCCTTTTTGTTTTGCGAGTCTAATTATGTTATACCAATCACTAGGTAAATACACTTTGGTATGTTTTGAAGCAGCTTCAATTGTGGCATGCATTGAATCACATTCCATATGGGTGTGACCGACTTCTAAGAATTTAATTTCAATTGTTTGCAAAGGCGGATGTGTAATAAGAGAATCGTAGAGCATAGTAGCAACAATGCAGGTTCTGACCCGGACAATTATCACAAAACATGCTAATTTCTGTTATGGTGTTGGGTACAGCAGAAATGTACTTTGCTATACATGTTGAAATTTCATTAGAACCCCTTTTGCCTTCTGTCTCATCCCACAAATAACAAAACCCTTTCTTTTTCGCCACTTCGTAGATTGTAAAATTAAACACGGCCAGTTTTCTTTTATAAAAAATAGGTTTCGCATAATACAGTGGACAATACAGAACAGCTTCCAAATCAAAATTGCAAGTGATAAATTGATTATCATCTCTAGCTCTCAAAGCGTCTTGCTTTTTTGCATTATTAGCTGCTTCTTTACGTCTGATATGCATGTTATACTCCTCTTCTCGCTCCTGTCTTTCATCTCCTGTTTGATGCTCGAACTCATAACACCAACACTGGTCTTTTTTTGGAACATAAAATGCAATATTTTTTTTTATTAACATTTCCTTGTATGTCGTTTTACTGGCTGGTTTTACTGATCGTTCTTCACAGAATTGTACATACAAAGAATACATTCTTTCTTTGTTTAAAATACTTTCTAGGTAAATTTTTTTTGAATCTTTCCTATACCAGTGCGCAGGAATAGTTGGGAAAGAAGCAATGTGTTCCTCAAGAAGTTCTATAGTTGTATCAGGTAGTTTGATACCAGGTATGTGTTTCCCGCGTTTATCAGGTGAAGGAACACCTGAATTTGAACGGAGACATTTCTCCAATGATTTGCGTACCATTTTATCAGATACATCTATTGTTGATAAAAAGAAGTGTTTGCATACGCGAACGATTTGATTCTGGAATGACAACGTATAAATATTAGTAAATTTCCTTCTAGAAACGGTCAACCTAGTATCTTTTGTATTAGAGCGCTGCACTCTACAAGCTAAATAGTCCCTTTGCCGACTTAAATCTTTCATCTTCCAAAATTCTTCGCATATAGTCTTTCTGCCTTCTTCATTTATTTTCTCTTTGCATTTATAGAAACAGTTTCCACATCCCGGCCCTGGTTTTCTTCCCCTTATGTTGACACCTCTTGCAGAAATATATTTTTCTCCACTGTTTCTTTTTAATTTACGAATGTTTTGCTTCCATTCTTCTGGGCATTTTCTATTTCTACGTTTCTTCGTACTAGAAAATACAGTAATTATCTTAATAATGAAATATGCAAACTATGTTGATACAATAGATACTTACGGCCTAATATTAAAGTCTAATTCATTAATGCCCCCTGATTCTGAGCTAGATTCTTGTTGAACTTCATCATAAGTAGGATCAGCTTCTGAGTCATCGAAATCTGATTGGTTTGGATAATATTCTATAATATTTATTAGTGATTTGTAATATTATTTACTTCTACATACTACAAATTGCATACCTTCTGAAAAAATGTTTGAAGGTGGTCCTACTTCGGGAAGAATATTGCTACTAATTTCTTCTAAAACAGAAAATAAGATCAATGAGACTTATAATTTAATTAATTAATTATTACCATCTGGTAAATTAGTTTCTTTAATATTTTTTGCAACGGAAGCTACTGGTGAAGTTTGTGCAGTTTCTGAAAACATAATTCGTTCAACACACTTTAACAAAAAAAAATAACTTTCTACCTTTATATTGACATAAAGACATTATTTTATCTGTTCTAGATGCCATTCTGCTCACTAAATACTGAATAGTATTATTATTGCACTAGAAATCACTGGAATTTCACAACATAAACACGACCGAAACACGTTCGACACATAATATTTAAGGTTATGTTGATTAGACATTGGGCGTAAGTCATAAAATTATAAACCTGACGACGGGCGTATCTACATACGCCTATGTTATATGACAACAGACAACACAACAGTAGATACGCCAATATTTTCTCGGTAATATCTCTATAATGGTATGAGTTGGACGTACGCCTGTGTGATATGATGAAATATATGGTTTCTGGAAGAGTTATACGCCATTATCTCAAAATGTCTAAAAATGTAGATACGCCCCTTTGTTATGAAGCCCTCGATATTATTTCTCTTGTAGTTACAAAGTTACGCAGAAAATTGGATGCAGTTCAAAATGATGGGGGTTAAGTTGCAAATTAAAAACAATATTTTACCGCATAAAAAAGAGGTACTAGATTTTGGAATTTCCTCGGATACACACTGAATTATTTTCTTTGATCTGATATTGACTTGTGTTGCAACAGAAATCATAGGTTTTATAAAATCAGCTTTTTTATATTTTTCATCGGTACGTACGTGCAAAGCAATATCATGAGTTAGAGGAAGACGTTGGGATTCCATATGAGAAATATGAAATTTTCGTGGTGACGAAATGTTTTCTCATGAGAAGTTGAAGTGCTGTTAAAGCATCTTCAAATTTAAGGCTCTTCCTACATTTATATCCTATCCTTTTCATCGACCTCTGCAGAAGTGTCACCGAAAAAGCATATTAAAAGAAGCAAACTCTCTAATTCACCCATCTGTATTGCAAATATAGAATATAATAGATATGCCCAAACAAGAATATTTTTTTCTAAAGTTAGTTACTGAGGAAATACAATTTAAATATAGGGACATATTAACAAAAAAAAAAAAAAAAAAAACAAATGATTCATACAAAAGGCTTGCGGTTGAATTTGGCTTAAGTTTTACAATAGTGTCTAGAACTTTTGTCTTCTGTTCCGATCCTAGCAAATTACATTACTATTTTTTTTTGCCAGATCAACACATAGTTCAACTTAAACAACCGGTACAATTTTCAGAAATGTCCAATCAATTATCGACTGTTTAGAAATAGAAATTCAAACACCATCCAACTCGTACAATTAAGTACAAACATGGAGTAATTACAAAAAATGAAATAGCGTTAAGTATTTAATATACTCAACTAGTTCCTCAAATTAAGCAGTGCTGTCTTCAAGAATATAAAAGTATTTTAATAAGCAGATAGTAATAGAACAAATAAAATATCCTCTTTATTTTACAGATGTTTGACAATATTAATATTAAAAACATTTTAAATAAAACAAGAACCGACAAAAAAGCTTGGATTAAAGAAAGACGATATCGCATAAATGGATCTAGATGTTAGTTACAACTTGTATACATACTCTAAAGAAGATTGGCTCACAAAAAGCAAATAATATTTCTGGCCAAAAACATTTTTTAACAAAAATGTAGAGTATGGAATAAAAACTGAAGCAGAAGCTATGGCAGTCTATAAAGAAAGATTGAGGTATACGACAATAAAAACCGGATTAATAGTAAGCAAATTTAATCCTTGGTTGGCATATTCTCCGGATGGAATAGTTTTCTCGGAAGGAAGACCTATTAAATTAGTGGAAATAAAATGCCCCGTGAAAGGTAAATTCTTTAAAATATTTTTATCTACGATAGTGCGTAAAAATGAGGATTAGTTGTTAGTTTTAAGTTTGTAAAACGGTTGTTTAGTAACAAGGTTTCATTAGTCACGGGTTGCTGAGCAACAAGTGATTAAAATTTTTAAACGTGCTAAATTTGCAAAAACAGGTGAATATTTTATTTATCATGGCAAACTTTTCATTTAATATTGTTTTCCTAATTAAAAATATTTTTTTATATTTCTTGGATTTTTAGATTCTATCGTAGATAAAATATTGCACGATGCACATACGTAAAACATCTTTAGTCACTCAATTCTGACCCATTAGTGACTAAAGTCTAGCTTTACGTACTTGTATCGTAAATAACTCTTAATTAAATACATCTTTCTTTTTAGGACAAGAATTGTCTCCTTTATTTTGCATAGAAAACTGCAATTATGTAAAATTAATAAATAATTGTCTTTCTCTGAATCCAAGATATGCTTATTATAGGCAAGTACAATTGGGCATGGCAATAATTAATGTACAGAGCTGCGATTTTATTATCTACTCTTCAAAAACTAAATATTTTTTGAACATTGTTGTGGATTATGATGAAGATTGAGATATTGAGTAAGATTTGTTGCATATTTTAACATTTATAATTATGTTTTTAGTATTTTCATTTCATAGACAGGTATATTCTACATACAGGATTGCTACTTTTAGGGTAAAGGTTCCAGAGGTATGAGGACGGAATAGAAGATGTTTGTACCTATTATGATATTTGAGTAATATATTTTTTTTTATTTTACTATATTTTTATATTATTGTACATTTTGTTCATTTGTTAAATTTACATCCTGAGTTAGTTTTATATTTACATAAATTGATATGATAGAATTTTGTTTAATTTTGCTGTACCTACATATTACATAAATTGATATGATAGAATTTTGTTTAATTTTGCTATACCTACATATTTTGTATTTTTACAATTTAAATCCCGAGTTAGTTTATTTTACATATCCCTGGTTAAGGACAGAATAAATTTACTTCCATAGTAAATTTATTCAAACTAACAAATTCGAATAAGTTTTATTCATTTTATGGCATTTATAACATTACTGTCAAAAATTCGACTATCATTTGCAGGAATCAATTTTATTTACTTTGAAAGTAAATTTATCTATCGTTTATAAAATTTGCCAATAAAATATGTAATAGTACATACATTTTATCTACAAACACTATTAGCGTTTCTTTTTAGAATTAAAAATGTCATTTTTACGTCAAAAAGTACACTTTTTTTCACTGAAATGGATTTATAAAGTATATGTTTTTTAACACAATACAAGTGTGCAAAAAGTGCACTTTTTATCGCAAACGCGTGAAATAATGAAACGTTACGGCAGTTTTTCACACTTTTATTAAAAGAAAATTATATGCAACTCGAGTAAAAAATGTCTTATTTCACTCATAGGATTTGACGAACTCGCGTATGACTCATTCGGTCAAACTTTCCTATACGTGAAATAAGAATATACTTTTTACTCTTGTTGCATAAATAACTATTTTAGTATCAGTACTAAAAGTGAGTGAGTTAGCATGGTGGTGATGAATAAATCGACAAAATTATGTTTCTCTCATATGACAAAAAATTATGAGAAACCAGAAACACAAATTTAAATAAAATAAAATGATTGTAGATAAAATATTGTATAATATGCGTGTTAAAAGTGATTTTATTTTGTGATAATACAAAATAAAATGAGACATTTAACACATCATAAACAGCTATTTTGTGAAATATAATTATGTATACATAGTTATACAGAAATAAATAAATTTCTTGTTCATTCTAAAATAAATTTATCATCACTTAGTAATGGTGCAGATAAATTTGTAACAGCGTATACAATTTTTAAAAAAAATTCTATATGATGTAACATATGCCACTCTATTGCAGTATTCAATATTTTAAATATTTTTACTATCTGAAAAACTCTTTCTATGTGTACTCTAGCACAAGCTATTTTCTTATTCAGTTCTGCTTCCTGTCTACTTAGCTGAGTATTTTTATTTAAAAATGGGGGTCTTATTAATTTTATACCATAACTTCCCGTGATTTCCTCTATCCTATCAGTCATAATGTCATCTTCATTCATAGTTAATAATTCTAACAAGTTACTCTGTTCAAAAATAACTTTATCAGATGTCCTACCACCATATGCTCTACTAACAAAGTAATTAGTCCTGCAGGACTAACGCCTGTTAGAAATTTTATTGTATTATGTGATTTATAGTGCGAATATGAATTTAGTCGACAACAGAGACATTTTGGTTTTTGCATTGGTATTTCAGTACAATCCAATACCACTCTCACATCACTGAAATCTTGGAAACATGTCGGCATATTAACTGAACACTCTGCTTTTGAGGGCCAATATACGACAACTTATAATATGACTGTCAATTTATTTATAGTGTTAAAGAAAATAGTTTTACATGTTTTGCTTGCTACATATTTAAAGAGGACAGCTATAACTACATAGGAGACATTTAACTTCATTTTTAAAAATATTATTACAATTTTATCTTTAGTTGTAAGTTTTTCTCTTCTCACCTTAGGATACATATTATTAAACATTTCAATTAAATCATTTAATACTGTTGTACTTGGTAACCCTGTCAGTATATTTAATTCTTTATCTGTATATATCAAGTTCACAAATGGCTGAATAATATCACCACTTTTTACTTGAATTCCAATATCTATAAATGCTTTTCCCATATTAGCTAAATCCAGTAAGGATTAATTTTTAGGCTTGAAAAAGACTGATTTTTACAATGTATGTAGGTTAGGTTTTGGAAAATGGATAGAAATACAGAAATAAAGGACAAGGTATAATGAAAAACTAATAGGAATAACTAGATTCAATCAAAAATGTAATATTACAAAACGGAGAAAAGGGTACAAATGAACAAATAAAATATGCGAAACACAAACACTTATATCAGCATAAATGCGTAAAATAATCGAGTACTACAGTGAAATATTTAAAATTTGTCCGCTAGAGGGCTACGAGTTAATTTCCCTCGCCAATAGGATACGGGGGTCGCAGAACAGGTGTGGATTTTGTTGAAAAAATTCATACAGTCATGGCTGACAGAGGTTTTAAAAATATCGCTCGTCTACTATTGCACCACCCATGTAAACTGGTAAGACCACCATCAGCATCAACTAATGAAAAAATCTGATGTGGCCAACACATGACCTCCCGCCAATTCCATGTTTAAAATAGCAGTGAGCTTTAAGTAAAGTGTCATTTCCGGTTAATCGTTTGTAAATAAAATCTAAGTTGTTGTCCAATAAATAGAAAAGTCTGTAATACGAAATTTCCAAATTAAGTACTACATCCGATTTATCATATATGGTTAAAATCTAATATGTTGTTTCAAATTATATATGAGTTTTAAATACCAAATTTGAGAAGTTTTGGATCATATTTCAATAGGCTTTAAGGAAAAATCGACACACACGTACATTCTTATAAAAATCAGCATCATCTTCTAGGTGCTCTAAAACGCAATCTTTGTAAATTCTTCGCCGTACATAATCCATTTCGTAAATGTGTAGTTGTAAATTAATATTAATTTATAGTGCTGCAAAAATAGCAATTAGCAAATTTAAATCAGATCATCCTGTACATCTAACATTTATGTATGATGGAAAATATATTATTTTTACAAACCTTAATAAAATATTTTACTATTATATTCTCATTACACGGTTTCATTACTATTTTTAATATAATTGCTGCCTGTCAGTGACATTTGTTTAAATATGTCAAACCTGTCATTAAAATTATGATTTTGTTTGACGCATAGGCTGGGTGATACATGGAAATAAATTATATTATATATTCATATTTAAAGTTATTTAGAGTTATTTACTAAATGTTATTATCGTAGAATTAAAGATTAAACCATTATATTCCATTTTAATTAGTAAAAGTTGCTAAAAAATTATATTCAATGAATTTTTTACAAGAAAAACTGTTAAAAGCTTGTATAAATGATACTTCCGGTTATCCGATATACACTAAAAACTAATGAGCACTTCCCATATTAGTATAGAATGGGTATTCAAAATTTCAAATTTTTCTGATTGATAGTATTTGTGTAATCGTGTCCACATGATCCACACACACACACAGACACACACACAGACACACACACGGACTCACACACAGACACACACACATACATACCTACAGACATCATTGTAAAAATGTTAAAATCGGATTCTGGGGACATCAAAACGTGCTTATTATATAAAATCTCTATATGCCAATTTTAGCACGATCCCTATACCTCCCTTACCTAGGGTAGCGGGAGGTAAAAATGAACAAAGAGGATATATTACAAAGCAAACGGATAGCTGCTCTCCGGATACACAATGAACGTGTTATTCAGCGACTGAGGGAGTTCAACATACTATTACCACATGCATGTGCAAACAACAAACTTATACCTTTATTGGACTACATCATTATAATGGCCTGTGGAATTAAAAATATATATTATTATTAATAATAGTTGTTTATGTATTAAGGGCATAATCGAAAGATTATAGCACGGGGGAATGTTTAAAGCTCGACGCGCAGCGGAGATCTTTAATTTTCCCTGAGTGCTACAATCTTGATTATGACCGTGGTACATACAACATTTTATTTTATTTTGGCTCCTGAAATTAAAGGATTAATTAATATTGTACGAGTATTCGATATCGTTGTGCTGGTGTTGTGAATTTTAGGTGTGCTGTGGTTTCTAGGTAGTTTGTATTACTATATTGTTTGTTTACAAACAATAATTTAGTGTCAGATGATGAAAATGGATGATAAGTAAGAAAGTAAGTATTCCAAAGAAATTTTGGACGAATTTAACTCTGCACAGAGTAAGTTAGTACCAGAAAAGTTTAACATCCGGCCAGTACCGCCTCTGTTTCGACGGATGTAAACTTAATTCGGTCACTAAAAAGGATACCTACTATCCTGGATAAGTTAAGGGACGTGAACTTTCTAACTTCGATTGACTTGAAAAGCACTTTTTGGCAAATTCCGCTGGAAGACAGCTCTTGCGAAAAAAACAGCCTTCGCGATACCCGGTCGAGGACTATTTGAATTTATCCGCATGCCCTTTGGGCTATGTAATGCCGCCCACTCACAACAGAGGTTAATGGATCAGGTTTTCGGCCCAGAATTGAAGTAGATTAAAGAATGGCGGCTTTACCTTCAATGCTAAAAAGTGCGAGTTTCGTAGACCCTCTCTAAGCTACCTTGGATTTATTGAGGATCTGCAAGGTCTTCGTACAAACCCTGACAACGTAGAAGCCATTAACAGTTTTCCTCGGCCCAAAAACTTTACTGAAATGAAGCATTTTATCGGTATGGCCTTTTGGTACAGACGCTTTTCACCTAATTTTTATGCTATCGCTGCTCCTTTAGTAGACATTACGAAAGGGAAACAGGAAAAGAATGTACTCACTTGGACAGAGGAGGCAATCAAATCATTTGAGCAATTTAAAATGGCCTTAATCACATCTCCCGTGCTTGTTATCCCAGATTTTGCTACACCATTAACTATTCAAACTGACGCGTCTAATTACGGAATCGGCGCCATCCTTACTCAAACTTTTGATGACGAAGAGCATGTAATTACCATTGCTAGCCGTGTACTTAATCAAGCTGAACGTAATTACACCGTCACTGACCGCGAATGCCTTAGCGTAGTCTTTGCACTGGAAAAATTTAGTTGTTATGTCGAGGGCACCGAATTCACTGTAATAACAAACCATGCGTCATTGCTCTGGGTGCAACGTATGCAAGAGCCCACTGACCGTCTAGCTCGTTGGGCTGTCAGACTCCAACAATTTAGTTTCAAATTAGACCATCGCCCTGGCCCTTTAAATGTAGTACCTGACGCCCTTTCTCGTGCACCCTTAGAAGAGGCTACCCTTGAGTCCTTTGAGAACAGCACCGACCCTTGGTACTCCAAGTTGTGCAATAATATCCAAAATGCTCTGCAGGACTATCCTGGTTGGGTTATTAAAGATAACTTGATTTATAAATTAGTTCCGAATGAGCATAACTTACCCATAAACTTGTCTAATTGGAAACCCTATTCCAAAATGCCACGACGACCCCTTATCAGCTCACTTGGGTATTTGCAAAACTTACCGCCGTGTTTCTGAAAACTACTATTGACTGAACCTTAAAACTCGCTGCCTAGTTTGCCTTGCACAAAAGGTCTTTCAGCAAACCACACCAGGTTTAATGGGATATCAGAAACATGTCGACGCACCTTGGCAAATAATCTCTATGGATATAATGGGATCTTTTCCCCGATCTTCCGCCGGCAATACTTGTATTTTAGTAATTACCGAGTGGTTTTCTAAATTCACCCTCACCTACGCCCTACGTCAGGCTACTGCGCAGAAAATATGCAATATCGTAGAACGCGATGTGTTCTTTATTTTTGGAGTACCTGAAACAATCATGGTTGACAATGGTGTACCTCATCGAGAGCCTACAGCTTCTATTCAAGTTCAGAGCACAGTACCTCTCAACGCTTGCTCTGCGTCGTCGCTGCACCGGCTTTGCCCCCGGACGGACTGGGTCCACTCAGCCCAACAGAAGCGCCCCTTTATACAAAGTTAAGTACGGCTATTGTTTTTTGTATTTAGACATTCTGACTTCAGCCAAGTTTATATTTAATTGTAAAATGCCGGCAATATATTTTGATAATTTTATTCAGTTATTACTTATTTATGCGAGAATCAACGGGGGCCAGGCGCACACCGTTCATTTTTTGTACACCCTCATTAGCGCTTGTGGCGCCCTCAGCGATTCATCCCTACTCTTATTTCCTTGTCACAACCCACGACCCTTTGCTTCCGACTTTTAAGGTTACAGGCACAACTCTGTGTGCAGTGATCGTGTACTTTGCTCCGTAGGTACCGATTACGTCACAATATAAAATATTGAAAATAATTGAGCCATCAATAGTTCAGGAATATCAAATAAAATCACTTAGTCATGTATTGGATAGATTCCCGATTTTAAAAAATGTTATAAGAAGTGTACAAACACTTGACATTGAGTGGAAAGACATTGCATTGTTGGATTTTAAAAACATTGATACTACTGACGCAACAACATTTTGGGGACATATTTTTAATTTGAAAAATATTGCCAGGGTAGAAAGGTTTTCTACTGTAAAAATAGTAATATCATTTCTACAAATACTTCCATTTTCTAATGCCTCTGTTGAGCGAGTATTTAGTGATGTTTTAAATATTAAAACTGACAAAACAAATTTAATGAATTCAAGTACGAACAATTTTAGCCTCAAAAGTGGGAATTCAAAACAGTGGAGAAATTGTTTATTTCAAGCCAACGCACGAAATGTTACATAATTCAATCTGGCAACAAAAGAAATGAACTTTGAACTATGTTATTCATGTTTATATATACGAGTATACATATATTCAAGCACATGTTAAATTAATATATACCTGTACAGTGCTGGTGCCGGTATTATAAATCTGCGGTTAAATTAATGCCCTAGTTAATTTAATTTAATAAATAAATGACGGCCGTGATTTAAATGGTATAACACGGAAATTTATTCGAATTTGTTCATTTTATTAAATTTACTTTGAAACTAAATTTAACTGGACGTTTTTGATACCGGCCCTTAGTATATTTTTCTATTTTAATAAACGAAATACACACAAATTCATTTTTTTTTTTCTTAAACATACTATACAGAGGTTCAGTTATTTTCGGGTAATGTCGGCTAATTTCAAAAGTGTACTAGGGTAATTTTAACATTTTACATTGGCAACACTGGTGTTAATGTTCGGTGTGGCATTTTAAATGACAATATATTTTTTCAAATTAATGAAGGCGCATTGACGGGGGATCGTTATTTAGAATTTTTACAAATGAAAAGGTATTAACGGTCCTATTCCGTGGTCTGCTAGATCTCCCGATTTAAGCCCCCTAGATTTTTACGCATGAGTATATTTAAAGGTAAAATTTGTGTCACCGTTCGCAATAATTTACAAGAATTAAAATAGTATATTGCGCAACAAGTGCGGAAGAGCACCTATTACCAACGAAGTGAGAATTTCAGCAAGAGACGAAGTGGGTAATAGGTGTTTCTGCATGAGTGGCATACTATACTTTTTCTACGACCAAACTCTTTGGTAAAATATAAATAATTAATTTTTAATAAAAAAACACTTTTTTCTCACTAATTAATAGAACATTAAAATAATTACAATAGTAACTTTTACTATAAATTTCCATTTATACATAATAAGTAATTACTAAATATTTCGTAATTTATACATCAAAAAATACATTTTTAAATATTAACATTATGTATATTACAGTTGACAACTTGTGTGAAAAATAATTTCTCACACTTTAATCCACGACTATGGAAAATGAATAACTTTCTAGCTTTATAAAGCATGGGAATGTGTCAGAAATAATTTTTCACACTTTAACCCACGACTGAGGGAAATGAATAACTTTCGGGCTTCATAAAGCATGAGAAAAGTGAAATTTTCTGTAGTGGTCGTAAAAAAAAAATATTGAATTTGTTCTTAATAATGTTGGCGGACGAAGACTGTGATTAGTGAGAAATAGTTCATTAAGAAAATTAGAACTTTGTATTCATGTCAATTATTGCAATTTTGAACATTTTTTATAAATTATTTGTGTCCTCATATGTATTGTATCCTTATTAAATAGTAATTATTCAGAACTTAAAGAAAATTATTACAGTTTCTGCAATTATTTCTGCATTTGATTTATTTGTTTTCTACCCTGGCAATCTTTGTGTAGTCATATTTAAAAATAAATGATTCACATTTAATTTTGCATTTTTCTCAAATATTTTGTAATATTACGGTATTGTAATATTAGGGTATTCCATATGAATATCTTTTAATTCAGAAAAAAAATACTGTATCGAATAAGCAAATAAAAAATAGGTTGCTATTTAAAATAAAAAAAGTTGCACCTCGTATTTTGAGAACCACTGCTCCAAAATAATTCTTCTTTCGCTCATTAGTCTCATAAAATAGAAATTGTTTGCTAATTTAACCGACCTCGTAGTTCTTATAGTTCTCGAGCTAGCAATAGTGCATCTCTTAAAATGAACATCCTGTATACAGAATTAAAAATTGTATATAAAACTGATTTTACATATCTTTTTATATTTTTGGTTTTTTCACAATTACAAAAATAAAGTTCAAAAGTTCCGTTAATTACTAGCAGTGACATTGTAGAAAACAATATTAATATCATGTTAATTTTTTTGAGTAAAAGTAAATAATTAATGTTTATTCAGATAAGGATCGTCCCTGAAATACATGAATGACTGAAACTCGCATACGTTGTACTGAAGGCTACTGAATGACAATGGCTGGCCCGTTCGCACATAGCCAAATAGTTGTATACACTCCTTCCTATTACCACAAACTCACAGTGTTGCCAGACATATGATATAAATCGGATTTGTACGATCTTTTCAAATTCTCTACAGTGTACAATCTTATATGTGGATCGTACACGGAAAATTACGATCTTTTTATAGTAATAACATCAAATATAAATCACATATTTTGTAATATTTTACATCAATAATGGAGTCATGCCAAAAAAAATGTTACTAATATTTTTATAAAAATAAAATCTATGACACTTATTATCCATATTGCAACATAAAACATCCCAAAATATAATATTTTTCATTCATAACATATTCCCGCTACGACTTTCTGTGACGTCATGTATCGGCTACTCACACAACGACACTATAGTCACACGTACATGAAAGTCACAATGTCACAAACTTCAAACGCGAAGTTAAACGTCAGATCAGAGTAAACACGGGAGTAAACTAACCAAATTTATAAAGCTGTCAGAGGAAAATTGCGCTCTATTCAATCTATTTTGTTTCATAAAGATTTCATTACTTCATTAGAGATATAGGTATTATTTGTAATTGCAGGTTTGTGTGTTTGATATATAATTTAATACATAAAAGTGCAATAATTCTATATTTATATTTAGATAAAACATGGTGAAGAAGAACTGCAGTTCCAACTTGTGGAAACAATTCATTAAAACACCCAAAAAAAACTATTTATTCGATTTCCACAAAGTCAGGATTTAAAAAAATTGCGGTACGATGCAATAAACGCATGAAAAAGACTGAAAGGTGTTGATGTATTTATTTGTGAAGATCATTTCAATGTAAGTCATAAGGTATAAAATAATTTCCATATCTTTAAAACAATTATTTTTTATTTTAGCTGGAAAAAGACGCTGAAAACTGGACAGAATTTAAATTATTAGGAAATACTTTATTAATTAAGAGAGATATTCTTCCACATTTGAATATCATAACAAATATGACATCAGAAGCGGAATCTCAAATAACATCTTCAGCAAAAAAGCGAAAAGAAATAAATCGATGTGTTTTAAAAAGAAGAAAAAAATAATATGCTTCGATGATCAACAACCCAGTACTTCGAAACAAACTGATGTCACGTCATTGGGAGATTCAGAGCTGGTCAGTTCACCATCTGGAAAATTTAATGTTATATTGGAAGAGGCAGCAACTGCAGAAAAAGGTGTTCAAGTGTGTATTAAGAAGGAATCAATAAATAAACAAGTCCAAGCGTATGCCATCAAAACAACCAGTACCATAGGAACACAAATTAAATATGTAACAAGATGTGATAAAGGAACAGCACGTAAGGCAGTCGTTCATCAAGAAAACAGTTCCACTTTGTCTACTTCTTCCACTGAATCGTATATTCAGTCTGTCATCATCAACTGATGTGTCGCCAATGAAAAGAGACATTAAAATACAAGGAAGCTAATTTCAATGTATCTGTACATAATATAGAAAACAATAGTAGATTATATTTAGGTTTACCAGAAACTGAATACTTTTTAGTAAAATTATTATCAACCGAAATACAGAGCGATTATAAAAGCATTTTAATAACGCTAAAGAAAATTAGACTTAACGATTCACACAGACGTATATCTCTTGAATTTGGTGTAACTCCCAGTAGCATTTCCAGAATGTTAAGATCTACTTTACCCAAATTGGCGTTTTTTTTTTTAAATGATTTCATTTAGTGGCCTGATTCGTATCATATAAAGATGAAATTACCAACTCAGTTCTCAATAAGATACAGAGAAGTACAGTTTATTATAGACTGCTTAGAAATTGAAATTCAAGCACCGACCAATCCATATAACCAGGCTCAGACATGGAGTAATTATAAAAAATATAATACGATAAATTACCTTATTTCTGCAACTACAAGTGGGTTAATAAATTTTATATCGCAAGGGTATGGTGGTCGAACAACTAACTCCGATATTGTTGAGAAATGTGGATTTCTAGAATCCTTGCCAGAAAATTGTACAGTTATGGCCGATAGAGGATTCAAAAACATTTCACATATACTGTTGAAAAAAAGTGTACATTAGTGCGACCACCATCGACAATAGTTGGAGAAAAAATGTCGAAAGATCAAGTTTTGGAGAGCAAGAGAATTGCAGCTCTTCGAATACATATCGAGCGAGTTATAAGAAGATTAAGAGAATTTAATATTTTATCTCCACTTGCCTGCATACATTCCAAACTTGTACCCTGGTTGGATTGTATTATTATAATTGTATGTGGACTAGTTAATGTACAAGGGGCACTAATAACATAATTTATAATAAATTAATAAGCATATTTTATATTTTATTACTATATAATATTATGACGTATACATTAAAATAAAATTCAAAGTTTGTTTTATTTAACAAGTTTTGGAAATATTGCCTTTCCCCAAAATTCTATAGCTTCATTGATAACAGTTTTACAAAACTCTTCATCTAACTGTGTTTCAATAATATTTACAACATTGTTTGTTTCAAAATTAGGAGACGCTACACAAAGAAGTCCATGCTTTCTTTGACTGAGAAATATCTGTAGTTGCAGCTGGGCGTATGGTTTTTTACAAATTTTATTATTTGAATTGCCAGGTATTTTTCGTATCCAGATTTTTAATATCTCATCTTTAGGAGCACCAAAAATTTAAACATTTGCTTTGCAAGTCGCGTAGCCACTATTACAGTTCGGCATAAAATATTTTTTTCCTATGTTATATTAAATTACAATACAAACCTCTTCATAAACGTGAAAACTGAACCTTACAGCAAAGGGAATGTAAAGGTACATCGATACGCTCAACGGCCCCTGATGTTCCATCTCTCTCACCACCTTCTCTTTCTATCATGATAAAATTGTGAAACACAGCTAGGATAGGGAAACTCCACTGCGTTGCACAGGCGTGGCCTAGCGTAATTCAATGAAGTTGGCCATGATACAACACAATATGGCGCGACTATTATACAGGGTTGCCGGTTCACCAGTTGTCGCATCAAACATTATCTGTGTAAAATACATTATTCAATATTATTTTATTATTTATCTTAATAAATAAATATATCACCATGGCCTATTACCCATTACTGGGTGTGCCAGATCTACAATGATGACATATTTTTCCGTGTGGGCGCTTACCAGGCGTCACCTCACGGGCACTTATAGCTGGTGTGAAGAGTGCACCACAGGGATCACTTTTGTGCGATTAAAACCCGGGTCACCAGGTTGGCAATCAGACACTATACGCACACGGTCATGCGATCCCATTCTTTATCTTAAATTATAATATTTGCGGTTATCTGATTTTTATCGTCCTGGCTTATGGGAAGGGTAATTACTCCCTTTACCCCCCTTGTATATGCACTTGAATGTACGCATTAAAGAAAGTGTCTAAATTACAATTCAAAAAAAAATCTAGAAAATGTGTAAAAATTTACTGGTTCCTTATATTTTCATCGTGAAGATGAAACAGGGGTTCCCAGGTTTCACGCCCTTTTTACAAGTATTTTGTTCTTCAGCCAAGTTTTTATTCGTCTCATAGAAGAGAAGCTCCTTTCGCAACCAGCTCTTCACTTGACTTTTCAAATTACTCAAACTGATTTCAAGATTTTTATTTTTGAACAAATTCCGTGTCACTAAGACTTCAGCCTTCAGTGCGGGAATATCGATATTAAATACATCCTTGTAATTGGCTACGAATTCATCCGCTTCATCTAAATCTAGCATTAAGAATGAATCAATTGACTTAGTAAGAGAAAGATGTTCGAATCGCCTTTTCAAATTGCTAATAATATTGTCCATTACTTGGAAGTAAATGTTTACTTTCCAGTATTCGACAGCATTGGTTCCTGGTGGCATCTCATTCAGTCACTGATCTCTATACACATCAGGATAGCGGACGCATTGTTAAACCTTTATGATTAATTGAACACTACCATGTTGGAGGATTTTGGCACAATTTTAGTTTGAGATTGAAATCTTCCTAGCTACTTTAAAGTTAAAAGTTACGTAATCTTATAGGAAATTTTCCGACAAATTTGATGGTGTTATTCGGAATGTTCTATCTCACAATTTTTCAATTTAACTGCTCATATCTTTGTAGTTATTAAAGATATCGTTCTGGTTTTTCCAGATTATTATTTATTTATGTTCTTAGAATGTGCTCATGCAATCAAAATATCATATTCGTTTATAAAATGATAAGAAATATTATAAAATTAGCATTTGAACACGTTTGTTTTGGATTTTGCAGCACAAAAGACACTAAGCGAGAAACTTTAGTCTTTATGAGATAGACTCTAATATATAGCGACAAATTTGTAGGAAATGAATTAAAGAAATTTTTTTATTTGAAAATTTTTTCCAAAACTTTACCGGTTTCGAAAAAAACGAACACAAAAAGTTATGACATCGTAATGCGTGCATCTAGGTGGTAACTCCAGATATGTTAGTCAATTTCCATGGCTGGATGAGTGCCAAAGTTGCATGCATTACGATGTGCTTACTTTTTGTGTTTGTTTTATTCGAAACCGGTGAAGATTTTGAAAAAAAAAATTAAAATATAAAATTTCTTTAATTCATTTACTACAACTTTGTCGCTGTATGTTAGCGTCTATCTCGTAAAGACGAAAAGTTTCTCGCTTAGTGTTTCTTGTGCTGAAAAATTCAAAACAAACGAGTTCGAATGTTAGTTTTTATTATTTTTCTTATCATTTTAGAAACAAATATGATGTTTTTATTACATAAGCACATTTTCAAAAGATAAATAATAATCTGAAAAAATCAGACCGATATCTTCAATAACTACAAGATATGAGAAGTTAAAGTTAAAAATTGAGAAGACATTTAATTGAGATGATTCTTTCAAGAAATATGAATTTTCAAATGTTCGCAATGAAACAGAACATTGTGAATAACACCATTAAATTTGTTGGAAAATTTCCTATAAGACGACGTAACTTTTAACTTTAAAGTAGCTACAAAGGTTTCTATCTCCAACTAAAATTGAGCTGAAATCCTTCAACACGGCGGCGTTCAAATAGTCACAAAAAGCTGTATTTAACCTGGCCTCTGCACGCTATCCAGATATGAATAGAGATCAGTGTTCAGAGTTGATTCACCTAGGGTTGATTCAGTCAGGTAATCATTATATCTTTGTGGTTGCTTCCTCTTCTTTGAAACTCTAACAGGCTCCAAAGAAATTTCTTGTGTCTGCGAAATTATTTGTCATTCCACAAATCGTTAAATTGGTTTCTGTTTTCCTCTAAGCTAGTATTTGTGCTATTTACTAAATAACTGGCCCGGCCAAGTGTTGCATTATTACTCTGGAAATATTTACGCAGTACGTTTGCGATCAGTAACACCGAATGAAATACGAATACACAAACGATGAATTGTGGCTTTGTTATTGAAGCCAGTATACCCAGTGCTACTACAGAATTCTTGTCCCGCGCTTCTTCAATTTCTTCCTCCAAGGCATTTCGAATGGCTTGGAAATTGTTTAGCACAGATTTACAATTTTCGTACTACTTAAACTTCCCATTTCGCCACTAGTTTTAATACCCAAGGCATCACGAGCTTTTATTAGATTATGGTGATTACCGGGTTGAGAAAAATGTATGTATATTGCTTCCAGAGTATTGAAAAATACAGCAGCTGCTGGCACATTGGCACAGCTATTGACAATTACCAAATTCATTCAATGTACCAAGCAATGCATGTAAACAGCTTGGGGATACTTTTCCCTTATTTTGGCCTGGGGTCCTTGATGTTTTCCCGACATTACGCTGGCTCCGTCGTAGGATTGTCCGATTATTTTAAAATCATTCAGACAGCATTTAGTCAAGAATTCTTGAATCAGGTTTTTCAAACTTTCAGCATATCTAGAAGAGGAGATGGGCCACCGTCAAGAGTACCCAGATCCCGTTGATATTTTTCTCGTTCCACAGACAAATCGATTGTCCTTCTACTTTGCCATCTTCGCCTCCGAGGAATTCAGTTGAAGCAAATGTTGTTGAAGATGACGATTGCGTTAGTGCTGGAGGATCTGTCATCGTTGCACTGGTTGCAGCATTAGAAATTTCAGTTGCGTCATTCTTGTTAAATGGATTTTTCGCAGTTTTGAAAAACGACCTTATGTCTTTGAATTTCTTCATCTTCAAGGAACCCTGTTTTTACAGAAAAAAAAATTATTACAAAAAATGAATCATTCTCTAATTAAACTACCCTTAATTTTTATTCGGTATCAATCAATGAAATTTGTTTTCGATTGAACTAATATTTTTTAGGTAATGACGTCCATAAACATACACATATATATATACTATGTTTTTCTTCAAATTATTCTAATTACCTTTGATAAATTCATTACTAAGTACAATACTAGTAAACTTTGAAATAATTAACGTCTAATCTTGAATAATATTGCTTTCAATACTGTATAGTTCACTCGAACACTTGAATGCTGACTGACACCGGCTCTGTTCGTTCGTTCGTCGTTCGTAACATTGTAACCGTAAACTGGGTGGGGGGTGGAATCTCCCCCCCCCCCCCCCACACCGTTATAGGGAAACTTTCTGAAAAATCTTCTAAAATGAACATTGTAGATTATTTTGGAAGATGTTAAGTAGAAACTTTTCGAACTTTCCAGAATATTTAAGTACTATGGATTTTTTAAAATTTTCTAAATTTGTGAAATAATTATTGCCTAATCAGAATTTTTCACTTCGAAAAATTAGTTTTTACTATACTCACCTAAATTCCTGTCGGTTAATCAATTTAAACTTTAAACAACACCAGTCACAAAATTATATCAATAATTAAAATATAAAAAAATACACTAATATGTAATATAAGGGGCAGAATGGCCTTGCCCCCCCTAGTTACGCCTATGCCCGGGTACAATTTTATGTAACTTGTATCCGATTTTTCACGATACCCGAATATTTTATAACTAAAACGTCGAAGTCCATCGCCTAAAACTGACACCTAACCTTAATCTATTTACAACGAGTATATTCTATAGTAGCGCAAAAATTAACAACTTTAAAAATTCCTTAATTCTTGATAGTGAATTTTGCAAATCTGCAGAGTCTGGAGTAATAAATAGTTTGCAGCAAAACCTCTACAGTGAGTTGTGAGTTTCGTTTAGTCCGTATTATTTTCTTTATTTCATGGTATATTCTTCAATTTAATTGTTAAGAATTATGTTAAACTGTGTGCAAAAGTGCGTTTAATATAGTGAGCTATATGTATTTCCGTTAATCATCTAGGTGCTCCAGTTTTGTGATTTTTTTTCCTATCCCGTGTTTAAAAAGTAACTTTTGCCAGTTTGGCAAGTTCCAGCAAGCATTACAGCTGAATCTTTATTCCTACCGTTTCACTTTAGTAGTGCTTAAAATGCCTCTTGATTGTAAATCCTGTAACACTACATACGATTCAAATTCAGCGTTGAAATGTGCTGGATGCAGTCAATATTTTCACTCCGATTGCGCTGATGTGACCCAAACTGATTCTCGCATTTTACGTTCGAAAAAAAATGAGAGATGTTTTTGTAATGAATGTAATTCTACTCAGCCTACGCCTGATAGCAAATCATCAACTGAATTTTTGGAATTGAAGAAACTTATTTTAACTCTACAGGCCGATATTAATGAGTTGAAAACTAATTTGGAAATAAAGAATAAAACTAAGCTCGAACAATGTATTGAGTTTGAAGAAATTATCGCCGAAATCAATGATAGAAAATATCGGGAGAATAATATTCTTATTCATGGTCTCCCTGAAAACTTCCAACAGGATAATCAAGTAGTTACGGAAGTCCTCTCAACAATTTCCCCCGACATAAGTGCTACTGACTTTTCCTTTAAACGTTTGGGAAAAACTAATAATAATAATTCTAAACCAAGGTTAGTGAAGGTATGCTTTAAATGTTCTAACTTCGTAATTCAAATTTTTAAAAATATTAAAAGTCTAAAAAATTATACAAAATTCTCCAAAGTATCCATCACCAACGATAAAACTGTCCGTCAACGTGAGCATTTTGCCTTACTTAAAGAAGAGCTTAATAAATTAAATAGTGACGGCAATAAAAATTATATTATAAAATATGTAAAGGGTATTCCTACCATATTAAAAGCAAAAAACTAAATAGTAACAGTGTATTAGCCAATCCGATAAGTGTATACTATCAAAATGTGCGTGGCTTAAACACAAAGCTATCTCAACTTTATCGAAATGTGTTAACTATGGATTATGACGTGTTAATATTTACTGAGACTTGGCTCAAGGACAATGTTTTTGATGCCGAATTAATTGATCGGCGCTACCTGATATTCCTCACCGACAGAGACAAGGTGAGAACGATGAAGAAGAGAGGGGGAGGAGTACTCATTGCAGCTAAATCCACACTGACACCAACAAGTTTTTTCGTTCCATGTATTTTGCCAAATATTGAATTGTTAGGTGTCAAACTGTCCTCTCATATTCTTAGTTCACCTGTGTAGTTAATTTGTATTTATATTCCTCCCGATGCCAATTCTGAAACTTATGAATGTTTGTATGATACTCTTGTTGCTCTTCCATTTATTCATAAATATAAAGCAGTAATTGTTGGTGATTTCAACCTAACTAAATTAAGCGATGTTTACAATGACAATACAATTTTTGATATTAATGTATTTAATTTTATTAATACTTTAAAATTATTAAATATGAAACAATATAATCACATACATAATAATTATGGGCGTTTACTCGATGTGTAGTATCTAACTTTGTTTGTAATATTATACGTTGTATTGAACCAGTTTTACCTGAAGATCTTCATCACCCAGCAATAATTTTTGATTTGTCTGTTAAGCCGGATTTATAGTTTACATAACATAACGTAACATAGCATAGCATAACATAGTGAAAATATAAAAACACACAAGCCCGTATGGCATTTTATAGTTTTATAACATAGCATAACATAACATAGCATAACATAAGAAATGACCATATTTTATTTCCTTATGTTACGTTATGGTGTTCGGGAATATTCGGCTCAATTCGGCTCTATTGAAAGAGCAGCGAAATCTTGGAGCGTTGGAGTGCTCGCATCTGCTTATTGTTTACAGACAAATTGTGAGGTTAGTAAAATTATTGTGCAGAGTTTCAAGAAAATGGATGAAGGTGATTTAATTGCTATAGTTGAATCCTACAGTATTATTTATGACAAGTCAAGGTCTGACTTTAAAGATATTAACAAAAAAAACAATGCATGGATGTCACTTGCAGAAACTATGGGACAAACAAGTAAGCTAATGTAATTTAATTGCTCATATTATTACTACAACCTGTTGTATTTATGTAGTTGACGAGTGCCAGCGTGTCTGGAAAAAAATTCGGGAGAAATATTCTCGTGAGTTGAAGATGGTGAAGGATGTTCCGTCTGGTTCGTCGCCACGTACTTCTGAGTGGGTTTATTTCGACTCATTATCATTCCTTGAAAAGCATGTTAGGGGACGAAAGTAAGTTAAAACTGATGAACAAAAGTATTACATTTATATAATTACAATTTAAATTCAGAACAACATCCAATTTACAAATAAGAAATGTGACGGCCGTTGAAAATCGTCCTGGTAGCAGCAACTCCGATTTAACATTGGATAACTTCAACTTCAGTCCATCCCTGGACTGTATAATCCTAGAAAATAGACAGGATTTTTCAGAGCAAGCTTCCGACCTCACTTGTTCGACTCCACTTACAAGTCCTGTGAATAAAGTTGTAGTAGAAAATACAAACGTGGAGGAAACCCCAAAAAAAAAAGAAAAAGAAAAAAGAGCTGGCTGCAACTGACGATCTGGACGATGTTGTGGGCGCTGCCTTGGGTAATGTCTCTAAATATATTGCAGAGAAATCAAAAATGGATTCTTCTACCGCATTTGGAAACTACGTGGGAATAGCTCTGAAGGAGATGCCAGAGGATATAAGGAAAAGAAAACAAAATGAAATTATGAAGATACTAATCAATTAATAATCCTTTATATAATAATACGCATATAATTTTTGTTTATATTTTTTATACCGGGTGTCTATTTGAAATCTATTATATAGGAAAGAGAATGTTTTTTCTTCTTTAATTTACCGTAGTTATTTATAGATTTTGGATAAAAAGTGTAAATCAAAAGTACATTCACAATTAAATAGTGCATCCAATTTGTTGATATTATGACGTTCCTGTTACGAGATAAATGCAAAAGAAAATTAGTGTTTTTAAATGTAACAGATTTCAAGTAAAGACCCGGTACGAAGTTTTTTATAAATATTTTATATTTTGGAGGAATACATAAGTTCTACATATAGGTTTTAAAAATTAATTAATCAGCACAACCACCTTCCCTGACTTTTTGTAACTGCCAAGGTATAGATCCTTCGGGTGACATAAAATAATCCTTCAATTTTTCTCTTACTACACATATATCTTTAGCTGCACGATTTGATGATAAACGACCGACTGAACTTAATTCTTCGATTTCGTCCCTCCATGCTCCTTGAATATTTTCAGTGTCAACAAAACCAGGGGGACAATAAGAATCATCGTTTACTTTTATATTTTCTTCTTTAACATAATTATGTAAACACACAATAGCTTTAATGAACGTGTCAATATTCTTTACGTCAGCAATAATTGTCGTTTTCAATAATCTCCACCTACTAACTAAAATTCCGAATGTGTTTTCTATCACTCGTCGAGCTCTCGATAAACGATAATTGAAAACTCTTTGGTCTTCACTAAATTTTCTCCCGGGATATGGTCGCATGATATAATTCTTAAGTGGAAACGCCTCATCAGCAACCAAAACATGCTTAATACTAAATCAAAATCTTGTTTCAAATCAGATACTTATTATCAATTTAAAAATGGTAATTATGAACGTTTGTATGACATGTTGAGTCACACAGATTGGAATTGTTTACCTGAGTGTACAGATGTTGATTCTGCTGTGAATTCTTTTTATAATGTACTTTTTAATGTGTTTGATTCCACTGTTCCAAAAATTAAAAGGCGTAAAGCCTCATTCACAACACGAAATTAGTAGTTAGTGTTAGTAGTTATAGTTAGTCTTTATGATTAGTAGTTTGTCATTGGGAAACTGCGTTCACAATACTCCAAATTAGTGTTAAGCATTACCGGTAAAATAGTATACTTTAGTCGAAAATGAGGATGTTCACTGTAAATTGACATAGATGGCGCAACTTTCGCAACGTATTTTAGTGTCACATGTAGCAAATTTTAACCTCAAATTGTCAGTTTGTTGCAAACATGTCAGCAGAAGAATCGTTCTTATCACTTATCGAGAACAAAAAATTGTTATATGATGTCAAATATCAATTTTAAAAATACAAAATTAAAGGAAAATGAGTGGGAGGTCAAGAATCTCAAAATAAGTTTAAAGCTCTCCGCCAAAAGTAAAATTGTTGTACAGTCCTGCTGGTATAATTAAAAACATATATATTTTCATCATATAGTCTCATTTCTTGTATCAGATTTTCCCAGTTGCCCTGACTTCTCCTGTTTGAATTAATAGGATGCACCCACCATCCTTTTATTTCTATTCTTCATTTGTAAAATTAAAAATAGGCCTAACAACTTTTTTTCGAATTTTTGAACTCATTTTCACAAAAATAACCTAATTTTAAAACCACGTCTTCAATAAATGTCAAAGTTTCACTCTTTCTTTCTATACATATATCTATCGCTCTCTCCTCTGTTTTCGGATTGGCTACTTCTCTTAACCACTAACCATAAGTTTGGAGCTTGCAAACTCCTGCGCTAACCACGAGTAGCGTTAAACCAGCGCCGCGCTAATTTCGTTATTGTGAACGTTCACATTGCAATGCCTGTGCCAAACTTTCTACGCTAACCATAACTACTAACACTAACTACTAATTTCGTGTTGTGAATGAGGCTTAAGAGTAAATATCCGACATGGTTTAACGGTGAACTTATATCATTGATTAAAACTAAAGATTCTTATAGAAAACTCTATAACAGAACAAATCTGTCAATTCACTACGAAAATTTTAAATCTACCCGCAGTAAGTGTAAAGCACTCTCTCATACACTATACAAGAACTATATTAACGAAATGGAAAATAATATTCTGTCTAATAACAATCCCTCTAATTTTTGGAACTTTGTGAATAGTAAAAAATGTAATAACGGTATACCCACAACCATGTTTTGTAATGATGTAACTTGTACTGGCGGCTCTGAAATTTCGGAAGGTTTTGCTACTTTTTTCAAAAGTGTATTTACTTCTGATGATGATACTAGTGTTTGTTATGATTTCACTTCTTTTAATAATACTTTTATTTCTTTAAATATCATTACTCCTATTGATGTGATTGATGCTATAAAAGCACAAAGTAATTCAAGGTCAGTTGGGCCAGACAACGTACCAATATTTATAGTTAAGGGTTGTGCTGAATTATTTTCACAAGTACTTTGCAATCTTTTCAATTTATGTATCAAGTTTCAATCATTTCCTGATCAATGGAAAGTTGCTAAAATATGCCCTATTTTTAAATCAGGTGACAAAACTCAATTCTGTAATTATAGACCTATCTCTTGTTTGAGTATTTTTGCAAAAAATTTTGAGCACATATTCAATATCAAACAACACATCTTATTAGTATTTATCAACATGGATTTGTTCCGGGGCGGTCAACAGTTTCCAATTTAACAACATTTACGCAATACGCATCAAACGCTTTTGCAACTAAGAATCAAGTAGATTGTATATTTACTGACTTCGCTAAAGCGTTTGATACTGTTTCACATAATATACTTATTTTAAAACTGTTTCGTCTTGGTTTTTTTTAGTACAAATTTTCTAAATTTAATTGCGTCTTATTTACATCTTACGTTTTTGTAGATGGTTTCACTTCTGATTTTTACTATGCTACCTCAGGAGTACCCCAGGGCTCAATCCTAGGACCCATGTATTTATTATTATTTGTCAATGACATTGTTGATGTTATTAGATACTCCAAATGTCTACTGTTTGCTTATGATTTCAAATTGTTTCATCAAGTTTGCAGTATCAATGATTGTCATGAATTACAAAATGATCTTGATAAAAATTTTGAATGGAGTTTAGTTAACAAATTATATTTCAATTTAAATAAGTGTGAAACAATGACGTTCTCCAGAAAGTTATGTTCAATTGATTTTAACTATTCTCTTGGGGGCATATCTCTGTCAAGGGTAAAAACCAAAAAAGACCTAGGTGTAACATTTGATATGAAAATGACTTTTTCTCCACATGTTACTCAAATTGTATCTTTTGCATATAAAATCATTGGCTTCATTTTGCGCACAACTTATGATTTCAATAACAAGTAATGCTTATATAACTTATGTTGTCTGGAATCCATTTGTTAAGTATATCATTTTCAATTTAGAAAACGTACAAAAAAGTTTTGCAAGCACTGGTATCATCGTTTATTCCGTGCCTGGCCCGACCTCGAATATAAATGTTTGTTGTCTCTGTTCAGCGTGGAATCGCTTGAGACACGTCGCATCAAACAGCAATTATATTTTTTATACAAATTAATCAACAATAACATCATTGATCCGAATTTGTTGTCTCAAATAAATTTCTTTGTGCGACCTTGTAATACTAGAACTTAAGCTACCTTTCTTTTAAACTTTTCACGAACAAATTATCATTCAATTCGCCAATACACAGTATTTGCAACAGTTTTAATACTTATGGTGACAGTTTAGATTTTTCAGATAGTTTTTCAATGTTTAAAAGAAAACTCGCTGAATTATTGCCTAGCAATTTATAATTTACGTTTGCTTTATTCATTTTTTTTACTTTTGCCTTTGTATTTGAATAATTCTGTATCATATTTAAAATTTATATTCACATTTGTATTTTTCTACTATATATCATTCTTATTTATTATTGTTTAATGGTTTGAATTAATACTTTGGGAAAATTTCTTACATTTGCTCTCTGTATATTATTACGTGTTTATATTATTCTGTAATTGGGAACCAGTTACTGTTGAATAATTGCAATAAATAAATAAATAAATAAAATGTATGATTTGTCCATCGCAGACCATAATTCAAGCAGCGGGTTCCACAGGAAATCTTCACAAGTATATAAAGATGAATAATGTTTATATTTTGGTTTTTAAAATACATTCATAGCTTAACACAACATAAACTGTTATTTACATAATATATAATGAAATTAAAATTATTGAGTGAGTTTGAAGTTTGAATTATAAAAGTAACGCGTGATCAAATAAAATCTCTAGTTCTTATTACGTATTTTTCATTTTAGAGAAAACATCCTGCAAGTTAGAAAAAATAAGAAGAGAAACACAACTAACAAAAAATATGGGCAATAAAACATCTTGTTCGACTGAGCACGAGAAAGGAAACGTGAGCACACCTTTTACCATTGCATCTGAGCGGAAGATTGAAAATAAACTTCCAACTGAAGAAGTAAATATCTGTACAGTTGTCTAATGCACAACAAAATTCCTATGATAATCTGTTTAAATTGCTTTAGGTGAATAATATGATTTATAACTACATCATTCAGGAAATGTTGCCGATATCTACAGTAGAAAAACAAAGCTTTCGAAATCTAGTCACTGGTCTTTCCAGAGGCAGTGCTAATAATCCGTGTAGAAAAACAATTTCTACTTTGAAGAGAAAATCCTTACTTGACGAATCCTTGAAATAAGCTTTACCTTCAATCTCATTTGTATATACCACAGCAGATATTTAGAGCTCAAACAACAAAAATTTCTTAGGCGTAACTTGCCACTATTTAAATGAGAATTTAAAGAGAGTTTCCGTTGTCCTGGCATGCAAAAGAATAAAATTCTCTCATACAAATATAGAAATAGCTGAAACACTGTCTTCTATTCATTTAGAATATGGTCTACAGGCTGACAAAATACCGGGTACTGTAATTAACAATGCTTCTAATTTTAGAAAAGCATTCAGAAAATGACGATGTAGTTTGCCATGAACTTCCAGATTTTACTGATATTACAGATGATAATGAAGGCATAATTCTTCCACAACATTACAAATGTGCATCTAATATGTTTAATCTTTTAGCAACTAAAGATGCTGACAAAGCTAAAAGTAAAGTGGAATATAAAAGAATTTATAATGCGACTTTTGCAAAACTGACGGCAATATGGAACCTTGTTCATCAAAAACTCAAGCAAGTGACTATGTTCATAAGCTATGTGGTTTGAAGTTAATAGTCACCTACCCGACTAGGTGGAATTCTCTACACGAGGGTGCCAAGGAGGATTCTCGAACTAAAAGTTTCATTAACGCAGCTATTTGAAGATCTGAATCTACGAAAGCTTAAGAACATAGAGTATGGTTTTTTGACTGAAGTTGTAGCAAGAGCTATAGATATTTTACAAGGTGAAGATTCCTGTTTCCTTGGATATATACTGCCGACTTTATTTCAAATAAAAAACAAATTGCAATATTTAAGCCATCTTCAATTTTGTAATCCACTGAAAGAGCTCTTTTAGAAGGCATATAGAAAAAATTTGGTGCCATTATGGATTTGACAACCAGTGAGTCAAAACCTTTTCTTTTGGCGTCAATTGCAACACCGAAATTTAAATTAACCCATTAATGCATATGAGCCGATAAATCGGATGCTTACATTATGTGGCATGCGCAGTATGGATACATAATCTTAAACAACAAATGTGTTGTAAAAAATTCCCACAACTTCGTTTTATATATCCAAATAATAATAAGTGGTTTATTTAAGTTACCAACTCCACTAGTGATATTTTTTTCGAGAATAGACCCTGCGTGGTACAGCACGAGGAATGGAGGGTGAGTTAAAACACTAATTTTTTTTTGGGAAATTTTTATTTTCGGTACACATAATCTAACATTATCAAGAAGGCTTCACTGAACATAATCCATTAATTATTTACCTATTTACTGTTAACATTGCCCATTTTAGACTACTATTTTTTCTTCATCCGATTTATCGGATTATAAGCATAACAAGCATATTTGTTTCAGATTGACGCTTGCACAGCTTTTAGATGAATTGGAAAGAGACGACGTACATGCAGCAGTGGACATATATATTGAGCCTCCTGATGAAGGAAATAATAGTGAATGTGACATTGAGGGCAGCGATGAAGATTGCCAGGTCAATATAAATCATTTAGGGCCAAAACTACTAGGAGTTAAATGTGAATATGAAATACGAACATCAGAAACGCCGCAGGAGAAACAAGGTGAAGCTGCATCTGAATCCGATAAAACAAACCCTGTTCAGTAAGATTTTGAATCTAGTGACGACGAACCGTTATCAAAATACCGTAAACTTAAACAAAATAACACAACTAAATTAGCAAAAAAAATGACTAATAACGTGAAATGGAAAAAATCTGTTCCAGAATTTGAAACAAACACGAAATGCATAGAGAAACCTGTTTCTGAAGATGCAAAAAATGCTGAGAGTCCTCTAGATTTCTTCAAGTTGTTTTGGTCTGAAAACTTAACAAAATTCTCGCTGAAACTAATTTGTCTGCTTCGCAGAAGAACGTCAATTTGAATATGACTATGGATGAAATGTTTGTATTTCTTGAGGGGCTTTTGCTATCAGGATATGCAAAATATCTCAATAAAAAGATGTACTGGTCTAGTCAAAGATATGTGCCAAGAATTTTACAAGAAAACAGGAGATTAGGTAGATTTGAGCAAATTTTACCGAATATGCACTTAAATAATAATGATACAATATACCCAGCTGATGGATTATATAAACTAGCTTCATTGATCACTGAATTGAATAATAATTTTAAGTTTCACGGCGGTTTAGAAGAAAACAATTCAATAGATGAGTCGATGACTCCCTATTACGGCTATTATGCTAAGAAGTATATAAAAGGCAAACCTATTAGATTCGGGTTCAAGAATTGGGCTTTATGTACAAGTAATGGCTATATGGTTTCATTTGACATCTATACAGGAAAATGTGCCACCGAAAAAACATTTGGTATTGGGGGAGATACTGTGGTTTCTTTCATTCAAGCAGCTGAAATACCAGAAAATCAAGGTTTAAAATATTTTTTGATAACTACTTCTCTTCCCTTCAACTTATCCGTTACCTTACGGACAGAGGTATTGCAGCAACACGGACGATTCAAAAAGGAAGAAATGGAAAATGTCCTTTGAAAGATAAGAAAGAAATGGAAAAGCAGGAACGAGGAGTTTAGTGTGTTTAGTTAGATGGAAAGACAATAGGGTAGTTACCTGTGCTACAAATATTGTCCCACTGATCAAAGGAAAATGTGGAAGGTGGTCGAAGAGAAGAAATGTAAGATGTACACACCCCAACAGCAAGTATTTATGCACTATAAAAAAATATGGGAGGCATCGATAAAACAGATCAGCTAGTTGCCACTTACCGTACCCGAATGAGGCAAAAGAAGTGGTGGTGGCAGATATTTTGTTATTTGTTAGACGTTTCGATTACAAATGCATGGCTGCTTATGAGAAAAGTGAAGTCACAGCATAAAGACTGTTCCACACTGCTCATTTTCGGTGGAATGTAATAAACATTTTGCTCGAAACGCATGGAAAACGTTCCATTAGAGTAAAATGTTTTCCGAACCCTATGAATGATATCAGGTACCAATTTTTTTTCTTATTCAGGATATAAAGAATATATTTTCTTGAAAACGTTTTTTATTGCCTTGGTAAACTTCATGCACTAATGGGCTAAAATGGTTGCCTATGGAATTGTCTCATTTGAAAGAAATTTTGAAAAATTTATTTGTTGCTAAAATGAGAAATTTAAGATTCTGGGGCGATAAATAACAGCGATGAAGAGAAGGATGACTTCTTTGAAGCTTCGGTCGGTTCCCCATCTGAGCCGGAAGATAGACTAATAAATTCTGAATTAAACATGACAGATGGAAATACTTGGATATCTGGAAGACAAAGCGAGAGATATACAACCATTTCAAAATATGCCAGAACAAAAAAAAAAAAAAAAAAAAAATACAAATATAATACTATTCTTCCCTTGTCAGCGTCTGTCTAGAGATTATTTAGCACAGCATACAAATTTTAACAACTCGCAGAAATAGGCTGTCGGATGAAAATTTTGAAACTCCTTTGATGTAAAAGGGCTCAAAGTCAATACAATAATATAATTAATTGTATTTCTCTAACATTATTTCTATTACTAAAGTTCTTTTTTCATTGTCTATTTTTTATTTATTATTATTTTTTTAGTAATGAAAATGTTAATTTTATTAACTTGATGACATGTTTAAAAATTATATACTCGTTTATATTATCTAAAATATGTACCTTGTACCTGGTACAGGGTACAATGGGCTACTTGCGTACCTTTTTTATTTAATATTTTTGAAGAGAAGGTAAAAACTTGCTACCCATATTTTTTCTTTTGAATTTTTTTATTATTAATTATCCAGAAAAAAAAATAATGAAATTTGATTATTTGAATTCCCGCCATGTATGGCGTAGAATTACGCCGCACCAATGAATAGTCGTAAAGCCACAGCGTGATGCCATCCCATAGTAATGGTATGTTTGTGCGGGTAATGTAGATCACCTGTTTGACGTTTCAACAATAGTTTGGAGGTTAGTATTTTAGTTTATCTTTTTGGTATCGATATTTTAAATTACATGTAATTACCTATGTGTTTATTTATAAAGTAATTAATGTATTTGAGAGACCAGAGAGAGAGAAAAATGAACTAATGTCAAATTCAAATTAAAACTTTCTCGCACGCCGTGCCATCTATTGATAACATTCTTAAACATGCTTCCCCTCCCCCAGTTCAATATAAAGACGTCACAAAAAATCTTTCTTAATTTAGTAAAAAAACAAATAATTATTTTAAAATAAAATTTATATTTTTATATATGTTTTCAATATAACATTACGTACATAGTGACAGAAATCGGATTTTCATTACCACGCAAGTAGCCCATTATTCCTGTTAAATACCTTTACTCATACCCGGGTACAATATTTAGTAAATACCTGTACGTGTATCTGAGTGCAAATATTTTTGTACTTGTTACAACACAGCCAAGAAGATGCAAAGATTTAACACGGGAAATATATTCTTTTTTAAAAAATAGTTCGAAAAGGCAATGTCAGTTTACAGAGTTTCAAACGTTTTTAAAATTAAAAGATGGCTATCGCTTATTGCCTTAGTAGAAAGAATTTTCGAGCAATGGATGCCCTTACTTTATATTTCAATAATTCCTGGTTTAGAGAAACTTATTTGCACTGAAATAGTTTTTAAAAATTTAAATTACTCTTTTATGAAAGTATATTTTAGGTCTTTGGTGTGGTTTTTACCAAAATTTACAGAATTTAACAGATTTTTTTGAATCAGAAAAGATTTTGGTAACTACTTCATGAAAAAATTTGTGAAATATATAAAGATATTTTAATTACCTTTCTCGACTGATTATGTTCTTCTGAACGAATTAGAAATGATTAATATTGAATATAAAGAGAAATGGTTACATAATGAGCAAATGTACTTGGGTGTAAGAATCATGACACTTTTAAAAAATTCAGATGTTTTAAAAAAACACGCAGAAATAAATGAATTTTACACAAGATGTAATTTTGTAATTATTAGCGCAAAAGAAATAAGAAAACGTTATGAAATGAACAACCCCTTGTTACCAAAGCTTCACTTTTTACAACCAGTGAACGCAATGTCGTCTGATTTTAGAAAAAATGTACCATCTTTGTTCCCACTAATTCAGTTATTACCTACAGTAGTTTCAGAAAGTAACATTGATCAGACGATGAATGGAAACGTATCACTTCAAAAGCTAGTGAAATAGAAGTAATTTTATCTGTTGATAAATTTTGGAATCATTTAAGCTTAGATGAAGATTTTAAAACACTTTCATTGTTTGCTTTAGAAACATTATGTATTCCTCACTTAAACGTACAGTGTGAACGATTTTTAGTCAAGTAAATTTAATGAAGATAAAAATCCGTAATAAACTAAAAACCGATACAGTGAACGATACATTGTTAGCAGCTCAAAATATTAAAGAAAATGGTTCCTGTATTAATTTTAAATCGTTTAAGAGGACGCTTTCAAAATTTAACTCTTCTATGTATAAGAAAATAAATAATACTGAAAATACTGACAGCGTCAGTGATTTGTATTAGTTATCTGCTGTAACTTTCCTTTATTTTGTGTTCATTTTTTAGCGACAACTGTTTTCTTTTATTATTTGAATTTAGATGTCGCTAGTATATTTCATCATATAATTACTCGTACATATTATTGTTTACATTGTTCCGCTAATGAGTTTGAGATATTTATACGTGCAATTTTTTTCTTAATTATTGATTATTAATACATGCAATATATTTACAAATTTCTGAGATTTTTTTTTTATTTTTCTACCTGTACAATTTTTTTATATAAAATAAAGGCATAATACGAACTTTTATACATCGACGGTAGGATCTATTAAAAAAATTAATTGGCAACACTGCAACCTCCTATATACTTAACAAGCCGTGCTGTGGTAAAATCGACACCGTTGCTCGTAGTCCTATCCCTGGTCCTATCTGCTTGCACCGGTCTACGTGCGTTCATGCATATACGCTACCCAAACACTACCTTTCTTCTGTTCAACGGATGAGAATGTGTAATTGTTTTAATCAATTTGATTACACAAATTTACTGAATTAAGTAGTTATTCTTATTAAGGGCAAGTAAATATATTTTAAAATTCTAAAATATTTGAGCAGTTTGAGTAGAGGATAGCTCAAATAAATTAAGGTTATGCAATGGATCCGGGCTATTCCTCGTAAAAATTGGACCCCTACGTCGAGTGCTTGTGCATGTGTTCACCATTTTACCGAATATATTAGGAGTGACAAGTGGTTACAGCCTGAAGGAAGTTACAAAGAAATTAAATTATAGTGCCCAAATTAAGAAAATGTGCAATACCTTGCATATTTCCCAACTTGCCAAAATATTTAAGTTCTAACCCAAAACCAAAAAGATTGATCATGATACCCGACGAAAGAATATTTTGAAAGTACATTCTGAACGTATAGAATTTTTTTCGAAAGCGGTTGTTATTACTGATTTTAAAGATTTAGTGTGTAATTATGTTAAAAAAGTGAACATTTTTAATTGGGACGATAAAATTACATATACACATATTCATTTTTTTATGATTAAATTTGAAAGCACTTTGTTTATCGAAAGCAATATTTCCATTGATACAGAACTTTTCGTTAAGATCACAACTTGCTAAAACTGGCAATGAGCCCCAAGTTCAACATTTTCTAGAAATAGCTAGTGATTTATCTGAAAAAGATGACTTTGTCTATGGAAAGCAGCTTGAAGTAATAAAAGACCAGTTAAAAATAATTGTTTCTAAAAATCATGGATATTCTATGTCAACAATTACAATGGCGTTTATGTTATACCTACTTTTACGCCCATATTCATAAACACTTATAAAGTTTCAAAACGGGTCGTTAAAATTTTTCAGTCGCGACTTTTTTTATTGGATAAAAATTATAACGAATCGTTTAAAATTTTACGAGCGTTTATGATATGGGCATCAGTCTGCATCCTGTTAAAATTTGTTACGTGACTTTCTTATTCTCCCGCATAAACGATATTTGCAACTGATATCCTCGCTGCATATGTCACCAGATTCCGAAAATAATAAGAAGAATTATCTTACAAATAGGGCAAAAACTTTGTCTGATAGTGAAAAAGATGTGACGAAGTCACAATGTTTCCCCATGAAAAATCCAGCACGCCATCGTCCATAGAGCATCACCATCCACTTTGGGGCCGTATCACAGCGTATACCCGTTTTCTAGAGGCAGCTGTGACACAGAAACAGAACTCGACAGTTTAAATTGTTCTTACAATGTTCATAACCTTACCTGCAGCACGTGGTCAGCACGCGGTAACGGCCAACGACATATCCTCCAGTTTCCATCAAGTCACCATCATCCAAGGGTTTTCGTGGCCGACATTTTCTCTGCACATCACACGGCCACTCCAAAAGCAACCCTTCATCTCGATCAGGCGGAACAAACCTAAAATTTGAGATATTTGTTAATTTCTATTTTAATGTAATATTATTTTATATATTTTACCTGTTAGTTTGAAACAAGAAAAACTGCATTTTCAATTGCGTATAGAATTTTCTAAAAATATTTTAATAGCCAAGCATCACGACCAATAGCAAGCCATGTCTTTTCTCCCACTCAGCCAATCAAATACGAGTAAGGCCTTTTCCATGTAAACCGCGCGCGTTCGAACCAGAGTTGCAAAAATCCGGCAAATAAAAGGCAAAGCACGAGCCCCAGAAGGCAGATTCTGTCTCTGGGTAGCTGTTATAGCCAGCTCCAGAATCCAGAAGACCTCCTACAGCTGTTCTGTAGGATCCAGTCACCGAGCGTCGCTGTTCGCTAAGTCTAAGTTTCTCACGAGTAAATATTATTCCGCGTTTGTCTTGAGAGTAATATTTCACGATGCTACGTTTGAAAGAGTAAATATTTCACGTACAGGTTCACAGAATAAATATTATTTCAAGTTTGTCTAGAGTATAAATAATATTTCGCGCACTAAGTTCAAAGAGTAAATAATTCCAGTTTAACTTGATGCAAAAATTCTCAATATTTTGAAACACAGTTTCTTAGTCATTTATTAAATTGTACATAGTGTGTAAATAAACATAGTTTAAGTTACTGCATTTTTCACTGCTCAAGAATAAGAATCCTGGCCTACACGACTATCTATCCGCAAAACTGTCCTCATCCTTCTCTCAGTTACACGGAGATACAAGATGGCGCTCGAGCAAGAAACAACCCCGACAGCAACAATGAGGAGTGAGGATGACGTCACAATTTGGCGCCCGAACAATGACGTCACAATGTTTTACTGTGGATTGATAATATATATATATATATATATATGGGGTCTCGTGGCCGCGTGCCTGAGTGTCCTGATCGCGAACCTGGGGGAACCGGGTTCGATTCCGACAGACGCCAAATATTTCCAATTTCCAGCTATGAGTGGCCCGTGAGGTGACGCCTGGTAAGCGCCCACACGGTAAAATATATCGTCATCATTACCGATGTCCGATATATATATATATATATATATATATATATCGGCTCGATTAGTTTACAGAACCAATAGTATTACTGGCTCGTCTTTTAATAATAATGAATTAGCAAAAGCGATATTGACATTGATTTAAAAATATTTGGAAATATTTGCTAAATTTAAAAAATATAAATCAGACTTTTGTTTATGTAGAATTTGCTGGTGAAGATTTGAAACATGCTAAGTGTCAAGATATTAAAAACGTGTGGCCAGCACATGACCTCCCGCAAATTCCATGTTTAAAATAGTAATGAGCTTTAAGTAAAGTATATTTTCCGTTCCGGTTGGTCGTTTGTAAACAAAATCTAATTTCTTGTTCTAATAAATAGAAGTCTGTAATTCGAAATTAATTTCGTGCCAAAAATAATCGATTATCATGTGCCTATAGCGCTCACCATCAACAATAACAGTTCGACCTTCACATTTTCGAAAAAGTAAGTTCCAATGACACCACCTGACCATAGTGCGCAACAAACAGTCTCATTTGGGAATGTAATGGTACCTCATAAATCACATGAAGATTTCCCTCTGCCCATATGTGGCAATGTTGCTTATTAACAGAGAGGTAAAAATATGCCTCATCAAAGAAAAAGATAATCCTCGAAAACATCAACTTACTGGTGCTCTAAAAACGCAATCTGTGTAAATTCTTTGCTGTACAATGTACATAATCCAATTCGTAAATGTGTAGTTGTAAACCAAAATTTGACATTTTGAAAACACGTATTTATACAGATTTAAATTTACTTACTTAATCCTGTACCTTTCTACCGTCACGGGTGTAAGGCGTTCCCCCGGCTTGCGGGGGAGGGGGTTGAGTTCTGGTTCGTTGGTCTTCTCCATATTTCTTTCCACTCTGCTCTATCTTGTGTTGCTGTCTTCGTTTCTTCCCAAGTTAGACCTCTTCTTTGCGCTGCCTCTTTTACTTCTTCCAGCCACGTTCTTCTTGGTCGTTCACGTGGTTTCTTTCTTCCAATTTTTGCTTCAAACACTTTTTTAACTATTTTCTCCTCTCCCATCCTTTCTACACGCCCATACCATCTCATCTGTCCTTCTGCTATCTTATCTTCTATTGCTTTTACTTTTAAGTTTTGTCTGTAGGTTGTGTTTTCAATTCTGTCCAGTCTTGTTTTCCCCTCTATTTTTCTCAAGAATCTCATTTCGATAGCCGTAATTTTTTCTTTTTGTCTTTGCGTTAATGTCCATGTTTCTGCTCCGTGTATGAGTATAGGCGTCACTACTTTCTTAAATATTTGTACTCTGGTCTCTTTCGGTATTTCTTTCTTTCCTAAGAAGCTGTGTTTGATGCTATTGAATATTTTGCCTCCTGTTGTTCTTCTTTATTTTATTTCTTCATCAAATCTTCCATCTTCTGAGATCATTGCCCCCAGGTATTTAAATTTTTGGACTTGCTGTAGATTTTCATATTTTAGTTGTATCGTGTGGAGTTGTTCATTTCTTCCTAGTATTATGGTTTTCGTTTTTTCTTTAATGATCTTCATGTTTAATTTTTGTAGCGCTTTATCATATATTTCTATATTCCTTGTTAAGGTTTTTTCGTCTTCTGCTATGATGACCATGTCATCTGCGTAGCATAATTCTGCTATTTCCACTCTTCTCAATTTCCAATGTCCTATGTAGTATTTCTTTACTTCTTTCTTTGTCTCTTTTATTCCTTCGTCAAGAATTAGCGTAAGCAGAAGCGGGCTCAAAATGCATCCTTGTCTTACTCCGGCTGTAGTTTCAAATGTATTGGAGGTCTCTTGTTTCACTCTTACATAGCTCTTAGTGTTTGAATACAGGCTCTGAATTCCTGTTATTAACGTATTTGATATTCCCCTTTTTCTTAGCGTTTTCCATATGTCTTCTCTATTGATTCTATCAAACGCTTTCTCTAGATCAATGAAGCACACATGTACGTTTCTCCCTTCTTTTATTGTCTTTTCCCCTATTTGTCTTAGTATGAATATCGCATCATTTACTCCTCTAACGATTCTTCCAGCTCTATTCTTAGTCTACTCTCCAGGATTCTTGCATATATTTTGGCCACTGTGCTTATTAGGGTAATTTCTCTATAGTTCCGGCACTCTCTGCTATCTCCTTTTTTAAATATTGGTGTTATGATACCTATTTGCCATTCTGTTGGTGTTATTCCTTTTAGCGCTTCATTCATTATGTCTTTAAGTTCCTGTAGTGCTGATTCGGGTAGTGCTTTCAGCATGTCTGCTGTTATTTTGTCATGTCCGGGAGCTTTTCCTCTTTTGGTTTTTCTTATTGCTTCTATTATTTCTTTCAAGCTTATTTCTTCTTCTTGTGTTATTTCTGTTTCCTTTGTTCGTGTGCGATGGCTTTCTTGTTGTTCTTCATCTTTAGTATCCTTTCCCTCTAGTAGTTCTATGAAATACTGTCTCCATCTGTCCATTATTCTGTCTTCTTCTGCTATCGTCTTTCCTTCCTTATCTTTAATGTTTGTAATTGTTGCTGTCTTCTTTTGTCTTATATTTTTAAGTGTTCCAAAAAATAATTTTTGGTTTTCATTGTATGCGTTTTTCATTTTTTCACCAAATTCTCTACATGCTTTTTCTTTTTCTTCCTTTATTACTCTCTTTACTTTTTTCCTTTGTTCTTTATATTTTTCATAGTCAACAGGTTCTTTTGTTTGTAGATATTTATTCCACTTGTTCTTTTTTTCTTTCACTGCAACTTTTACCCTTTCCGACCACCATCTAGTTTTGTTTGTGTTTCTGTTCACTATTCTAGTCGTGCCGCAGCTTTTTTCTGCTGCCTCTAGTACTGTCTTTTTGAAGTTCTTCCATTTCTTTTCTATGTTTCCTTCTTTTTCTTTTGCTTTTTTCTTAAACTCTTCGTTGACGTTCTTTTGAAATTTTTCTTCTATCTCTTGTCTTCTAAGTTCATGGCATTTTATTTTCTTATTTACTATCTTTCTTTTGCTTTCGTTTTTTGTGATTACTTCTTGATTTAGTACCATTGTTACAGGGAAATGGTCGCTTCCAATCTCTGGTCCTCTTTTTACTTTTATGCTTATAACTTGTCTAGTTATTTTATGTATTTCTTTGTGCTTGAAGTGTGTATTTCCGATTTTAAACTCATTCTCTAGGCAAAACTTTATTATTCTTTCCCCGTTTGTATTCATCACATTCTCTCCATTCCTTCCTAAGCACCACTCTATTCCATCATTCTTATTTCCTACCCTCCCGGTAAGGTCTCCCATTATTATTACTCTCTTTTCACTTCTGTCTACTATTTCTTGTAGTTCTTTAAAGAAGTTATCTTTTTCTTCTTTTCTTGCGTCCTCGTTCGGTCCATAGCCCACAATTAGCGTGTATTCTTCGTTTTCGTCTCCTTCCTTAACATTTATTGATAGTAATCTTTCGTTCAATAGGTTTTCTTTCGAAACATATTTCATCTTATCCTTTTTAATTAAAATTGCCACCCCTGCCTTGGCGTTTTCTTTTTCCGATACTCCTACCCAGTACATCCAATATCCATTTTGTGTCTTTGTGATTCCTTTGCCTTTCCTCTTTGTTTCTGTTATACCCACGTAATCCATATTCATTTTTACCAGTTCTTCTGTTAATTCATATTCTTTCCCTGTTAAACTTTTTACATTCCATGTTCCAAATTTTATTATTTTCCTTGGTTTATTTACTCTATTTTTTATTTTCCCTTCCCGTACTTAATTATATGTGTTTTGTTGTTCCTTATCGTATCCTTTTCCTTTGCTTGCGACGTCTTTCCTTTTTGTTGCAATTTTCCTCGTTTTTCCCTTAGTTTTTTGACGCAGTACCTCCTTCTTCTTTGACCTCTATCAGCTTCTTTTCTGTTTTGTCCCATTTCCATTCCTTTCCATTTATTGTTATTTTCTAATAGCCTATCTTCAATATGTCTCCTGCCTTTTTATTCTTCTCCGCTAACATTTTTATTTCCTTTTGTATTTCGCGCTCATTTCTTGTTAGTTCGTTGTTTATGAAAATTGTGTCCTTTAAGGTTCTTAGGTTCTTTTTATTCGCCATTACTTTTTGTTTATCTTGAAAATTTTCCATTTGTACCTTACATGTCTTTTCTCCTATCTTTAGTGCTTCCTTCACTTGTACATTAACTCCAATTTTCTTGTGTATGAAATCTTCCACGGTGTTTTTTAGGTCTTTTCTGCTGATTGAGTCTGTTCTTAGCCCTACAATCACGAAATTATTTTTGATTTTTTCTTTCTCTAATCTCTCGATTCTCTCTTTCATGTCGTTCAATTCTTTTTTGATCTCTATGTTTTCTTCCTTCAGCTGTTCATTTATCTATTTCATTCGTAGTAGTTCTTCTTTATATTCTTTCTGATCCTGTTTTATCTCTTTTGTATCGTTCTTTATTTGTAATATAATTTTCATTAAATCTCTTAATTCTATTTTATCACTTCCTTCTTTGTTACTTTTGTCCGGTGTTCTCATAGTCTTTTTACTTCTTTTTGTTATATTTTGTCCATCTATACTCTATACATATTTGCACAACTTTCCTGAGTACGGGCCTGACTAAAATTTTTATCTTGGTATGCACGTTCTAGCTTATCCGCCACTACTCTACGCTCGCTTACCGTTTATATGTGCGTCCTTGGCTACTGTCTCGCCACTGTATACACTTTTTACTCTAATTTAGAGCTTCTAAACACTTCTCACTTCACTTTCTTTACTCACAACACTATCTTGTTTCCCCAGAGTTTATTTATTTCATATGGTCCGCGAATTAAAGCGTGATATCTATCGTTTATCGAATTTGACTATCGCCGCACGTTCGACACGACCGTATTCACTGCCTTCCACAACTCAACTCCCTTACAAATTTACAATTCAAATATATTTCTACTAACACGGTTTCATTATTAATGTAAGTCTGACAGTGATATTTGTTTAAATACGTCAAAATTATTACTAAAGTATTATGTTTTTGTTTGGCGCATAGACAAGATGATGTATAAAAATTAAATATTTTATAAATTTATTTTTAAAGTTATTTAAAGTTTTTTAAAGTAATATTATCGTAGCTCTTACGTTCCTGAGGTACACAATTGTGCTTATCTTAATATGAGAGAAAATAAGGTTCAAAATATATTTTGAAACGACTGAATCCTGAATAGCACGGTTATGTATACTACGATTAACCACCATACAGCGCAAATTCGGTTCGTTTAAGTGTTTTCATGTCCCTACAAGCAAGCAAAGTTAGTGTCATGACAGACAAACGTAAGTATTTTTTTTTAAATTATTTATTATGTACTGAATTTTTTTTATTATTGATAGTTGATATGTTGCAACAATAGATGTAGTTTATTGTTAAAATATAGAAACGTAGAAATTTTAATGTTAGATCAATTAATAATTCGGGGAATATTTGGGCTATCATGATTGTGTAGTCTGGGAGTCAACAGTTCCGTTTCCGCAAAATATTTATTTCAAAAAAAATAATATACCACCCGCTAGTTTCCATAAATAACGGTATACGAGATTGTTTAATTTGCAGGCATAATCGACCTGGACAGGCTGAGGGAGAATCCAGATGAGATTTACGATATTTGGACGATATTGGCTCTGATTTTGATCTTGAAGATGAATTTGGCAAATAAAATTTTGAAGATGTTGCCGACGCCGTATCCGCTACTGGAGAAATAATTGACGAAAGTAGCGATGATGATGTTCCACTGTGAAACCTGCAGGGATTACATTGGAAGAAAGGTTCTTTCGACAGTTAAGATGGACCTAAAGATGCTGATGTCAACCTTAACGATGTTCTTACGCCTTGGGGATATTTTTCTAAATATTTAAATGACGATTTTTTTGGACTTGAGGCAAAATTTACGATGCAGTATCATGTACAACAGAAGGGATATGAGATGCCAGTAACTGCGGAAGACATAAAGAAGTTTTTTAGCATTCATGCTATTTTGTATCAAATATCCTAGAATACATATGTATTGGAATTCTAAATTCCAGTTTCCAATAGTAGCCAATGTAATGCCCCGCGATAAATTTTATAAGCTAAGGATTAATCCCGTTTCTAGGAAGATGCCAGATGACATTTCGTCAAAAATTAACCGAGACCAGTAGGGCTGAAAAATTTTGTAGTTACATCAGATAGTACAGTATTGGATTTCGAGATCTATTAAGGATCATCAACACCGCTTGATAGAGATTTAGGATTGAGCCGTTCATTACTCTCAAACTAGTGCAAAACGTTGCCTCCAGACATTTACGTATTTTTTGGCAGATATTTCACAACGATACCTCTAATGGATAAAGTAGCTGAGATGTCAATGTAAAAATGTTCCCCTATGTTAATTATGCAAGAAATCAATTACAGGTAGAGTGTTCCACATAAAAAGACATAATCAAAGTACAAAACACAGCAGAAATTATAATGCTGCAAATACTGACAACAAATTAACAACCTCAGTTAAAAGAGCTGAACTTAAATTTGCAGCATATATGTGTGATCAAAATTTACCCTTTTTATTGATGGATTCATTACCATCTTTATGCAAATATATTTTGCCGGATTCTTATATTTGTAAAGATATTAAAATGAAGAGAAAGAAGACCACTCAGTTGGTTGTTGACACAATTGCACCAAATGAAATTATTAATGATTTAAAAAACAATAATTTTACTATAATAACAGATGCAACCACAGACGTCAGTTTAAAAAAAAGTTTAATTATTATCCTAGTTGGATATTGGAAACATGACGGAATTTTAGACAGAATTTTAGATTTAAATGAAGTAGATAACGCATCAACACAAGCGCTATATGTGTCAATTAAAAATTTATTTGACGAAAACAATATACCTTATAAAAATATGATCGCCATTTGCTGCAGATAATGTACGTACAATGATGGAGGATAAAAATGGGGTGTAAAAGAACTTAATCCAAATGTATATGTTCAGAGATGTCTGTGTCACTCATTACATTTGTGTACGTCCGCCGCAGCAAAAGAATTACCTAGTGTTATGGAACTATTTGTTAGGGACATATGTATATTCTTATTTCGTACATAGTTTAAAAAGAATTTCGGAGCTTAGTGAATGTCAAATATTTGCCAATGAAAAGCCACATGAGACGTTATATCCATAGCACATGCGATGGTTGTCTCTGAAAGTGAGTTAATTTTATGTTTTGTACCAATATACCTTGTTGTACTATTGATGATGAGAACTTAGTTCTCGAAATACGTATGTAGTTATATTAGAATTAAATTTTAAGGTAATTTTATTAGTGTTATTTAAAATTTAACCTTAGGCTCTTTTACTATTATCATTAATATGACTTCCCGTGCCAACGGAGTTAAATACTGTGACATCATCCTCAGCCCTCATTGCTGCTGACGGTTTTGTGTCTTGCTCGGGCGCCATCTTGTATATCTGTGTAACTCTGGAACTCTGAGAAAGGAATGAGGAAGTTGCGGCTAGCTAGTCGTGTAAGCCAATATTCTTGGGTTATTTTTAAGCAATGAAAAATGCAGTAACTTAAACTATGTTTATTTACACACTATGTACAATTTAATAAAGAAATCAGAAACTCTGGTTAGTATTATTTAAACTACTGAGAAATTTAGCATAAAGTAAAACTGGAAATATATACTCAGTGAACTTAGTACGTGAAATATTATTTATACTCTAGACAAACGTGAAATAATATTTACTCTGCGAAACTTAAACTCGTGAAATACTCCGTGAAACTTAGTACGTGAAATTCTGTAAAACTTAGTATGTGAAATATTAACACTGAAACTTAGTTTCGTGATATATTATTTATACTCAAGACAAACGTGGAATAATATTTACTCGGTGAAACTTAGACTCAGTCGGGCAGCGACGCGCTGTGGCTGCGTCCTATAGAACGGCTGTAGGAGGCTTCGGATTCTAGAGCTGACTAAAACGGCTGACCAGAGAACAAAATCCATTCTGAGGCTTGCGAACGGCCTTTTAAAGCAGAATTTTAGCGCGTAGGAGTGGGGTTTATCTCGTTTCTGATTGGCCGTAGGGGGGCGTGGAGACATGACTTTCTATTGGTCGTGAAGTTTACTTCAAAAATATTTTCTAGTAAATTCTACCGGCAATGAAAATGAACAATTCCAGTTTTCCTCGTTTCAGAATTAGTAGGTAAAATATACAAAATTAAAATACAATAAAATACAATTAACTAATATTTACTGGTTAGGGTTAATCCCGTGTGAAGCTGGCACTGTTGTCTTGACAGTTGTTCTACGCGTTGTTGGTTGCTGACAAGTAAGGTTATGGTGTCCGGTAAATGAAACTACCCAACTCCGTGTTACTTTCTTGCAGCTGGCTCTGTGTACTGGTGCACGCTGTATCTCAGCCCTGCTAGCGACGACCCTAGGGCTCTGTGGAACGGATGGCATACTCTAGATAGCAGCAAAAAGTTGTGACTTCGTCACAATACCTATTTTAGGCTAAAAACTAATATTAAATTAATTAGTGCCGACATTTTATTTCTTAAAAATTGTAAAGTAAATTCAATTTATCCTAAATTTATGAAAATCACATCTTCTAAAAATTGTAAAAATTCTGAAAATATAATAAAATTTGCTAAAAATAAATGGTTAGATTCGAAAATTAAAAGTCATTACGCTAAACGAAATAAACTGAAAATAAAGCTTATAATTTACATCTTAAATTAACCAAAAATTTAAATAATTTAGAATATTATGAGTGGTCGGTCTTCGAGAATAAAATATACGAAGTAATTAATCATAAATTTGTTAATGAAATTAAAATTCAGAATAATAAATTAAAACGATTAATACCTAACAATAAAGAACAACAAACTTCAATTAAAGAAAATATCGTTGTAAATCAGTCGTCGGAAATTTTATTTAAAGAACTTAATTTGTTAAATAAAGATCTAAAATATTCACCTAATAACATTGTCTCACCGTTAGAGGATATTATAATAGCGAACATTATAACTAGTATTAAATATTTTAATAACGACACTAAAGACTACATTAGGACCACGTGTAAAAACTAATAATTTAAATCGTTTCAAAAACAAAACTAAAAATAGCGAAATTATACTTATAAATAATCTTAAAAAGCAGGACTTTTTTACTTGAAGGCAGATAAAGGCAATAAAATTGTAATTTTAGATAAATCAGAATATTTCAAAGTATATAATTTATTAATTAACGGAACTTACACACAAGTTAATAAAAATCCATTACCAAAAATGGTTAGAGAATATAAAAATACCCTGAAAAATTGGCCAAACTTAATTACTAAAAGTTCAAATTTTAAACTTAACGTTTCAAATCCAGGAGTTCCAAAAATGTATTGTTTTCCAAAAATAACCGGGTAATTCAGTGAGACCTATAGTTTCTGGTATAAATTCACGAACTTATTTGCTTTCAAAATGGCTAGTCAATGAATTTAACCCATGATGTACTAGCGTGATCATATGATCACGATTTTTAAGGCATTTTTAATTGACAAAACTGAGTACACTGATAATCTTTTTTGTTATATTTCCCTTCTGTGATATCCTTTTATGACTATATTCAGCTCATATAGTTATTATATACTAATAGATGGCACTGTTCTCGAATACGGATGTTCATTATAGTGTGAAATGTCAAAGAAGCGAAACAATGTGGGCATCAAAAAGGTTTGTTAAGAAAGTTTTAAATATAGGGTCAAGTGGTGTAAAAATGAGACGCACAAAAATTTAGGTAAAAATGAGACAGTCATACTTTTTTCACTAAATTTATTGTTATTGTGGCGCTAAAACGGCTAATTGGTAATTACATATTGTAGAACCTAAATGTATATTGATCGGCAAATTTATATTATAGCTATCCCCCGTTAATTAATTGAATGTCAACATATGGTAATTTACGTCTCAAAAACTTTTAAAATTAAGCGGGAAACTTTCGTTCTTGTGCTGTTCCACGTCATCGGGCGCGCCCGGTAAAAGTCTTATTTAGTAGAGGGGTATCTACCGAACGTTGGGAGATGGCATTTGTCAGTGTTCGTGCATCTGCTGAGGAATAAAGATATGCTGACTTGGTGGGGGAAATTTGAGACAACTGCTGGAGTAAATATGAGACAACAGGTGGGTTAAAAATGAGACATAAGAATGTACTATTTCAGGTTAGTACGAACCAAAATGCCGAGAAATTATCTACCAAAAGAGAAATCATATACAAAGGAAGATTTGGAAAAGGCGCTTACCTTAATTAAGGAAGGAAAGATATCTATAAGAAAAGCTTCAAAAACGTTTAAAATTGATAAATCTAAATTAAGTAGAGCTCTTCGCAATAAAAATATTTCAAAACGTGGTCGGAAACAAGCATTATCAAAGGATCAAGAAACAGATTTAACCCAAAAAATCACAGTGATGGCTAAATGGGGGTTTGCTCTTTCCAAAGCAGAAATTCAGTCGGTAGTACAAACCTACGTGACACAAAATAATTTGACAACTGTTTTTAAAGATGGTAAACCCGGAAATGATTGGTTTCGCATGTTTTGCAAGAGAAACCGTTTGAGCCAAAAGAAAATGGAACAGTTAGAAAAGTGTAGAAGAACAGCGACTAGCGATCCCTTTATTATTTATGGTTTCTATGATCAACTTGAAAAAATAATAACCCAGCTCGATTTGAAAGATAAACCATCACATATATTCAATTTAGATGAAACAAGTTTTAATTTGGATCCGGGGAGAGTGAAGGGCATTGCTGCTGTAGGTCAAAAAGTTCACAGAAGCATCGAGGGTTCTGGGAAAGAAAATATTACGACTATGGCTTGTATTTCAGCGAGTGGGGTATTACTACCTTCGCTAATTATATATCAAGGACAAAATCTATGGAGCACATGGAAGGGTACAAATGATTTAAAAGATACTTGCTATGCTGTGTCCGACAAAGGCTGGATGACAACTGCTGTCTTCAATAGTTGGTTTATTAAATTTTGTGCAATGGTTCCACAAAGACCAATGTTAATTATAATGGATGGTCACGTGTCACACTTAGATAAAGGCACTATTGAACTTGCTATTCAAAATGACATCACCTTATTGAAACTACCACCACATGCAACTGATATTTTGCAACCTCTGGATAAATGTTGTTTTGGACCACTCAAGCTAAAATGTAACGAGAAGCTTATCGAATGGCAGCGGTCAAATCAAAGAAGGCTCACAAAAAGTGAATTTGCGGACATGATTTGTGCATTATGGAATGAAGGAATCACAGAAACTGTTATAAAAAAGTCGTTTGAAAGTACTGGAATTATTCCCTTGTTGTAGGGAAAAATATCCGAAGGGGCGGCTAAATGAAATCAAATTACAAAAATACAATGAAGGTCACAAAAATACTTATCCTCTGGACATTTACGAATTAGACAAAGACGGGGAAAATGAGCAAGAGGAAGATGATCAGGAAAATAAACCAGAAAAGGAAAATGAAGATGATAATAAAAAAGAGGAAGAAAGAAGAGAGAACATATCAACAAAAGACGTGCAAATAGGTACAATTCCATCCAGTTCATCTTGTTCTTTTGAAAGTATTTTACTGAGTAAAATTAATAAATCAAATCCTGAAATAAAGCGAAGACGAAAAATTGATTCCAATTGTGCAGTCCTAACTAGTTTAGAATATTTAAATCGTATTCAAGAAAAAGAATTTCCGCAGAAAAAGAAAAAAGACCAAAGAAAAAAAGTAAAAGTAACTCCCGATCCCTCTTCAGATAGTGAAACAGAAAGTCTTGTTCACGAAGATGAGAGTGATATAGAAAACATTACATTAGAAGATCTACTAAAAGAAAATCTTTCGGATGAAGAAATTTATTCGGAGGAAATAATTATTGGGGACTATATATTGGTAAAGTTTGCTACAAAAAAGAAGCTACTACATTATGTTGCTCTTGTTGAAAATGATAAAGGAGACGAGTTTTCCGTGTCATATTTGCGACGAAAGGGAGATAAGTTCATATTCCCAGAAGTGCCTGAAAACTACGATGTAGCTAAGGAAGATGTAGTAATGAAACTACCTGCTCCAACTTTCCATGGAGGAACTGCTAGAGTGTCCCAACAACTTGTATTTTCAATAAATTTTGACAAATTTAAAGTTAACTAACAATACAGTATTGTATACCTGTTGTTTTTTGTAACTTGTCTTTTTTTTGTAAGTTTCTTGATATGATTTTATTTCAATTTGGTAAAACCCAGTACCTTGATGTTATTCAGTAATAAAATTTGAATATGATGTATATTTTTTGATCAAGTATTTCATAAAATTAGACGACTAAAAGTGAAAAGTTTTAAAAAAGTGTCTCATTTTACACCACTTGACCCTATATTGTTTGTTCTTAATATATTTTGTTTTGAGCGTGTATTGCATGTCGTATACAAAAACAACTCAGAAAACATTACATGCATTGTAGCTCAAAAATACTGAAAGGTGACAGATCAGTTTTAGTAAGAGGTCGAAAAATGTTAGAAAATATTCATAAATGTGCCAGTGATGTTTTAAAAAATGACGTGTTTCCAATACTACGAGAAGATGAGGTGACACAGTGTATTCGATACGATGAATTAATAATAAAATTTGCCAATAAATTATGTGAGAAGTACAGATCTGAACATCATCATAAGATGATTCGTTCACGATTAAGATTAATTTTCCGGTTTTTAATAGATATGAAGAGTACAGATTCGACAATATTAGATATGAAATCTGTATATGTTCCGCAACGATATGATCAAGTCATTCATTCCGTAAATAGAGTAGCGAAACTCAATAATGATATTGTTAAATATCAGTCCCCAGCAACAGCGTCCGAATTAGGAACACTACTGAAAAAAATTGGGAGAACTTTAATATCCAAATGTATTAAATATGAAGACGCTAAAAAGAAAAACGAAACTGAAAACTTTCTCCTGTTGCTACAAGAAGATTATGGAATTTCTATAAACAAAACTGTACGAGAAAATCAATTCGAACAAAAAGGTATGAAAAAAAAAACAGTTCTTCCTACTATGGAAGATATAAAATGTTTAAATACTTACCTGAAGGAAAATCGAGATAAATTATTTGAAAAATTATCCGAATGTTTTGATATCAAAATTTGGAAAGAACTTTCTGGTTTCGTATTAATATTAGTATTAGTTTTTAATATGCGGCGAGCTGGTGAAGTAGAAAGAATGACGGTCAAAGATGTATTAAATTATGAAGAAGTAAACGAAAATGTTGACGCTGATATTTATAATTCTTTAACATTACAATCTAAACAAGCCGCCAAACATTATGTGAGGATTGTAACAAGAGGAAAGTTGTATATAACAGTTCCAGTATTATTATCCACTGATCTACTGGCCTGTATTAAACTGTTAATACATCACCGAAATAATGCAAATATATCTTCCAAGAATCCCTATTTATTTGCTTTACTTCATTCCAGTATAAAACACCAACATTTAGAAGCATGCGCGTTGCTTCGAAAATTTTCAACTTTATGTGGCGCAAAGAAACGAGAATCACTTAGAGGAACTCATCTTCGTAAACATATAGCCACTAGTTCGGTGCTTCTTAATCTGAAAGAAACTGAAGTCTCAAACCTAGCAGATTATATGGGTCATACTGATAAAATTCATAAAGACCACTACAGGATGCCAATTGCTACTAGAGATATAACGATGATATCTCGTTTGTTACAGCTTTTAAAATTTAAATCATTAGGTATTTAGGTTTACATTTTTTTGTATATATTTGCAGATAATGGGGATCCGTGGCCTCGAGCCTGAGTGTCTGGTCGCGAACGAGAAATGCGTCATGTTCTAGTGAATTGGGTAATTATCATAATTATTTTTCTCATTCAGACTAGTAATACGGTTGCACATGGAAAGATGATCCGCAAATAAGCAATAGAAAATTTTACTTCACATAAAAGTTTTATTATATTAAATTTTAAATGTACCAGTCCCGGTAGGATACGGTGAACACAGTGAAATTAAATACAAAAATTCACTTGTGGTACTTTTTAAAAAGTTTTACACCGTTATCTCAAATCTACAAGACTTCTAAACCTAAACGGCTCCAACATAAGCCCATCAGGGTCTAACCATAACCCATCTTTAAGAGAAGACAACACCCAGGGTCGCATTTAAGCAGAGGCGCATGAGGCGCTAACTGGGGGCCTCATCTTCCGGGAGGCCTCAGAAAAAAGTTCTTTTCGTACATTTTTATTTTGTTCATAAACTACAAAAAATAATCTTAAAACTTAAAACACTTGCTATTATAAGCTTTGATTTTGAATATATGCATAATTGTTATTGTTACTGCCACTACCATCTAGTTAGTGATAAAGTGACTATGTATCTCATTCCAAATTCTTGATATTGTATACCTCATTCGTATACATTTGACAACTTTTGTGCGATTGTACCTATATACACGTTTTACTCGCTGGATTCTAACCCTCGAGTAGTTGCTGTTGAATTTTATTCAGGAGGAAACCAGTGTTACAGGTTCTTTCAGCCTCTGAGAATGCCTCTTTTCTATTTTTATTTTGAAAGTTTTTTGGTTAAAAAATTATCCAATTGAATCCCTTTATTGCTGACCACGTGTGCGACAGTAACCAATCAAAACAAACTTACACTGATAATTATCCTAAAACAATTATCACTTATGTCACTAAGTTGCTAAGTAACAAACAGTTTTTGACATATAATTAAAGATTAATTGTTTTAATTTAAAAATGTCATTTTCACGCTGTCAATAAAAATGATGATTTAATCAACAAAATTATAGAAGAAAATACATTAAAAAATACTGTATTAAATAAAAAACTAAATATGGAGAATATTTATGGACTTTTGTATGTCATATCTTCTCTTTGGTTTCACTCAAAGAGGTCTCATTCTCATTTCACGCTTCACACTGAACATATTCATAGCTACATTCACGTTCATGACTACTAGTGACATCTACTGGGCTATGTTAGACACAAAAATTCTGTCAACTACAAATTTTAGGCAAATTTAATGTTAAAACTGCAAAAAAAATTCTCACCGAATACCCCTCGATCCTTGATAAATACTTACAATTTTATCACACTTCCTCAAGCACGTTGCTTTTAGGTAACACCACCTCCGCCTTTGGCGTCGGGCTGTTACCAAGCAACGCGCTTTCGGTAACTGTCATAAAATTATTTCGTAATTATCAATGTCCTCGGGATATTATAACTGATAATATCACTATAGGGTAACCATAGTAACCGTTAACTGTTATGTAGGTGTGTACTACATAGGTAGATAATATTTTTATTTACAGTTTTCGAACTATTTTTGTTTTTGTGATACTAATGATAATAAAATTATTTACTATTATTAATACTCCATAATTTATTTTGATTTAATAATCATTAATAACTTATCCTTTAATTTAAAATAGACAGGTTTTTTCACCGGATATATTTTAAAATATATAAAAATAGGGGCCTCAACAGGTCACTGCGCCTCGGGCCTCTCAAGATAGAAATGCGGCCCTGACAACACCAGATTGGCGACTTGCTGTTCCACCACGAATTCACGTTTTCTTCGCACGAGGAAAACTTGCTGTTTCGTGTAACTGGTCCATATCACCTGAAAATATTTGCTGCTTCCTTAAGAATAACACTTTAAAACAACTTTAAAATTGTAACACACGAAGGGGTAACTCTAGAAAATTCTAGTAATAAAGTTACCGAGGTCCGGCACAGACCAATCACACAAACATTTTATACGTTTAAGTTATTATTTAAATAATTCACGAAGGAATAACTCTAGATAAACATCTAATAATAAAGTTATCGAGGTCCAGCACAGACCACATACACACAATAAATTTATGTCTAGTAGTGATAGTATTAGAAATTTTGTACTTAGACCTAGTAGATTGCAAACCAAAACAAGGGCAACTACAATTGCCGAAATTGAAACTTTCCTGAAAACAATACCAAACTATAATGGTAATATTAAAGCATTGCCAAATTTTATTAAACAAACTGACTTAATTATGACCATACTAAATACATTTAAATTAACTAATAACCACAAATTATTTATATTTGGGATGATTATATTTAAATTAATCGATCAAGCTGTAGAAATAGTCAGCAATAATGAATTCGTTGATTGGGATGAACTAAAACTTCATTAACTGAAAATTTTATGGACAAAAGCACCCCCGAAACTTTAATAATAGAAATTATAGAATTAAAATTCCAGAAAAATGTAGATTCCACTTTAAAAATAATGATGGAGAAATTCTCCCAACACAAACCAAAAATTTTACTAACAAATTATAACCAATGGGGGCGTATAGGCAAAACTATTGTAGGTGGTAGCACGGCCGCAGCAACCATTTACTGGGAAAATTTGAATTCTATATTTATATATGTCAGATGTATGCGTTCATGGTGCGCTGTGCGTATTGCCTGGCGTGTTCTTTCTTAAAAATGTCGAATTACAATTTGTGGAAATTAAATACGCTTAAAAATGAATTGAGAAAACGAGGTACGAGTTTACGTGGAAAGAAAAAAGAATTAATTAAAAGGTATGTCATTTTAAAGAAGGGAAAATAAAAATATAATCATGTTTACTATTACAGATTGCAGGATTATGACAGAAATTTTAATTTTGATCTTGTCATCGAAGTGCAAAATATTTGTAGAATGACAACACCTCCTGCAACAGAATATAAAGACTTACATGGAGGAATAAATTTAGGTATTAATACAAGGATGCACCATGTAATACAGTATTTAAATACATATGATTGTCGTATATCTGACAAAAGCAGACAGTTATATTTTAACAAATTCCTGCAGTATATAAAATATAGCGCAGTTCCGGAAGGGATTTACTTTAATAGTACTTGCAAGAAACAAAACGTCAAACTTCATCAAAACAAAACAAAATTGAGAGACAAATGAAACATCTTGCTCTAGTGCTGCTCCAAACCTAAACGATGAAGATGAAGCAGCTAATAAACAACGTAAGCTACAAGGAGCATTACATAAAAACCATAACAATTTAAATACTTAATTTATTTGTTTCAGATGTTGTTTGGGACAGAAATGGGACATTGGGACTTCTGAGTCTGTATGAGGCCAATATGGACATGATTAATCATCCAAAAAAGAAAACCAAAATATGGGAAGCTATACCAAATGGTTTAAAATATTTTTTTTGTTCTAGAATGGATTTCATATTTCATTTTCTAATGACAGCACCGTTTTTCTGTGTTACGTGGGATTTAGTAGTAATATTCATAAACACAATTATATTTCAGGTGACTTGCGACCAAGTACGATGGAAAATGAACGCTCTTATAAAGAAAATAAGGAAATTGTTGACAACAAATCAAAATCGGGGAGAGGTATAATAGAATTCCAGTGGTTTGACCAAATGGATGAAATATTTGGAAAGCAAAGAAATGCAGCAAAACGGCATACTGTGTCATCCAAATTCCCACCAATATTGTCCAAAGCTTCTGCTTCGATAGATTTAGAAAGAAAACGTCACCATGAGCCATCGGAATTAGCAAGTACTTCGAAATGTGACAGCATTGTCTTAAATGATAATAATTCAAATAAAAGAAGACGTGCCTTACATGGAACTGAATCCAAAATAACAAAAACAAAAGTAGAATTAGAAAACCAATGGCTGCAATATTTGCGGAAGTAGGAAGAAAATAATCGCGTGAAAAATAAAAAATACGAAACTGCCAATGACAACAAAAAAGAAGCCTTAAAACTAAAGAAAAAACAACTTGCTTTAAGAGGCGGTGTCCAGTACTTAGCTGGTCATTTGTAGATTTTATACACCCCACCAGAATGTTCATTATTTATAACGGTAGTAGCTAGAGACGATAGTGTAAAATTTACTACATAGGAGTCGTGTTTAAACAATAGTCGAGGCTAGACACTTTTACAAATAAAGATTCGCTCACAAAATTAAAATAAAGTTTCTTGTTTTATATGTATTGTATATATTTAATTTCTTCACAAAATAAAACCAATTTTATCAACGTGCAATATTTTATTCCCGTAAATTTACGGATGGTCCTTCGAGAACAATCCTTGGGGTTCACCATCAGGATCCCACATTTCTCTGGTCCTTTGAGCCGGATCAATTACAACATCAACAATCATCAAATCAACAATCTGCAGTACAACAATAAGCAGCAACAGTAGCAGCAGCAACCAAACCAGCACCGACCATTGCAGCATCGCATTTCAGGTAGGCTCATGCTTTGCTACTTGTACTCTTTATCGAATGTGAGCAATCGTATTTTTAAAATATTTTAAAATGTCTCAAGAAGATATAAAACTATTAGTAGAAAAGCGAGGGTTGATTAAAGCCGCTCTCACTAGAATTAACACCGCGGTGGAAAAATTTGATAGAAATAAAGATAAACCAATTAAAAGCACGTCTGTCTCGACTAAAAACAACATTTTCTGATTTCGACAACATTCAAATTGATCTAGAATTGAAAGATATAATTAATATAAATAAACATACTAAGGAACGCGAAGAATTTGAAAATAAATACTTTGACGTTGAATCTGCCATTTTAACATTAATAGATAAATATGATCAAAAATTTTGTCCTAATCCATTGACCAATCAAGCAATCGATATTACAAATTCAAATACACAGGTAGTGAGCAATGTTCGTTTACCTCGATTAAACCTTTCAACATTTGAAGGACACTACACAGATTGGATAACATTTTATGACACGTTTAGAGTACTTATCCACGAAAGTAGATCATATTCAAACATTGAAAAATTTCACTATTTAAGCTCGTGTTTGTGGGGTGACGCATTTAAATCTATAGAATCAATCTCGGCGTCGAATTCAAATTATCAAATTGCACGGGATGCTCTTAAAAAAAGGTACGAAAACAAGCGACTCATTGTCCAAGAACATGTTTGTGTCATTTTAAATTCACCAATTATTCAAAAGGCAACTCACACGGCTATAAGACAATTGGTAGATGACGTTGCAATTAATATAGCAGCTTTAAAAACATTTAGTAAGTTAAAAGAATTTCTTGAAACGAAATGTGCACTTTTGGCCTCTCTCAACGCGTCAAACAAGCAATATAATCATCAAATTAAAACAAATCAATCAAATGTCATTAAGAATAACAATCAAAATTCTAAATTTCGTTCTAGTAATTGTCTCTTAGCTAGTAATGCCAAGCCGCAATGTCCTTTACGAAGTAACAATCACCCGCTATTTAAATGTAAACAGTTTTTAGAATTAACAGTAATCGAAAGCATTAATAAAGTAGACGAACTTAAATTATGTACAAATTGTTTTAGAAATAATCACAATATAGAAAATTGTACATCTAATTATTCTTGCAGAAAATGTAATCAAAATCATAATACATTGTTACATAAAACAGAGTCTATTGTTACAGCAGTTAGCGCACATACGCATAACAATGTTAACACTAGTAATCAGGTCTTATTATGTACAGCACAAGTTTTAGTTAAAAATAATGCAGGCGAATGGATCAATTGTAGGGCACTCTTAGACGTAGGTTCTCAATCGAATTTTATATCTGAAAATGCATTTCAGAAACAAAAACTTCCTTCTTCAAATATGAACACTTCAATAAATGGTGTCAATGAATCAGCCAGTATTGTAAAACAATCAGTTAATATTGAATTAAAATCAGTGCATAATAAAAATCAATATAATTAAAGTGTTCAGTTTTGCACAAAATTACCGATGAATTACCAACAATGCATTTTTCTACGAAAGAATTACAAATTCCTATAATTTTGCCTTTAGCAGATCCTCAATTTCATACTCCTAATAAAATCGACATCTTATTAGGGGCGGGTATTTTTTGGTCCTTGTTACGCGCAGGTCAAATTCCGGGAACACAGCAAAATCCACATCTGCAAGAAACTACGCTAGGGTGGATTATAGGAGGTAATGTTGTAATTGGTAATAGTAATAACGTACAAAATCGTACTACATGTTTCTTAAACACCTTAGAAGATCAAATGGAAAAATTTTGGAAACTAGAGGAATGTCCTAGTAATAATATAAGTCCGTATTCACAAGAGGAACTCGATTGTATAGAACATTTTAAAAACACTCATAAAGGAAATTCCGAAGGGCCATTTATCGTGCACTTACCTTTCAAAAACAATATTTCTAAATTGGGAAACTCTAAACATTTAGCAATAAAGCGATTAAATTATTTAGAAGGGAAACTTGCGCGAGACCCACAATTACAAATTCATTATAATTCATTTATGAAAGAATACGAAGAACTAATCATATGAAACAAATCACTTTCACAATTTCGGATATATCAGATTCTAATGAAAACTATTTACCGCATCATTGCGTAATCAAAGAATTAAGCACTACTTCAAAAGTTCGTGTAGTTTTTGATGCATCTGCTAAAAAAACTTCCGGTATAAGTCTAAATGACACTCTAATGACTGGTCCAAAATTGCAAGATGATTTGTTTTCCATTTTAATTAGATTTCGTATATATCAATATGTTCTCTCAGCTGACATTAAACAGATGTACAGGCAAATTTTAGTAGCTGATGAAGACAATTTATCAGAGAATAGTTTGGAGATATAATCGAAATGATCCCATATCGGTTTATCAGTTAAATACAGTCACCTATGGCACAATAAGTGCACCATTTTTAGCAGTACAATGTTTGATGCAATTAGCTGAAGATGAGAAACAAGATTTCCTTATTGCATCACAAATCTTAAAATCAGATTTCTATATGGACGATCTTTTGACCGGAACTAATACTATGGAAAATGCTCTAAATTTGCAATCTGACCTTCAATCACAATGAATCAAATTTATTACCATCACTTAATAATTGCGAAAATATATCACATATGATCAATCTTGACAAAGACAGAAAAACAAAATTACTAGGTTTATGATCGAATTATGAAAATGATCAATTAAATTATATTATAAACAATAATATTATTAAATTCGATAATATTAACACCAAACGCACAATTTTGTCAAAAATCTCACAAATTTTCGATCCACTAGGCCTTTTACGTCCAATTATAATAAAAGTAAAATTAATAATACAAAAATTATGGCAAGTAAATTATAACTAAAGAAAAAACCCCTTAAGCTTAACAATAAATTTTAAAAACTATATACGTATTTCGAGAACTAAGTTCTCATCATCAGTAGAAACTACAAAGTAAAAACAGAGAAGTTAAGATTACTCAGCATGTAAACCATGCCAGAGGTCAAAACAGCTCTCATGACCTCTGGCATGGTTTACATGCTGAGTAATCTTAACTTCTCTGTTTTTACTTTGTAGTTTCTACTGATGATGAGAACTTAGTTCTCGAAATACGTATATAGTTTTTAAAATTTATTGTTAAGGTTAAGAGGTTTTTTTCTTTAGTTATAACTTTACCTTAAGACTCCATTTTAGTTTTTTAAGTAAATTATAACTGGGATGAACCAATACCCCCAAATCTTAATGCCGAATGGACGGAAATTATTACCGAAATTAATGAAGTCAATAATATATTAATTCCGCGGAAAGTAATTGATTTAGTCCCTTCAGAATCTATAGAGCTTCATGGATTTTCAGATGCATCTAAAAACTCATATGGTGCTTGTATTTAAATTCGTGCAGTAAGTAAAACCGGGCATGTATCAGTTCATATCCTTTGCGCAAAATCTCGTGTTGCGCCACTGAAGATGCAAACAATTCCACGTTTGGAATTGTGTGGTGCGTTGTTATTATCAAAATTGATTAAGGTCACTCAAGATTCATTAAAAATTAATATAAATCAAATAAAATACTGGACAGATTCAACAATTGTGTTAGCGTGGCTAGCTACATCACCCAACAATTTAAAAACATTTGTTGCAAATAGGGTGTCTCAAATCCAATCATTATCTAAAATAATAAATTGGCATCATGTAAAGTCTAGGGACAATCCTGCAGATATAATAACATGGGGTAGACTACCAAGTCAATTAATTAATGATAATCACTGGTTCCATGGGCCTGCATGGTTAAAAAATGATAAAATTATTCACTGGGATACAGACTTGAGCGAACTGTGTGTTGATATTCCAGAATTGCGTATAAGTATAACACAACATATGCAAACAATTGTGATTGGTTAAATAAATATTAAAATTTTGCAAAATTACAGCGGGTTACTGCATATTGTGTCCGATTTATAAACAACACGCAAAACAAGAATAATATTTTAAATGGTGAATTAAGTACAAATGAAATTGAAAATGCAACTAAAATTATTCTTAAAATAGCATAAAATGTAGCTTTTTCAATAGAAATCAAGGATTTACAATCACAAAATGAAATAAATAATAAAAGTAAATTAAAAACTTTAAATCCATTTCTGGACAATGATTCGTTAATCAGAGTAGGTGGACGCTTACGTAACGCGGTCATCCCATTTGATAAAAAGTACCCAATTGTTTTACCGAAGCATCATGTTACCGATATTATTATTAAACAAATTCATGAAAATCAATTACATGCTGGTAATGTAGTTACATTAGCAGTAATTCGTGAAAATTATTGGCCGTTATCAGGACGAAATCAAGTACGCAGTCCTACATAAATGCATACCTTGTTTTCGAGTTAAACCGCGGGATTTAAATCCCATCATGGGTGATCTACCTGCATCCAGATGCGAATATTCTTTTCCTTTCGTTAATTGCGGGGTAGGTTATGCCGGTCCAATTTTAATAAAGGAAGGGGTTGGTCGAGGTAGGCGAAATATAAAAGCTTACATTTGTGTATTTATATGCTTTGCTACAAAAGCAATTCATTTGGAATTAGTTGCCAATTTAACATCAGACAATTTTTTAAATGCATTAAAAAGGTTTATTTCCCGGCGCGGTTTAATAAAAAATATTTATTCAGACAATGCGACCAATTTCGTAGGCGCTGACAAAGAATTGAAAGTACTTGCAGAATTATTTGAATCACAGCAGTTCAAATCTGACGTCAATCAGTTGGCTATAAAAAGTATAAAATGGAACTTTATACCCGCGCGTTCTGCTCATTTCGGTGGACTATGGGAATCGGGAGTAAAAAAGGTTAAATATCATCTTCGACGTGTAATGGGCAATACGATACTCACATTCGAGGAAGTGTACACACTTTTAGCATGCATTGAGGCTTGCCTAAACTCACGACCTCTCTTACCTCTCACTAATGACCCGAACGACCTGTCAGCTTTAACTCCTGGTCATTTTTTAATTGGCCGTCCGTTGACATCAACTCCTGACCCATGCATTACACATATTTTACAAAATCGCTTATCCCGCTGGCAATACGTCGAACAAATTCGTCAGCATTTCTGGAAGCGTTGGGTATCTGAGTACCTGACCCAGTTACAAACCAGACCTAGAGGCAACACTACGGACACGTCCAACATTCAATCCGGGACCTTGGTCATCCTCAAGGAAATCAACACTCCATCACTGACATGGAAGTACGGCCGTGTCGTAGAGCTGCATCCAGGCGTCGATAGTGTCACCCGTGTGGTTAGTGTACGTGCCGAAAATGGTGAAACGTGCTGTCCGAAATATATGTGTAGTGCCAGTTGAAGTAGATAATTACAATTTAGACTGTTGTTGACTAAGTTGTATTAGCGACAGATATTTTCTTATTTTTTAAACTCTATTTTTAACAAATTGACGATTTACAATCGAATTCACTAACAATGTTCAAAATTAAGCTCAATTGGCGAAATAAAATGTTAATTAAAATTATGATATTGTCAGATTTACGAATTACATTTTTTTGTTAACGCTTAAATTTTAGAAAATGTTAGTACAATTTAAAATTAAAGACAATATAGCAAATTGATTAAAAATATCAATTTTAGTTATTATGCGCGAAATATTATCTGTATTAATTTTAAGTTGTATATTTATTTATATGTTTATATTATGTATGTTAGTTGAACCGAAAGCTTCAACGGCGGCCGGGATGTCCAATACTTAGCTGGTCATTTGTAGATTTTATACACCCCACTACAATGTTCATTATTTCTAACGGCAGTAGCTAGAAACGATAGTGTAAAATTTACTACATAGAAGTCGTGTTTAAACAATAGTCGAGCCTAGACACTTTTACAAATAAAGATTCGCTCACAAAATTAAAATAAAGTTTCATGTTTTGTATATATAGGTATATATTTAATTTCTTCACAAAATAAAACCAATTTTATCAACGTGCAACATTTTATTCCCGTAAATTTACGGGTGGTCCTTGGAGAACAATCATTGGGGTTCACCATCAGGATCCCACAGGCGGAATTAGAAGAAAGGAAACAATTATCAAAAAGCAATGCTCAAGAAAAGCAAAATCGACACGCCGAACTTATACAAATAGAAAAAGAGAAAATACGGTTATTAAAAAAATTATTAAAGGAGAAAGATAATGTACAAAATTCTTGTTCGTCTGAAACAGACTAATTCATATTAATATAAAGAGTGTTTCAAAATGAGCGCAAGATTTAATTTTTCAATAAAACACATAATTTACTCGAAAATTGCAAATATTTTTATTTTAATATGAAGTATACATGGCGATTATGTGTGGAAGAGAACATCCAACAAATGGCCGCCACGACTCTGCTGGCACACTCTTGCTATTTTAGAGAAGTTGTTGATTACATTTTCGCACATTGCCCCTCCAATTTCGCCAATGACACGTCGAATTTCTTCCCTCAGCTCAGGAATTGTGGTTGGTTGGTTGACATAGACGGAAGACTTCACAAAACCCCACAGGAAGAAGTCGCACGGCGTTAGATCGCATGATCTCGGTGGCTAATTCTGGTCGCCAGTGCGTGAGATTACACGGCCAGGGAATCTCTCATGTAACAACTGCATTGTCTCTCGCGCAGTGTGACAGGTTGCCCCGTCCTGCTGAAACCACATCTCGTCTAAATCCATACCGACCAATGCAGGCCACAAAACCTCCGTTATCATATGGCGATAACGTTCACCATTCGCGGTCACTTCATTGCCAGCGTCGTTTTCGAAGAAGTATGGCCCAACCACTCCACCAGCCCAAAATCCGCACCAAACGGCGACTCGTTGTGGATGCATTGCCTTATTATGAACAATATATGGATTCTCTGCTCCCCAAATCCGGCTGTTTTGCGTGTTCACGTACCCATTCAAGTGGAAGTGAGCCTCATCGCTAAAGACAATTTTTCTAACAAAATCAGCGTCCATTCTTTGATTGTCCAACACCCAGTTGACAAAGGTACGGCGTTGCATATGATCACCTGGCTTAAGTTCTTGTGTCAATTGAACTATATAAGGATGCAGATGGAGATCTTTCTTTAAAATTCTCTGCAAACTGCTTGTCGAAATAGCCAGTTGCTGCGAACGGCGGCGAATCGATGTGCTTGGATTTTCACCAACACTTGCAGAAACTGAGGCAATATTTTCAATGGACCGGCCTGACCGAGGACGACCTAATGATTTCTGGTTCACAACCGAGCCAGTTCGATCGAATTTCTCGATCAGTCTCTTAACTGTCGAACAATTTGGTGCATTTTGTCGACCAAAAATTGCACGCACTCTGCGAACTGTTTCCGCAAAACTTTCACCATATTTTAAATCAGTTTTCAATATTAAAATCCGCTGTTCGTTCGTGTAGCGTTCCATGATTAATAATCGCGATGCGTCTACTTGACAGTTATCAGCACCCTTGATTAAAATAAAATGCCGCCCAATTCAAATCTTGCTCTCATTTTGAAACACCCATTATATTTTATATTTTTTTTATTTTTAAAATATTTTTTATACAGGGGGCTCAACACTTTTCTAGGTCAAAAAGAAGACGTCAAAATAAGTTGAAAATTCTATACAATTTTTGCCCAAAAGTGAACTGTTTCGGAGTTATATGGGGTTTTATGTAAATGGAATTATGATGAAAATAACGAGAACCATGAAATTATTTGTCAAATTCCGAAAAGTAGTTGCGTGGGAACCGGCTACCAAATGTCAAAAATGGCATAATTAAATTCTGACATCATCAGAAAAACAACCTAAATATGTCATCTTTGATACTTATCCGTTCTTCGAAATCATACCAAAAATATCATTGCCTTCGCTATTTACATTATAATTCCATTTACATAAAACCCCTTACAACTCCAAAACAGTTCACTTATGGACAAAAATTGTATAGAATTTTTCCATTTATTTTGGCGTCTTCTCTTTGGCCTAGAAAAATGTGACATATTTTAACACTCTGTTTTTTACGTTGACGTGGACCAAATGCATTTTTATTTTATATACCGTTATGTATTATTTGTTATATATAGAGAGAGAGAATAAAGGAAGACTTGACGAATTGAAAAGTATTTTTATTTAATATGATGCACAAATAAACTTTAAATAAATATTCATTATTCAAGGAAAAAGATCTTTAAAGGGTTTTGTCCTTCGGTCTATTTTGTGATCTAGTATTTCGACTCCCACATTTTCATTAATAAAATTTTCATTATTTTCAGTTTGCTCTGGATAATCGTACATATCGTTTTCATCAATACAATAGTCATGTAAAATGCATGCTGCAACCACTGTGTCGGTGATAAATGATATGTCACGATATTCAGTAAAGAATTTAATGCGACGGAATCGTCCTTTCAGATGTCCAAATGCTCTCTCGACACACATTCGAGTGGACGAAATCATGAAATAAATTTTGTTTGTTGTGGTGTAAGACGGCCATTATCTCGATATGGTAGGACAAGCAACTGTAAAGTTGGATATGCAGAACCTCCTACGATGAAAGTTTCACAAGGAAATAATATTCTTGTGTTTTCACTTGCTGTTTGTGACATCAAAAGCATGAAAACATACAGTAAAAGGCAGCGTTAAATCCGAGCAAATAGGAATATTCACCTGGTTGATTATAAATAATATACTCTTTTGTATTCAATGATTTCGTTATTTGAAAAAGTAAAATTACGCATGTCTCCTCTCCATTTTTAAATAGGTAATAATGCTGTATTTTAGATAAGGGATACAAATTTCAATAAATTATAATAAATATCATAAAAATATGTATCTTTTTAATAATTTTGCTTAAAATTATTAAATTACTTGCCATATTTCAATTGTTACCAACATATATTATTATTGTTAGAATCAATACGTTCCATTAGTGTTTTCAAGTGTAATTATGTTATTCATTATTTATTATTGTATTCTATAAAGGAACATTGCGTTTTCATTTTTCAAATAAACATTATTCGTTTTACCAATAGGTATGTTCAAACGGTTAACCAACAAATTGATTATAATAACGTTTTTGGTATTTAAAGGTGTATATAAAAAACCTGTAAATTTGCAGCTTTCTTTTTGTGTCACGTACATTTTTAAATCTACAATAATATATTGTATTTTAGATAAGGGATATAAAATCGTGTTATTTTTTTTAGATTAACATATTATAGTGTAATTATTACAACATACCTCTGTAATTAATTTTGCTCTATAGAAAAAAATTACCATATTTGAATTCACCTAATTATTATATTTATTGGTTTTTAACTGCAAGTTGCCATTTATCCCTCGTGGACCCGAATCTTACCGAGGAGGAGCGAAGGTTGCCGAACGGTCGTATCGTTACCCCATACAAACTTTCCGCTTTATATACCGAGAGTTTATTTTATCAGTAAACATAGGGTATATCATTGCCATAGTTACAGTATGAATGTTTGACATCAATGTATTGAAGCGTTTATTTTATGAGTAAACATAGACGTTTAACATGGGAAGCAGTTTTTTGAAAATACAAAGTGTTCGGCAAAAAATCAAGCTTTGCTATTGAACATGATAATAGTACATTACGTCTTGTACAATATTTAATATTAATTACTTTAATAATATTGCAATAAATTACAGAAATCGTCAAATAAATAATTGTTACACTTTTTTATTATGCAATATGAAAGGATTTACAAATGTCTCCGTGACGCAGTGGTTATAACAGTTGCGTCTGGGGTTCGATTCCCCGTTGTGGTAATTATTTTATTTTTTACAAAAAAACTGTTGAACTTTTAAAAATCAGTTTATATTTCCATAATACAATCATTTAAAAATAATAATAACATTGTAATAAATAAAGAGAAAATAATTGAGAATAATTGATTACAATAATCAAAATATTGATACAATAACAATGACATTGCTATCGTTCGAAACTGAAGAGAAAATTGCAAAATATATAAAAATTATGAGTAAATGGTGTTTCGGAATGACAAAAACTGATGTGCGAAACGTGATAGAAAATTATATTACTGTAAATAATATAAAGGCATTTAAAATTGGAAACCGGAAAATGACTGGTTTTTGACTTTTAAGAAACATTGGAAATTAACATTAAGCAAACCGGAACTACTTGAAGGATCAAGAGCCCGCCATGCGAATGATCCGTTTATTATTATGGATTTTTATGATAAACTCGAGAAAAGTATTACAAAGAATAACTTGGAAGACAAACCGCAATGCATATATAACTGCGACGAAACTGGATTTAACCATGATCCTTTGAAAACCAAAATAGCAACTGGTGTGGGAGAATCATCGATTGAGACGAGAGTTCACAACTGTATTAGCAAGTGTATCTGCTACTGGTAATATAATGCCTCCTATGATACTTCATAAAGGTAAACGACTGTGGACGTCAATGTTTGGCATTGGCAGTAATACATATCCGGGAACATCGTACTTTACCTCTGATAAAGGTTGGATGACAGAAAGTGTATTTAAATCTTGGTTTAAAAACCAATATTTAAATCATGTTAAGGAGTATCCAGCATTTGTCCAATATTAGTTTCGATGTTATTGAATTAGCAATTGCTGCCAATGTTGTAATTTTAAAATTGCCTCCACACACATCACATATATTACAGTCCCTTGACGTGTCCGTTATTAAAGGTGTTAAAAGTAATTGGGACAAGATATTAACTGATTGGGCTAGAAATAATCCAGGTAAACGAATTACAAAGTCTGAGTTTACTGATTTGCTTAAAGAAATATGGCAAAATATTACACCTGAAAAAAGAAGAAGCGGATTTAAGAAAACCGGCATTTTTGATGTTGACCTTCCAAATGGACCTGTAAACAGGAATGCTATAAACAAAAAAAAAATTAATCCTGAAAAGTATAGTCGATGTTTAAATTACATAAAAAATATAAAACTAAATAAATTCACTTCAAGTAATCAAGCATCCGAATTGGACGTGAGTATCCAAAAATGTTCCTCTGTAGCATCGTTTTCAGCAACATACAACAATGTTACACCAAATAAGAATGAAACGCCATCAAAATCTTTTGAAAAACTAATGCCATCCAGAATTTCTAAGAAAACTAATTCTTCTTGGAAGACAGTGCGTAGAAGAATTGATGTAGCGAAAGTAATAACCCACGAAGAATTTGTACAACAGATGAAGGGAAAAGAAGAAGAAAAATCAATAAAATATAAAAATTAGTACAGAAAAGAACTGCAAAGAAGAGACTAACGTACTTACGGGAAGGTTCCACTTCCGAATACGAAGATCTTATTCTCTCAAATAACAGTTCAGATTATAAACCACCATCTAACGAAAAACCTTGTTCCTTACGAGAAAAATCTGATGTGGCCAGCACATGACCTCCCGCCAATTCCATGTTTAAAATAGAAGTGAGCTTTAAGTAAAGTATCACTTCCGGTTGATCGTTTGTAAATAAAATCTAATTTGTTGTCCAGGGGGTCTATTCTAATTCATAGCCACATGTGCTATCCGCTATATAAGTTCCACTACTAGCCAACAGATGGGGGTCCCCATCCCGGTATCTGACTTGAATCCATCTGTTGGCAAATAGTGGAACTTATTAATATTGCCAGATGTCAAGTTGACAAGTAGTCCTGCTTTTCAATTTTGTGATCAAATACTTGTGTTCGTATGTTAGATCAATAATATTTGATTAATATCTATATATTGTAAGCACCTATTTAAATTATAATAATTATTTATAATTCTAACAAATAGCACATGTGGCTATCCGACTTAAATCCAGCTGTTGGCTAGTAGTGGAACTTATACAGAGGATAGCACATGTGGCTATCCGACTTGAATACATCTATTGGCTAGTAGTGGAACTTATATAGCAGATAGCGGATAGCACATGTGGTTATGAATTTAGAATAGACCTCCAGTAAATAGAATAGTCTGTAATACGAAATTTTGGATTATGTTTTATTGTTATTCCTCAAAAATCTGTTAAGAGCTCCAAATTTAAGTACTACATCCGATTTATCATATATAGTTAAAATCTAATATGATGTTTCAAATTATATATTAGTTTTAAATACCAAATTTGAGAAGTTTTGGAACATATTTTAATAGAATTTAAGGAAAATTCTTCGTCGTTCATGATCCATTTCGTAAATGTGTAATTTTAAATTAATATTGATTCATAGTGCTGCAAACAGAAAATTTAAATCACATCATCCTGTACAACTAATATTTATGTTTGATGGAAAATATATTATTTTTACAAACCTCAATTTCATTAGAATTAAATATTTTACTATTATATTCTCCTTAACATGGTTTCATTATTAATTTTAATGTAATTGCTTCCTGACAGTGACATTTGTTTAAATATGTCAAAATTGTTATTAAAATTATGTTTTTGTTTGACGCATAGTCAAGATGATATATGAAAATAAATTATATTATATATTCATATTTAAAGTTATTTATCAAATGTTATTATCACAGAATTGAAGATTGTATCATTATATTCAATTTTAATTAGTAAAAGTTGCTAAAAAAATATATTCAATGAATTTTTTACAAGAAAAACTGTTGAAAGCTTGTATCAATGATACTTACGGTTATCCGATATATACTAAAAACTAATGAGCTCTTCCCACATTAGGGTACACAAAATTTCGAAATTTTCTGATTGATAGTATTTGAGTAATCGTGTCCACACGATCCAAACACACACACACATACCTACAGACATCATTGTAAAAATGTTAAAATCGGATTCTGGGGACATCAAAACGTGCTTATTCACTAAAATCTCTATATGCGATTTTAAGTACGATCCCTACCTCCCTTACCTACGGTAGCGGGAAGTAAAAAGAGGAGATTACTGTGGGTTCATTTGTATTAGTGGAATTTAAAGGAGGAAAAAGAGGATCTATAAAATATTATTATGTAAGCATCATTCAAGAATTACCAAGAGTAGAAGAAGATGAACAAGAATATAAAATAATGTCACTACAGTGTTTAGATGAAACAAAAAAGAGCTTTTCTTTACAAGAAAACCATATTTCTTATGTAAAGGCGGACCAAATAATAGTAATATTACCCAACCCTGAAATAAATATGCATGGAGAAAGAGCAGGATATATTTTTGAAGGATCTATTGAAGAGGTTTTCGAAAAATAAGAGAACGATTTTTTAATTTATATACTTCAATGTAATGTTTCTTTTAGTACAGTTTGTATTTAGTTGCAAATTTACTTTATTTATTTATTTTTCACTTATTTGAAAAAAATAAATTTTTGTTGTATAGTATATCACTATTTCTTTAAATCACAGTTACCCCACAGGTGTTCATATTTCAATTTAAGCAAAATATGTATGATGTCACACTTTCCCATTAGCATGTCGCACTTGCCTCAATTTTCAGGTTAAGTGTGACACAGATAGACTAATAACTTTTATACGTGCAATATATTTTTAGCACTGAATATAAGATTTTTGACAATACTTAAAGATTAACAACATACTACTTGAACTAGTATTAAAATTTTATTGATGTAAATATACCAGTTTATAAAAATTCGGTGTTTAAACATTTCAAAAAGTGTTCACGCCTACCCCAGGTTACCTAACTATGTTGGTTGTATTGAAAGATTTTATTTCGACCGCACCTGTTTTAGGTATTATAAAATTTGTACTGAACACTAAATTAACTTTCAAATTTGATAATTTTACAGCTTCTTTAATTTTATTGGAGAATATACGGAAGTAGTGGGGAACCGGGATTGTGCACGGAGCCTTATCGTCCTGCGCCAGTTTGATAAGTGTTATCAGTAAACAATGATAAGGTGGTAAACATGATAATGTGTAAACAAGGTCACTTGTAACAAACATGATAAGGTGTAAACAAGGTCACTTGTTTTGAAATGTTTAATAAACAAGACAATCTATGTTTACTAAACAAGATTACTAATGTTCTGTTTGTCATTTTCAAAAATAAATTGATATTAGATTTGTTTTTAAAATAGATATTATATCTGAGAAATACTCTTATGAATCCCAAATAATGTCTGTAAAGTAATTAGATAAGTGTTTTGTCAAGTCAGATGAAATTAGATCTGTTTTAAAATAGATATATTTATGGTAAATGTTTTGAAAAATTCCTATATGTCTCAAACATAAGATAATGTGTGTGTCATTTGTTTTCAAAATAGATATTTGTTTGCAAGGTTCGATACTGAATGGAAATTTTAAAATAAGAGATTAGAATATATCATAAGGCATCGAACTATGGTAATTTTGTTAAAAGTAAGTTTTCAAAATTATAAAGATAATACAAATGTTATTCGTGGATATTTGCAAATCAACTGAAATGATTAAACAATGAATAATAAAGAATTTTTTATTACTTTACCTAGTTCTATGGATTATTTTCCAAATAACTGAACTACACAATTTACAACACAGCTACCTCAAAACATATTGTTAAATGGGGTGTGGGAGGTCGCATTATCTGAAATAATCTATCTTTGTTCGTTTTATAATGTCAGTGAGAGAGAAAACAGTAAATATTACAGTGAAAATAAGTGATAAGAACAATAGCAGCCAAACAAAATTAATTCGAGAAAAAATTCCATCGAAAAAATTATGAAAATATTGATAAAATTGCATAAAATAAATAAACACATTGGGTGGTAGTATGAACAAATAATTAAGGGTGATTAGCTAGGAGATGACTAGCAGTGTTTTAGCGCTGTCAATCCTTTATGACTTATTTTAGAGAAAAATACTTCAAATAAAAGTTGTGTACAATTAATTTTTCTATAACTGCTATTTGAAGTAGTTTTCTCTAAAATAATCCATAAACGATTGACAGCGCTAAAACACTGCTAGTCATCTCCTAGCTAATCACACTTAATCACTTGTTCATACTACCATTACTATTAAGGATCTTAAAAAATTTAAGTCAAAGCCATAACGGTAGATTTCTGTACAAACCATGCAGCAGTTGCAAGTCTCTAACTGCTTGTTAAGATATTTTCGAACATTTTTAAATATTGGAGATATGTAATAATATAAACCCAAAAATATATTTTCATTAGATATATTATATCGTTTACTTTAAAACATTTTACATCGCATAGTCACATCAAGATTTATACCAAGTACCGATATGGAAATGAATAAGGCGTACAGTAGTTATAAATAAAGTAAATAAGAATATATTTATGTTTTATTCTATAAATGAAAATCTATTACGAAATAGGTAAGCAAGTGTTTTTACTACAATTTGTAAATTATTTATTGCAATGTAAATAGTCACAAATAAAATAAATTAGGTTATATATTTATGTTTTATTTTATAAACCATTATGAAAATCTAATATGAAATACTAGCAGTATGACTTACCAGTAACGAACGTCAAATTTTGGACTAGCGTACAGAATGCAATAAGTTCTAGTTTGAAATAACATATGCATTGTAAATAAAGTCCTATGAATCATACTCAAAGCCTGATAGTATTAAGTATCATCTGTAGAAATTTTCGACAATTATAATAATAATAATAATAATAATATAAAATACTACCTTTTTTAGTTTATGTTCTGTTTTTATTAATTTAAACCCAACGTTTCGGCACCATAAACTGGTGCCTTCTTCAGGAGATACATTGACATTAATTTTTTAATTAACAAAAATAACAAGTAACCAAGGTAACAAGAAATATTCATAAATGTTACCTTTTTTATGTATACAATTTACTAGACAATATAAGCATGCCCGGCAATAACAAGGACGGCGAACATGCATGTTCTCAGGAAAAATCTCCTTTTGCCAGAGGAAAAACTGTCCCAAAAACTGGCAGAGAAGTGATCTGTATAACTCAGAGACGCTTTATCGGTAGCGAAATACCGCAGCCGTACTCTTTATCAACAGATGTTAGAAAAAGTTTATAGAAAATTGTATACATATTACAAATTACAACATATTTAATATTGGAAGCCATGCGCGACTAAGTTCTAATCCGTCACAATGATTGAGATTGATATTTCATGTTTTATAAATCTCAATGGCTTCTCTTATTAATCTGTTGTTAAGTCGAGAAGGTCTTGCAATAATTTTCGTATCTTCAAACTTTATTTGGTGGAATTCTTCCAAGGCATGTTCTGCAACGGACGATTTCTCAGGCTGGTTCAATCTGATCGATCGATGATGTTCGCTCAATCTTGTAGAGACAGTTCTACCAGTCTGGCCGATGTAAACTCTCCCGCAGACACATGGATTTCTGTAAATCCCTGATGATTGAAGAGGGATGACGTCTTTCACTTGTTTCAACATATGTCGAAGTTTAAAATATGGTGAAAACGAAGAATTCTACCAATCTTGTCCGTTACGTTTTTACCATAAGGAAGCGATGCATATAATACGTTCCTTTCTCCTTCATTGTTTGTTGTTCTATTTGCTTTAAGACATTTTTCAATAGAAGACACAGAATAACCATTCTTCATAAAAATATTTTTATATATATGCCATCCAAATAAATTAAAAGAAGAGATGAGTGAAATTAAAAATATTTTTATGAAGAATGGGTATTCTGTGTCTTCTATTGAAAAATGTCTTAAAGCAAATAGAACAACAAACAATGAAGGAGAAAGGAACGTATTATATGCATCGCTTCCTTATGTTAAAAACGTAACGGACAAGATTGGTAGAATTCTTCGTAAGAAGAACATGAAGATTTCGTTTTCACCATATGTTAAACTTCGACATATGTTGAAACAAGTGAAAGACGTCATCCCTCTTCAATCATCAGGGATTTACAGAATTCCATGTGTCTGCGGGAGAGTTTACATCGGCCAGACTGGTAGAACTGTCTCTACAAGATTGAGCGAACATCATCGATCGATCAGATTGAACCAGCCTAAGAAATCGTCCGTTGCAGAACATGCCTTGGAAGAATTCCACCAAATAAAGTTTGAAGATACGAAAATTATTGCAAGACCTTCTCGACTTAACAACAGATTAATAAGAGAAGCCATTGAGATTTATAAAACAAGAAATATCAATCTCAATCATTGTGACGGATTAGAACTTAGTCGCGCATGGCTTCCAATATTAAATATGTTGTAATTTGTAATATGTATACAATTTTCTATAAACTTTTTCTAACATCTGTTGATAAAGAGTACGGCTGCGGTATTTCGCTACCGATAAAGCGTCTCTGAGTTATACAGATCACTTCTCTGCCAGTTTTTGGGACGGTTTTTTCTCTGGCAAAAGGAGATTTTTCCTGAGAAGATGCATGTTCGCCGTCCTTGTTATTGCCGGGCATGCTTATATTGTCTAGTAAATTGTATACATAAAAAAGGTAACATTTATGAATATTTCTTGTTACCTTGGTTACTTGTTATTTTTGTTAATTAAAAAATTAATGTCAATGTATCCCCTGAAGAAGGCACCAGTTTATGGTGCCGAAACGTTGGGTTTAAATTAATAAAAACAGAACATAAACTAAAAAAGGTAGTATTTTTCCAATTAATAATATGAGTTCTGAAAGATATTTTAATATTTTGAAAAACCTCTATGGTGAGGATATTTTTAAGCAAATGAAGATTTACCAGAACATTAGCAAGAAGAAGACGTATAGACTTTGCGACCTTGTGTTTTTGAAGAGATGTAGGGATAAAGATGTCATTCCCAATTTTCTTCATCTTAAATGTCAATTTGACAGTTATCATGCAAAACGTATATTGTATACTTCAAGCAAACTTCTTTTGAAGGAACGTATACGTTTTATTCGTAAAGAACTTGCTGCTCTAGATAGACATCTAAATGAGATCATTTTTTCTTTAAGTCGTTGCATGAGTAAAGAACATTGACTTCCCTGAATGAGATTATACAATACAGAAATAAAAACCTGCATGACTCTGTGAGTAATAAGCAAAAATCTAAATTTGACAAACTCTATAATAAACAACATCCCAAGCAGACATCTAACACATTTAATATAAATAAATTAGTAATAAATTTAAGCAATGAGTTGCTTTCGGATTCTGCTCTCTCTGTTTTGTCCAAAGGTCTGGATTTTGCGATTACTCCCCAACATATTCCTATTGAAGATATTGTAACTGCCGTCGAATCAGCTGCCCAGATGTTACCAGAAGAAGCTGAAGAAGTTCGTGTAGAAACGGCTAAAATTTTGAAAAAGTCACGTCCTTTAAAAAATAATCTGCCGAAGAGTGAACTTAGAGCTCTTAAAGATTTACGTAACAACGAAAATTTGATAATATTACCTGCAGATAAAGGGAAAGCAACAGTAGTCATGAATAAAGATGATTATATTCAAAAAGCCAACTTTGTATTAGAAGATCCTGCCTACATAAAAGTGTCGAAAAATCCCTTAAGCACTGTTAAATATCAAACTACTAAATTATTGAAACAATCAAGCTTAGATAAAGATATTATCAAGAATCTTATTCCACAAGACCCTTATGTTCCTCGATTTTATGGTTTACCAAAAGTACATAAGAAAGATGTACCACTCCGCCCGATTGTGAATTGTATTAATTCTTGTACATATAATTTATCTAAATATTTAGATAATCTACTTAGACCTTATATTGGAAAATCATCATCCTATATCAAGAATTCAAAACAATTTATTGAAATTATCAAGGACCGACATGTCTCGTCTGAAGATCTTCTTGTGAGTTTTGATGTCTCTTCATTATTCACGAAGATTCCTATAAAAGACACCCTAAAGTTACTGGAAAGACATTTTTCTGAAGACATTGTGAAACTTTTTCGACATTGTTTAACTTCATCCTTCTTCATTTTTAACAAAGAATATTATAAGCAAGTAGATGGTGTTGCTATGGGTAATCCACTGTCTCCTTTCATAGCTAATTATTATATGGAGTTCTTTGAAGAATTAGCTTTGGAATCTTCAACGTTGAAACCTTCTCTATGGTTACGATATGTTGATGACGTCTTTGCTATTTGGACACATGGGCGTCAAAACTTATCGATTTTCTTAGACCATTTAAATAACATCCATGAAAATATTAATTTTACCGTAGAAGTTGAAGAAAAAGGCATTATTCCTTTCCTGGATGTTTTACTGGAAAGAAGAGAAGATGGTTCCTTACTGTATTCAGTCTACAGGAAGCCAACGCACACAAATCAATATATAAATGCTAATTCACACCACCATCCTTCACAGAAATTTGGCACTATAAAATGTCTAATAAGAAAAACTACGGATATATGCCATCCAGATAAATTAAAAGAAGAGATGAGTGAAATTAAAAATATTTTTATGAAGAATGGTTATTCTGTGTCTTCTATTGAAAAATGTCTTAAAGCAAATAGAACAACAAACAATGAAGGAGAAAGGAACGTATTATATGCATCGCTTCCTTATGTTAAAAACGTAACGGACAAGATTGGTAGAATTCTTCGTAAGAAGAACATGAAGATTTCGTTTTCACCATATGTTAAACTTCGACATATGTTGAAACAAGTGAAAGACGTCATCCCTCTTCAATCATCAGGGATTTACAGAATTCCATGTGTCTGCGGGAGAGTTTACATCGGCCAGACTGGTAGAACTGTCTCTACAAGATTGAGCGAACATCATCGATCGATCAGATTGAACCAGCCTGAGAAATCGTCCGTTGCAGAACATGCCTTGGAAGAATTGCACCAAATAAAGTTTGAAGATACGAAAATTATTGCAAGACCTTCTCGACTTAACAACAGATTAATAAGAGAAGCCATTGAGATTTATAAAACAAGAAATATCAATCTCAATCATTGTGACGGATTAGAACTTAGTCGCGCATGGCTTCCAATATTAAATATGTTGTAATTTGTAATATGTATACAATTTTCTATAAACTTTTTCTAACATCTGTTGATAAAGAGTACGGCTGCGGTATTTCGCTACCGATAAAGCATCTCTGAGTTATACAGATCACTTCTCTGCCAGTTTTTGGGACGGTTTTTCCTCTGGCAAAAGGAGATTTTTCCTGAGAAGATGCATGTTCGCCGTCCTTGTTATTGCCGGGCATGCTTATATTGTCTAGTAAATTGTATACATAAAAAAGGTAACATTTATGAATATTTCTTGTTACCTTGGTTACTTGTTATTTTTGTTAATTAAAAAATTAATGTCAATGTATCCCCTGAAGAAGGCACCAGTTTATGGTGCCGAAACGTTGGGTTTAAATTAATAAAAACAGAACATAAACTAAAAAAGGTAGTATTTTTCCAATTAATAATATGAGTTCTGAAAGATATTTTAATAATAATATACTTATGGAAAATGTATAAAAGTGTATGTGCCATTTGTTATTATTTTCGAAATAGAACTAGTGGAATATATTTTAGAATATTGTTATCAATCTGGCATATTTTTGAAAAATTCCTATGCGTTCAAAACATCGATGAAGTGTGTGTGCGTCATTTGTTTTTCTGACACTATGTCTGTATTTAAAACAAATATGATATTTCAGACAAAGATATTTTTGTGTGTCAGTTATCAGTATTTAAAATAAGGGAGATCACAAAGATCGCGTGTCAGTGCACTGAAGAATTGAAGATAATACGAAATCCTATGAATCATACACAAAGCCTGATGGTATTAAGTATTATCTGTGGAAATTTTCGATAATAATAAAGAAGGCTATGAATCATACACAAAGTCTGATGGAATTAGATAAAGTATCATCATCTGTTTTGAAAATATGTTTATCTATATAGCTATGGGTAATGTATCAGTGGCGTAGCGTCATAGTGTCCAAGGTGTTCTCCGCACGCCCAGAAGTAAGGAAAATTAAAAATATTTTCTATTTATATGCATTTTATACTAAATAGAAAATATTACACAGATACTTAGTTTTTATTTTATGAACGCCTTATATGTATACCAAACGCAAAGCTAGGTTCAAAAAGAAATTCTGACGACCAGTCTAGCTAACATTAGGACATGCAGGGAGCGGGCTAATACCATGGTGGGGATACATAGTACACTGGTAAAGCATGCGAGTGTTCAACTGAACATTTGAACCTAGAATGGTGGAAGATATTAAAGGGTTAACTTATGCATTCTGCTACGCACGAAAGTATTTAAAGTTGCAATTCTATAATTTGTTTGAGTGTTTTGATTTAATTTATTTTCTTCATTATTATTACACCCCACATTTCTTATTTTATATGGATCTATAAATTCAAATAATTTTTAAAACTGTCTTATTTTTTTTATTTAGTATTTGTTTTTATCTGCACACCCAACCAAAAAAGTCACGCTACGCCACTGTAATGTATATATATATATATATATATATATATATATATATATATATATATATATATATATATATATATAGTTGGAAGAGAATGTATTGGAATCCTATGAATCATACACAAAGTATGATGGAGTTATAAACAAGATTACCAATATTCCTATGAATCCCTCAATAATGTTTGTCATCTGTATTTAGAATAAGAGATTACAATTCAATATTGCTATTGTCATAACATTATTTATTTGTCAGCCGTTGTATGTACTTCATTAGTAAGATATTCTTAGAAAAATTGTCATTTTGCAATTGTTTTAACGTTATTTATTTGTAATGGCTGTATGTCTACATAAATGCAAGTTTTATTTTTGTAAATTCTATCAGTATCGAAAAGAGGTCTGCTGTTGAAAACATCACTAGTTAATAGTTTTAGAAAGACTTTAGAATGGAAAAAGTTGTAAGTGAACTTAGCATTAATTATCTTTTTTATTTTTCCTATTTAAATTGAAGTATAGATTAAGTGTACCGAGTACGCTGACGTACAAAAATTACGTAGACAATTTAGAAAAAAGAAAACCCCGCCGTTTGTCCTAGGTATAAAATGCCGAAACCGGGGCGTTCTAGCGCTCGTGCCACGTTCGAAACAGAAGGAATAACGTTATATGATAGAGATAATTGTAAAAGTGTAAGTGAACTTGTACATTAATTATTTTTTAATTTAATTTCACTATTTAAATTATTTTAGATTCAAATAAATTTAAAGTGTAATAAATGTAATTATACTGAAAGGCGTTATAAGAAAGTTAAAAAAAAAACATTAGAAGTCCGCGATTGCAAAAAATGCATTTTACCGCAGAATGGGGGACAAGGCAAACATAATACTTCAAAAACCCAAAAAATAATTAGGTATGATGGCAGTGATATTAGAAAAGTAATGGGTATTAGTTACCCAGTGATTAATGTACTGTAACGTTTTCTATGTTATAAATTATTAATGATGACATGTAATTATGAATATATTTTATTTACTTTTGTCACAACAACTGTCATTACAGTAACTATGGAAACTATCGTTACATCCCCTTTATCAAGGAGTTACATATAAATATTAAAACTTTGAGGTGGCCTAACTTGATGTCCTGATCGGGTGATATACTGAGTCTCTGCAGGCTCAGATGTGTTCGAAGTAACTGGCGGTCCGGAATCACTTCTCCAGTTGGGTTTTCTGGGAGTTTCTGTGGATCTGATGTTGGAATATCTGCTATTGTATGACGAACATGGTGATTTTACGACGAATAGTTGACTCGTTATCCATTTGTACCAAAACTGATCGTGGTGACTCGTGATTCGCAATAACAGTGCCAATTGTCCATTCATGGGGTGCTGTTTGAATTCGCACTCTTTCTTGGGGGGTATGAAAGGTCGAGCAAACTTGTCTGCATATTCCTTCTGTTTCTTTCTTGCTAGTTCTAGGTTGTTAGAGATTTGATCACAAAGTCTAGGTTTCAGCATGTCTTCGTGAACCGGAATGATAGACCTTGTTGTCCTCGAAAATAATCGTTGTGCTGATGGTATATTGTCACTACGAGGTGTATTTCGCCAATTTAATAATGCAAAATATATATCTGAATTATCTTTTGCACATTTACGGAGTAGTTCTTTGGCTGTTTGGACGCTGCGTTCTGCTAACCCATTTGCTCGAGGGAAATGTGGGCTTGATGTTGCATGGTGAAATTGCAATTCTGCAGCAAACTGACGAAAATGTGATGATGCAAATTGAGGACCATTGTCCGTATCTAATTTTACTGGTATCCCATGTACACGAACCATTTCTTAAAGGTCGAAAAGTCGAAAAATCCAGAATAGCTATCAGTAATCAATAAGTAGTGTTTTCCTCGATAATCAAAAAAAAAATCAGCTCCAACAATCTCCCAAGGATGGTTTTTTGGTACAGGCTTAGTCATTATTGGTTCTATGTCTTTGAGTAGTTTGGCATACTGTACATCTGTCAACATAATTAGTAACTTGTTTTGTAAGCCCTGGCCAAAAAATAGCTTCTCTTGCTCTTCGTAAGGATGATTGTAGACCTAAATGTCCCTGATGAATTAAAGGCACATATTTATTTCGAAATGACAGTGCTACTACAACTCTTGATCCTTTAAATATGATATCATCGTGGATTGTTAATTTATCTCCATAATTCCAAAATCTCTTATCGTTTGGGGTGCATCTAATTGTGTCGCAGGCCAGCCTTTTCTAATGACTGATTTAAGTTCGGCTAAAGTTGCATCCTCTTTACTCGCACTCTGTAATTCTTGAAATGATGATGAAGAGAAAGGGAAAATTACGCATCTAGTTCATTATATTCTTCTACAGAATGATATCCTGAAGAACAATCGCGACTGAGCGTGTCTGCGATGTGTAGTGTCGAACCTGGTACATACTTGATAACCGGAGAGTATGGCTGCAAATCGAAGAATATGCGCTGAAGACGAGCTGGTTGGCTAGACAGTGATTTCTTCGCTATGGCCTCGAGTGGCTTATGGTCGGTTTCTATCGTAAACTCTTTACCATATATACGTTCATGAAAACGTTGACATCCAAATCGAATTGCGAATGCTTCTTTTTCTATTTGAGGATAATGATGCTGAGCCTCTTTAAGAGATTTAGAAGCATGTTCAATAGGTCTGCCATCTTGCAGTAATACTGCTCCAACTGCTTTGGTGCTAGCATCTACAGACAGTATGACTGGTTTGGTTACATCATAATATGCTAATACTGGTGGAGTTTTCAAGGCTGCTTTGATTTTTTCGAATGCTTGTTTATGTTCCTCTTCCCAATGCCAGGCAACGCCTTTTGTCAATAGTGCACATAGTGGGTCTCTCATTTGCGACAGGTTTGGAATAAATTTCGCTAAATATGTAATCATTCCTAACAATCTTCTTGTGATTGTTCGATATTAGTAGGGGTTTGTAGTCTGTTGATCGCATCTATTTTCATTGGATCAGGTTTGAGTCTTTCACCAGTCAATACATGGCCCAAAAATATTATTATTGACTTTTCAAATTCACATTTGGCTTTATTGAGACGCAATCCTGCTTCAAATAGCAGTCTGAGGATTTGTTTAGTCAGTTTTCGTAGTCCTTCAAGAGTAGTACTGAACAATAGTATGTCATCCATGGAAACTTCTACATTTGGGATGCCTTCCAGCAATCTTGACATATACTCTTGAAATACTTCCGGTGCTGACTTTATCCCAAATGGCATTCGTTGAAAGCTGTAGCGGCCCCACGACGTGGCCATTGTTAAATATTGTGATGTTCGTTCTGAGACTTTAATTTGCCAGAATCCTTTCTCACAATCCAGCTTTGCGAAATATTTGGCACCTTGAAGCTTCGTAATGATTTCTTCGATCGTTCTGAGTTGAAAATATCGTCGTTTAATGGCTTTGTTCAAAATTGATAGATCGATGCATAATCTAATTTTTCCTTTAGAACGAACTACTACCATGGGACTAACAGCTGGAGTTGGCTTGATTGCTCGCTTGATTACTCCAAGCTGCTCCATTTTAGTTAGCTGCTGTAGGACATCATCTTTTATAGCTAACGGGATTCGACGTGGCGGATGGATACTTAATTCTACTTTATCATCAATGTCATTGTCATATTCGTAATTTTTTGCGCATCCTAGTCCTTGAAAAATATCTTTTTCTATTTTACTGTAATAATAATAATATATCATCACGGCATATTACCCATTTCTGGGTGTGCCAATCTGCTTTATCGCAGATATCGGTAATGATGATGACATATTTGTACCGTGCGGGCGCTTACCAGGCGTCACCTCACGGGCACTCATTGCTGGCGTGGAGAGTGCACCACAGGGGTCACTTTTGTGCCATTTTACTGTCAGGTAATGAAATAATATCAATGCTATCTATCCGTTTTATAAGATTCAAAAGAACACATGCTCGTTTACCAAGTATTTATTTATGTCTTATGGCAATACAGTCATCACAATTCAGATATATATGATATATAAAATTTGTTGGGCGAACTTGTAGATGGCATTTGCGCGTGGATGGGATCATTGCAACACTTGAAGACACTAAGTTGGTCGAGGTGGGAAGACGCCGAGCCGATTGAAGAATATGTAGTACAGTTATCTTCATCCCACCTTGGATTGCCGGAAGGTATTAGTAAAACTACTAAGTCCCTACCAATTTATTTGTGATGACCAATAACCAGGAGACCCTCAAGATTGCCTTGAGGGTTGTCTGGTCGCCGATTTGTGGTAGTAGAAACTTATCTTCTTTGACTACGCGAAAATATATATTGCATTTCTGTCCTTTAACTATGCACGGTATTATTGTATCTCCTATTACTTCCATAACGTATCGTTGGCAACTCTTAAACGTGGTGTTCTTGGTTCATGCAATACTGCACCTGATGATTTTGCAAGATACAAACTGATTACACTGCATTGCGCTCCACAGTCAAGTTTAGCGTTTACTATCTGGCGACCGTTAATTCTAACTGGCTCTTTCCAGTCGGGCTCCGCATCTTCATGGCAATGTAGTGTTTCAATATAAAGTGCATCTGCTTCAATAGTATTCACTTACGTATTCATCGATGATTTTGAAATTTTATTGACAGATTTTGAACGACAGACTGCTGCGAAATGTCCTTGCAACTGACATTTTGCACAAGTTTTCTTATACGCTGGACATTTTCTTTTTCATGTGTTTTACCACATCGTTTGCACTTAAATGTTGAACGTGTTGACTTTGCGCTCGTTTCTTTCTTATTACACTGACAGGATGGCTTATGAATGGCATCGACTGCTGTAGTAGGAGATTTCGCAGCCATCACATGCTTAGCTGCTAGTTCAAAAGCACGACAAACTTGAATAGCTTTAGCGAGCGTCAGTTTAGCTTCTTCTAACAGTTTCTGCTGTAATTGTTCGGACTTCACACCAAAAACTATCTTATCTCTCAATAAAGAATCTTGTAGATCTCCATAATTGGAATTTTTGATCATAGTCTGTGCTTTTGTCAGGAAATCATCAAATGGTTCACCTTCCTGCTGTTTTAAATTATTAAATTGTAATCTAACGTATGGTTCGTTAGGTGTAGGTGCCCATCTTTCATTCAATATTTCTTTAATAGTTTCTATTTTTTTTGCTTCTTCGTCAGATAACTTAAAAGTATTGTATACTCTAGCTGCATCTTGTCCTATTGTAGCCATTAATGTAGCTGCTTGAACTATGTCTGGTTTCTTATCAAAAGAAGACATGTCACCTTGCGTTACTACTAGAGGAGGCGGTGGTTTGATGGATGAATTATGCTCAACCATTATGCAAAATACAATTTTTACTTTTATTTAATTATTATCAACTAAAATTCAAGCACTTCTGACACTATGTAACGTTTTCTATGTTATAAATGATTAATGATGACATGTAATTATGAATATATTTATTTACTTTTGTCACAACAACAACTGTCATTTATTTACAGTCATTGGCCCGCACCCCATACTTATCACACACACACACACATATATATATATATATATATATATATATATATATATATATATATATATATATTGTTACGTTCCCAATTTGACATAGGGAATTTTCCATATATTTTCCTATTTCCTTATCTTAAACTTACCTTTTTCATGTTTCTAAATCCTATTTTTCAATATTTAGCTCCTGTTCGTGTAAAGTGTCTGTATATCTCGAATGTTGTAGTATTGTTGCATTCCGTATTCCTGTGTATATCTTCCCTTACATTTCTAATTAGACCTTATCCATTTCACTACGTCATATAGTCTTCATCTCGCAGTACTTATCGTCGTACAACAAATACTTTTACATTTGTTCTTGACAACCGATAGACACATTTTGTATCTCGTTCACCTAAGAGAAATTATTGAACCACTTGTTATATTTCGATAATTGTACGTACCATCTAAATGCTCGAGTCATTTTAAGCTTATTTTTTTCCAGAATCATGGTAGATTCACTCTCATTTCTTATAACCTTTTGAATTCACTTTTGTTTATGATTTTGACTAGTAAATTCGTGTGGATTCTAAAGCCGCACTTACACAGCGCTATATCCCGTAGCAGTTGTATTTGTTTTCATGTATTTTTCTATGGCTTTATTTCATGGTGTCGTTCTAGTTACGACGTAGTTATTGTTATTATTATTATTATATAACAGTATTATAATTATAATTTTGTATTTATATTCCATGCCGTTTTCTTGAAATATTTCGGATTTATAAAGCTCTTTTGGGGTGAGTCGGACTTTGTTGCGCTCCGCCTTCAGCATGCGCTATTTTGATTTCCGTTCTTTTTGGAAACATGATTTCCTGAAAAAAAAGTTGGTCTTGAGAGTTAAGAGTACTTAGACGTGCCGTACCGTAATTGAGTTCGTGGCATGGTATAAGTGGCATAAAATACAAGAAACTCAGTAGTGGTTTCGGGAATCAGTTCGATCTTGAAGGATCGCGCGTTTTTGGCGAATATACGATTACCGGAACATTTTTGGAGTCCAATGATCCATTTTGGTGGTGGTCACATGTGGTGAGCGCATCACGTTTTGGGGTCCGGACATCCGTCTCTTAGGAGGATTAATTGCTGCTGTAGTTATCTTCGCTGAAGGGCATTTCCAACTTTTGCGGCCGTTTGCCTTGCTGCCAGTGCCTACTTGCTAGACTCTCGAGCTAAGTACCTACCCTCTATTTAGTTCAAAATTCTCTCCAACTATTGTTTCATTAAGTTCAACAGTTTTGTTGAAATAATTATTATAAATCTTATTGCGAATATTTTTTTTATTGTAAATCTGTCTGCAGTCAAGTTTAAACCGTTTACGAACATTCATAAAGATTTATAGCATGCACATAATTGCATAGATATATTTATTATTCTGAGTATCTTTATTGTATTAAACATTCATCAAGAATTTAGTGCATGTGTAATACTTGCGTATATATTTATTATTTTTCAATATCTTTATGATATTATATAACATTTATGAATACTTTAGTGCATGTAAAATATTTGCACATATATTTATTTATTATTTTTTTTTTTTTTTATTATTTATTGATTTTGGGCTTTTCAGCATCTAGGCTATTAAAGCCCGTTTACATTGTTGGTTATACAATGTTAATTACATATAGTGATTACATTATGTAAGATGTTGATTACAATTTCTTAGTTATATGTGTTGTGCTATTTTTATATCTTTTAGGAATTTTAATACATTAATATTTATGTCTTTGTTATTTTGTAGGGCTTCTTTAATTGTGTTTGGGATGCGGTGTTTGTTTCTAGCGAGGGTGTATTGTTGGCAGTCGATTAATATGTGTTGTACGGTCAGGGGTACATTGCAGCAGGTTGGACTTGCAGTGCGTTCTAATAGATGTTTGTGCGTGATTAACGTGTGGCCTATTCTGAGTCTGGTGAGGGTGATTTGATCTCGCCTTGGTCCAGGTGTTTGCCAGTTGGTTGTATCTTCTTTGATTTCCCGTAGCTTGTTATTTGTTGTGTTTATCCATTCTCGATGCCATGCTTCTTTTGTGTTATATTTTAGAATGCTTTTTGCATCCCAGATTGGTATATTATGTGTGTCTGTTTCAGTGGTTTCTTCCGCTGCTTCTTTTGCTGCTCTGTCTGCCTTTTCATTTCCTATTATACCAGTGTGTGATGGTACCCATATGAATGTTATATTCTTTTGGTTTTGCTCCGCTTTGTATAATTCTTCGTGAATTTGTTGTGTGATCTTGTCTTTTGGGTATAGCTTCGTTATTTTATGAATGGCGCTGATAGAGTTGCAGCATATTGCGTAGTTGTCGGATGTTTCTCTCTTTGTGTTTATGGAGTTGATTGCTGAATGTATTGCAATTAGTTCGGCGGTGTAGGCACTGGTGTTGGTAGGTAGATGGATCTTACTTGTATTTTGGCTTTCGATGACGGCTGCTCCAGTTTTATCTCCCATCTTGGATCCGTCGGTATATATAAATTTGAAGTTTTGGAATTTGTCTTGGATTTTAAGGAATTCTGTTTGATAAATTATTGGGGGTGTATCTGGTTTTTTAAATTGTAGAAGGTCAAGAATGAGGGATGGTTTCTTAATTTCCCAAGGTGGGGTGTTGCTATAGCTTTTGGGATATATAGTAGGAAGGTTATAGTGGATTTTCTGGAAGGCAGTGATTATGTATTGTTGGGTGGGGGTTTGATTTTTTATTAATTTTGTGTTTAGATCAAATATTTGTTTGTAAGCTGGATTATTTGGATTTGTCGATAGTTTTAATATGTATGAAATTGCTATTTGATTTAATCTGAATTTAAGTGGTTGTTCTCCAGATTCGATTAGGAGGGAATTGATGGGGCTTGTAATGAAAGCGCCTGTCGCTATTCTCATTGATTGGTTTATTATTCTATCTAGATCTTTTAAATTTGTTTTGTTTGTGTTAAGAAATGCGATGCATCCATATTCTATTTTAGATTTTATAAGTGACCTGTATATTTTCAGTATTGTCTCTTTTTGTGCGCCCCATTTTTGATGTTTCAGGGTTTTTAGAAGACTAATTCGCTGTGAGCATTCTTTTTTAATATTTTGTATGTGTATTTTCCAATTTAGTTTATTTTGTAAGGTTATTCCTAAGAACTTAATAGAGTTCACATATTCTATTTCTATATTTTTTATTTTAATTTTAGGACTGTAAGGTACGTTTCGTTTTTTTTGAAAAATGTACACATTTTGTTTTTGTTTGGGAGAAATTGAATCCTGTTTGGCTGGCCCAGTGTTCTAGATTATTTATGGATTGTTGCAGTTTCCTTTTAATAGCGTGTACATTTTTGTTTTTAGTGTATATGACGAGATCGTCAGCGAAGAGGTAGATTTTAACTTGATCTGTTGTGCAGCTTGCAATCTCGTTTATTGCCAGTAGAAACAACGTTACACTGAGGATTTCCCCTTGTGGTATCCCGTTTATTTGTAGCCTTGGTTCTGAGAGGTACCCGTTTGTTTTAACCCTAAATTTTCGGTCCTTCAAGAAATTTTGGGTATACAAAAGTATATTTCCTTCTAGTCCGTATTTTTTCATGTTGTTCAGGATATTATGTTTCCATGTACTGTCGTACGCCTTCTCTATGTCAATAAAAATTGCTATTAGGTCCTGTTTGTTTTGGAATGCATATTCTATTTCCGTGGTTAGGGTTAGTATTTGGTCTTGGGTTGTTCTTTCATTTCTAAAACCGCTTTGTGCAGGGTGTATTATATTCCTGGACTCCAAGAACCATGTAAGACGTTTGTTTATTATTTTTTGTAATAATTTACTTAATGTGTTAGAGAGTGAAATGGGCCTATAATGATATGGGTTGGATTTGTCTTTTCCTGGTTTCAATATAGGAACTGTAAGTACTTCTCTACATTCTGTTGGATATACATTTTGCATCCATATGATGTTGTACATAATCAGTATGTAGTCTATTATGTTATTCGGGAGGTGTTTTATCATCTCGTATGTTATTTGGTCTGGTCCAGGGCTACTACTAGTTTTTAGATTTTCTATTGCACTTATTAGTTCGTCTTTGTTGATGGGTATGTTTATGTTTAGGTTATTATTGTTTTCTGATTCTTTAGTGTTTCTTTCTTCCCGTCTCTTATGGTCTAGAAAGTTATTGTCATAAATATCGTCACTGGAGTTTTTTTCGAATGCTTCTGCTAGCTTTTCTGCTATTTCTTGTGGGGATGATAATACATGGTTGTTGTATATTAGTGTTTGTGTCTGTGACTGTGATTTTAATCCTTTTATGCATCGAATTTTTCGCCATACTTCTTTAGGGTTTGTGGATTCATTAATTTCAGCTACATATTTCTGCCATGATTGTTTTTTGGCTAGTAGAATGGTTCTTCTAGCTATAGCTCTGGTTCGTTTCAGGTTAATTAGATTTTCTTGAGTTTGATGTCTTCTATATTGATATAGTGCTTTTTTAGTATTTTTGCTGGCAATTTTGCAGTCGTCGTTCCACCACGGTACTTTTTTGTTTTTAAAAGTTGGAATTTTTTGTCCTATTGCTATTTTGGCGGCGTTGCGTATCTCTTCGGTGATATTTTGGACTATGTCGTTAATATTATCAGTAGATATTATTTCTTTCGTTTTTAATATGTCTGTGAATAGGTCCCAGTTTGCTTTAGCAGTGTTCCATGTGTGGTAGATGGGGTGGATTTCTGTGATTTCTGTTGAGAGGGAAATAATATCTATTTTAATTGGGAAATGGCCAGCATTTGATGTGTAGGGCATCACCTGCCAGTTTAGGATGGGAGCGATTTTGGGGTCACAGAGTGATAGGTCTATGTTGGAAAATGTACCGGATGCTGTGCAGAGATGTGTAGGTGATCCGTCATTTAGAATTATTATGTTATCGTCTATTATATCCTCAATCAATTTTCCTCGTGTATTTGTTTTATTGGAGCCCCATAAGGGATTGTGGCTATTAAAATCTCCTACAAGGATGAATGGTGTAGGTAGTTGTTGTATTATATTCTCTAGGTCTGTTTTTGAGGTTGGATGAAGTGGTGGAATATATATATATATATTGCAGATAGTTATTTTTTGTGGTATGTGCGTTGTTATTGCTACTACTTCTAGATTAGATTGAATGTTAATGTGTTGAGTGTGCTGTGTATTTTTAGTTAGTATAGCGACCCCGCCGCTAGCATTCAAGTCGTTTATACGATCTTTTCTATGGACAGTGTAATTTTTAATATTGGTTTTATGGTGGGTATGTAACCTAGTTTCCTGTAAGCATATGTATGTTGGATTATTATCATGTATTAGTTTTTGTATTTCAGGTAAGTGTGTATAAAGACCATTACAGTTCCACTGTAATATTGACATTATTGCTGATCTTAGTTGTTTGTTTTTTTGTGCTGGATTGTCTTCCTCTAGGTATGTTGAGTCTGAAAATTCATCTTGCGATGTTGTTTGTGATAAATTGTCTAATGAGTCGTTCTGGATATCTTCGTCTGGTGTGTATTTTTTAAATTTTTTAATAAGATTAGACATTTGGTATTTTATTTTACGGCCACTTATTTTTTTGTGGAGCTCATTTAACATGTTTATTATTTTTCCTGTTTCATGTGTGTATTCATTTATTATATTGTATGTTTGTTCGGAATTTTGACCTTTTGTGTTTTCCAATATGTCTGTGAATTGTTCGTGGTCGAGTATATAATTCGTTTGATTTTCTTGTATTAGTTTTTTTATTTGTTCTACTGGGTATGCAGGTTCAGTATCCGTTAAATTTTGTGGTTCAGTTTTTTTCTTCTTCTGTGATTTTTGTTTTTCTAATTGTAATTCTTTTTCGGTATCTGAGTGCGTTATAGATGCCTGTCTTTTTTGTGTTTTTTTGGTACGTGTTAGTGGGGTTGGTATTTTGGGAAATTCATTTTCAGTAGTGTGTTGTGTGTTATGGAATATTTCTGAATTTTTGGTAGTTTCTGTTATGTTTTGTATGTTAGTATTGGTTATTTGGTATTCCATTGTCTGTGAATTTTGATATTCTGTATTAAACATGAGAGCGGATTGTATAATTTGGGAAGGTGTTTCACTAGGCTGTGAAGCGTTTATTTCCTGAGAGGGTTGATTGTCGTTATTTAGCACAGTTTTATTTCTACATCTGTTTTCACTATGTCCTATTAAGTTGCATTTATTGCATTTCGGGATTTCTGTAGTTAGATAAATTCTATGATCTGTGTTTTCGTGATTAATTAGTAAGGATTCCGGGATTTTTTGTTTTTCCTCTTGCGATATGTAGGTTTGTCTTTTAAAACTTAATATATGGGAATATTGTGTGTCTTGAAAGCCTGCTCGTAAGTTACTGATTGGAGATAGTGTTTTAATGTTCAGTGTGTGTAGTGCTTGCATGATAATGTCATCGGGTATTGATGGGCATACATTTGTTATAATTAATCGCGTAGATGGCGTAACGTAGCGTCTTATTTCTGTTATGTTATTTTGGACTGAAATTTTGTTATGTTTGTTAATAATTTCATCTACAAATGATTTGTTTTTGAGGTACATGCAGATCCTTTGATTAGATAGACGTGCAACATGAGTAATGTTTTCAGGGTTTATAATTTCTCCTATGGCTATTACATAATCTTTAATGGGTATTTCATTAAGTGAATTTATTATAATAGCTTGTTCTTTTTTTTGGGTATGTGTTATTTTTAGTTATGTTAGAATATGTTCGGTTCTGATTTGGATGCTCACCGATTCCTGGTGTGCTAGCTTGCGACATCTTGCGGATCGTAGAAAAACCACTGCGCTAACCATTTGCTCAAGGCAAATGGGCGGTAGTTATTCCGTCCTTCCCCGACAGGCCTGATGCTTACCAATCGATATTATCGATCATCTATTCCTAGATGGTGGGCAGCATACGCTACCCGTCAGTGGATGGCGCTCTTGCGATAGTGATTTGATAGGTTATTTTTAGTTTTTTATAGTATTTAATGGTGATGGGAGCTCTGAAGGGGAATATTGTTCAGGAAATCAGATTATGGAGTTAATAGGTAGGATTGTTTGTTTTTGGATATTATTGTTTCACTAATTGGGTTAATATCCAAATTCTAGGTAGCCACTCTTTCACTGTAAACACGTGGGAGAGGAACACGAACTTGACTGTGTGATTTATTATTTTAAATACATTTTTGTAATAAACAATTGAATTTTGTAACCAGTGCACTTTTGCACATTGATGACCTGTGCGTAAGCGCGCGAGTTACACCTGGCATGTTTAGCCCGTTTCGTCGCCATTGGCCAATTGCGGGATACGTAGTTGTCATACCGTGCGTAGACAATCTGGTTATCACACTTTTGTATACAGTTATTTTTATTAATTATCTTTCGTTGACTTTAATTAACAATTAAACTAGACTGTTTGATCTTACATTTGAGAATATTATTTCGAACAACCTAGGGTCATTTTCAGGTACTATTACGGTAGGTGGAGCACGAATATTAATATGTTATAATATTTCAATTATTATTTGACATTTACCAATTTTTTTTTTCCCCCTTTTTAATGATAAATATTCTTGAGCGTTTCGTAATTTCCCGTAGTTAAAAATTACGTGGCGCCCTTAATCATCCGTTTTGTCCCTTAGGGACCACCCACTATCCCTTCTCCACTGAATAAAGGCTGGCGGCCGCACTTGTGTCAACTACAGTGCGTAAGTGACATCTCGCATGCCCTTGTGGCGCAACTTTACGTCACAATATATTAAATACTCTGTAAATAAAATTTAATAAATTGTATTTTAAAGATTTTTTGAAATATTGCACTGTTTTCACACCACCTCGTAATGCCCGTATCACACTAGCGGGTTTTCAAGCGGTTGGTGTGAAGGAATAGCCGACGGGCTATTTTTTCACCCGCCAACCGCACCCGCAGCCAATCACAGAACCCGATACTGTCACGTGACTGTTTTGGTTTGACATGTGCTACAGTTTTCGTCTATGCCGGTTCAGCTTTTTTCTGTCATTTTGAATTTATTGACTTCAGTCGAGAATGACTGCTAACAAAAAAGACAAGAATTTGTTTTCTTTAGAAAAGGAATTTTTACTCCTAGATTTAATACAAATGCGACTCATATTATGGGACACTACGGTCGAGTGCTACAAAAGGGCTGACCTAAAAAGGCAGGTTTGGGCTGAAATAGTCCAAGCAATGGGGTACGAGTATACAGGTACACAAAATTCTTATGTAGCTCTGTATGTCTCATTTTGAATGGCTATACAACATGTAGTTTTTAGATTAGGTTCCCTATGTTAAGTTAATTATCAATTAAAACTCGCTGACAGTGGGAATTGTGACACCGAATTAATTTTTGCAGTTGACATGATAATGGCACGATGGAAATCAATAAGGGAGACATTTCAGGACAACTTGAATCGAGTTAAAGAGTGCAAAAAAAGAACTTCTGGAAATGGAACTGATGATATATATGAACCTCGGTGGAAGCTGTGGCCCAAAGTTCAATTCTTAATTAAAACATGCTTCATGACAGACTCAGTATCCAATATTCTGTCTAGCCAAACCAAATGTCAAGTCAGCAATTCTTCAGTTGATAGTATTGCCGAAGTTGACAGTTCTAATAGTTGTCTAGATGAAAGCGCGTTATCTGTGTATTATGATACAAATTCTCAGGTAAGTTTTCTATTTTTCCCCGGGTGATTTTTTTTTAAGTAAAAACTTGTATTGCGTATGATTTTAAATTTATAAATTATTGTTTTAGAAATTCATGATGATTCCTCCCGATACTTGTTCAACATTGGAACTCTCTTCAACTCCACCAGTAAATTCAGAGACTGAATCTAGTAATTCTGATGTGTTAGCATCGTTGGAAAAGCCTCGCCTATCATCTGTTCCTGGTACACTTCATTCAAGTGTGAAGTCTGCGTGGCAACATGATGTCACTACTGTCAAGCCAGGACCATTATCCGCCCCTTCGGCTATTCCATTCCCAGTGACATCAACGCCCACTGCTTCAGAAAAAAATAATTCGTCTGGTGAACTATTTAGCAAAAGAGGTACAGCCAAGAGGAAGGCTGGTGCAGCCATGGAAGAGGCCATAAAAATTATTAAAGAAATGGCAAAAGAGCCGGACATACCTGTCCAAGTTCTTGATGCAGCCGATCATTTCGGTTCATTTGTTGCATCTCGATTACGCAGTATGGATGAGGATTCACGCAAGCAGTGTGAAGATCAGGTGATGGCAGTTCTAATGAAGTTTTGACTTTTTAATGAGGAACGCGATACTTTTTTTAGGGTTACAATGATTCAATCATTGATTTAAATTATTATTTTTTAATTATTTGTGCCATGATACAGTGTGTCATTTTTCTGTTTTCTGTTTAATTTCTACTTTTCTTTTAGTATTAGTACTTAGATAGTACTAGATTTGTTTTGTATTAATGTATTAGCTGCGTTATAAACTAGTATTTATATTATGCTTTTGTCAGCAACTGACCAAATTTAAATTTACCATAGAAAAACAAAACTCTTTATTAGGTAAAAGTGTACCTGATACTTTGTAATACAAATTGTTAAAATATTATTTTTCTATGTACCTACATTGCCTACAGTTAAATAAAGATTATTTTTGTTAATATTATTAAAATTTATTTTTGATTTGCTGGACTCATTTATATTATTTTTTTATTTATCAGTTTAGGCAGCGAATTGTAATTGTTGCAGCCCATATAAAATACTAAATGTTCATGCATTTTGTTATACTAAGTGAAATTTATGAATGTGATAAAGTACCAATAAACTCTTGACTAGCCAAAGCAGTAATCTCATTCTAATTTTGACAATATCTGAACTACTTATTATGAAAATGAGAACAGTAATGATGGTTCACATAATATTTGAATGAATTTATTTTTATATTTACTTGAACTGTATAAATCATAATCTACTTCAAATAAAAATTACATTACATTGTATGGAATCTTTGGGCATCTATCATTTTGTCTTGCCACGGAACTCTACCAATTGTGTTAAAATATGCACACCACCTATCTCGAAGTTCAAGAGCTGCATCAGCATGACGATTACTACCTTGGTTAACAAAGCGAACTAGCCCAAGAGCTGGTTCATAACGATAATCACCTAGTTGGATGGCACCTCCTACTTCATCCTCTATATCCAACATGTTTGGTGGTGTGTACATAGCACGTCCAACACTGAGTCCTCAAGTAGTTGTGCAGACAAACAGTAGCCAGCACCACATCACGAGCATCATCAGGGTCATAACGCATTGGTGCTCGAAATATTTGGAACCTGGCCCCCATTACACCAAAGGAATTTTCCAAACACCTGATTCTACTTAACCTGCGTGTAGGTAAAAAAACTCAATAGTATCATGCATCATAACAATTTGACAAATACACTATAGTGGAACATACCTGTAATTAAATATTCTTCTATCCTTCCGATTGGTCACAGCATTCTTGGAATACGGAATAAGTAATTTTTCTAATAGGGTGAAGCCCTCATCACCTACTATCACATAGGGAAATTCTTGAGCTGTTCCATGCATGCGGGAGGGTCTAGGTATAGCAATTTGATTTTTATCCAGTTTGTTCTTCAAATCACTCTTATTCCATATTCCTCGGTCTGATGCACGGCCATTTGTGCCAATGTCAACATAAATAAATCGCAATTGTGCATCGACAAGTGCAAGCAGAACTATACTAAATGTTTCTTTGTAATTATAAAACATTGAACCAGATTGCAATGGTGGGTCAATGCGAAAATGCTTCCCATCCATCGCCCCAATACAATGTGGAAAATTCCAGCGGTCCTCAATATCTTGCGCCACAACTTTCCACTCCTCTTCACTACGAGGAAATTTTAAATAATCTGGAGCCAAAACTTTGCGAATAGCTATAATAGTCTCTTTCACAATGCCCGAAATGGTGCTCTGGCCAACCCTGAAACTTAGGGATAATGATTCCTGAGTTTCGCCTGAAAAATCAAAAACATTTCATAAACTGGCGTTCCACTTTAGTTTCAACATTTCACTAAAATATTACCAGTGGCTAAATGTCTGAGGGTAAGTGAGAGCCTCTCTGCTGGTGATATACTTGATCTTAAGTGAGTGTCTTGTTTCTGAATTAAGGGGGTCACCTTTTGAAGGAGTTCCTCAAACAGACACCTACGAATAAAATTTTTAATTATAATTAACTGTTTTTTTTTTTTTTTTCATAAAACTTAGTGTAAAATTACGTGAACGAACCTGCGATATTTTTCGGGGTCTTCCAGCTGCAATTCCATAAATAAATTATTATGACACCCCTGCTCTCTCCTTCGAGCAAACCAATGTCGTACCCAAATATTCCTGTTGGGAAGGCTATCATAATATTGGGAGATAATTAGCAGCAAAGCTGCTAATTTGTATCCCCTCTGTCTTCGCAAAACTCTTATTTTATTCATTGCTTTTTAACGAGTTCACTGCCGTCTTCCTTCGATAGAAACGTCAAGAAAAATAAACAATGGGCGGTGGAGTGAAGCGGGAGCGGCAACCGCACCGCGCAGTGTGATTGCAAAAACCGTCACCCGCACACGCAACTGCACCCGCCAACCGCTTGAAAACCCGCTAGTGTGATACGGTCATTAGTCGTCCGAAAAATATTTATTTTTACCTATCTTAACACCGGCTCACTAAATAAATGACAACTCAGAGTAATACAATTAAAATCATATTATTATTATGTTTCCGTACTTTTGCCCACTGACCTACCATAGGAATAGTATTTCATCTGCTCGTTTCAAATTTGAGTCTAGAATAAAACATAAAATTTTGTTCTTAAAAAGTTTAAGTCAAAGCCATAACGGTATATTTATGTACAAACCATGCAGCGGATGCAAGTCTCTAACTGCTTGTTAAGATATTTTAGAACATTTTAAAATATTTGAAATATGTAATAGTAATAATATAAATCTAAAAATTTATTTTCGTTAGATATATCATTTACTTTAAAACATATTACATCGCATAGTCCCATCAAGATTTATTCGAATTAGAAAGAAATATATCTTTCAAAGTATTTTTATATTTATATTATTCCTAATACAATTCTCAAATATTTTAGAATGTTCAAATGTATCTTAACCTACTGTCATAGATTTGCAATTGTTATATTAAAAATACTTAATCGTTATTAAAGTTGTATATTGTTCAGTATTCTTAGAAAACTCTCATTTTCGCATACCCTTGCATCATTGGATTATGTTGCGCTGTGAAATTTTTTAGTAAAAAATAGTTTATTTAAAATTTGTACACATATATATGTCAAGACTAATTTATGTAATATTATTTTTCCATCCCTATAAAATAAAATAAGAAAACTTATAGATGAATTAATAACGACAATTTCATTTTATTAAGAAAATGAAGCAAAATACATATAACTATTTACTCGGGAAATTTTTTTTTAAATATTTGAAACTTATTTAAAATCAATTATTTTAAAGTAATATAAAAAAAAACTTATTTAAAATAATTTGTTTTATTTCTGTATAAAATAAAAAAGTACCATGTGAATAATGTGTATTTATTATTGTCAACAATTTCATTCTATTCTGTACTGATTGAAATATAAAGCTGCTCTAAAACATAGACTTTTGATCAAATTAGTGCTTTTATATTTTCAACACATAAATTTAATTTTTTTAAATATTTCAAACTCATTCTAAATTAATTAGTGATTAAATTAGTAATAAAAAATAAATTGAACTCAGTTTGAATTTCATTTAGTCTTGTAACTCATGATGGTTGTCAATGTAAAACATTTTTTTTTTACGAATTGACCTTTATTCGCGTATCCCGACGGCGGTTGGCGGTGGCACCGAATGGTCCTTAGCTGTGGTCCTTAGCTGTAATTATTTTATTTGTTTAGGAAATAAAACTTATATTTATATAAACACAAACTATTCTTTATTAAACTAAAAATTGTGACGAAGTCACAATTTTTCGCCCTGTAAAATCCAGCAAGCCATCGCCCATCACCGGGGCTGCATTACAACATTTAACCGTTTCCTAGAGGCAGCTGTGACACAGAAACAGAACACGACAGTTTAAATTGAAGGGATGAATTCCAAAAGTAGTCATATCCGCTTTTGGATTTTATTTATTTTTCAATGTAATAAATATCTTAGTAGGTATTCCTTTGCGAAATAATATAGTTTTGTGCGAAACTGCATCAGATCCCTTACTAACAGCTTAGGCAATTACTGGTTTATTTTCAAAAGTGGACAAATCCATAAACACTTTTATTTCATAACTAGTCATATCCTTTCATCCAATAGTTTTGTAACTACGTGTCACGTGATGCATGCCTAGTAACATGCTGTATTTCATGGAATACTGTCTTTCATTTTGTTAAAGATAACAATGTGATTTATTATTGGAATTATTAATACAGAATCCATTTTAAACGTAGTAGTTGAATTTTAGTTTGACGACAGATTGTTTACTACTCAAAGAGCATTTAAAATATCCAAGTATGCAAGAATGTCATCATAATTTTATAGGTTACTTTACATATTATTGTAATTTGCAGAATGAATGATGATTATAATGAACCTACTGAAATAAACACGGAAAAAAACCAAGAAAGAAAACGTTGAATCCCAGTAAATGGAAAAAATTAAAAAAAGTACATTTCATAGAAATGAAGGAGCGATATCAATAGTTAAATGCAATCATAACAATAAATCTTTTTGCAAAGCTGAAAATTTGACCTACAATGATACATTAAATATTGGAAATAAATTTAAAAATCTGGCTGATTATGCTGAATAAAATAAATTCATTACTTTGTTTGTTGAATTTAGTGAAATCAAGCGACGTCGTAAAGGAAAAGATTTGTTAATGAGAAATTTTTCATCAAAGTTTTTTGTACCAAATATTCAAGGGAAACATTTAAGGGTTTGTAGAGAAACTTTTCGTTCGGTGTTTTGTATTTCGAAAAACACATTATTGAATGTAACTAGATTTTATTTTGAACATAACGAGGCTAAGCCGGAAGCACGTCGAGACAAAAGAAGAGAATTTACAGAGTTAAAACAGTTAATTATTGATCATATAAAAATGTTTCCATGCAAATTATCTCACTATGCAAGAAGCGGTGCAGTAAATAGGAAATATTTTACACCAAATCTTTCTGTTCGCAAAATGTGGCAATTGTTTCTCGAAGCTAATCCTAACTTAAAATGCAAGTATTCTTTTTACTATGGCATTTTTGTATCGAAATTTAATTTGGGATTTGGCTCTCCTCGTAAAGATATCTGTAAAATTGAAAATTAAATTTTGTAAAGATGAAAACAACAAAAAGTATTTTATAAAAAACTGAGCAATATATCCAAAGAAGAAAATAGTTTAACTATAGTTCTTGATCTCATGCAAAATCAACCTCGTGATGAATAATTAGATATTAAAATTATAAGTTTCTTTTTTTTATATACAGGACCAAAATGAGCGAACGCGCTAGAAAGATTTCGCGGCTTGCTTTCGAAAGGAAAAAGGAAGAGATGGAGAAAGTAAGCAATGGAGTTAGAGAGAGAACTGGAGATTCAACTCGGCAAATTGAAAATGATTTGAGCGAGGAGACTTACTCCGTGCATAATGAAGAACAAATTCCATTTAATATTTCAACAACGCAGAGCAGTGCTTTAGATCCTCGCCCATCAACTACACAACATGATCCGACTACCAAACCGGTAACAGAGAATTCATGCTAGAAGGTTTAGCAGTCAAGTGCTACAACAGTAAGTTTGAAAAGAAAGGAATCCTGTGAGCGCTGCACCAGTTCTGATGATGATTCGGATGATTTGTTTTCATCAGGCTCTAGTGATAATTACGAACCACCAAGCAATGATGAATCTTCTAGCAGTAATGATCCATCGTCTTCTGCTGCATCAATCTCCAATAACCAACCTAGTGAGGCTCAACGCGCCGAACTATCTACAATCATAAAAGGAAAAAAGAGAACAAGTAATTTCAACGACTGGCGTAAAGTAAAAGCTAAAATTTTGAAGAACGCAGGACAAAGTTACACAAGTAGAACAGGCAAAACCGTTGAGGCTCGAAAGATGGGTCCACCTTGTAAAGATACATGTATCCTATCTTGTTCAACGAAACTGTCGGAAGATTATAGAGTCCAGCTGTTCACAATTTATTCGGCCTTGGGTTTTCGTTACAACGTCAGCGGGATTTTCTTAATTCATGTATTGAAAAACTTGTTATGAAATATCATCTCATATCTACCCGAAAACCTAGAAAGCCAAATTGCTCTTTCTACCTAATGTATAATGACGCGAATAAGGTTCGAGTGTGCAAAATCTTCTTGATACGCACTTTAGGAACAACCGAAAGGGCAATCCGCACAGTGATTGAAGCCAAAATGATTGGAGCAGGAATTGCACCTACAGATAAAAGGGGTAAGCACAACAGCCGTAAGACGATAGATGACGAAATTTTGAAGTCAGTCAGAAACCACATAAACTCGATACCTCGTGTTGAAAGTCACTATGTGAGAAAAGCAATCTCGAGAGAATTCATTGACGGTGGTTTGTCTATTGCAGCAATGCACCGCCACTATTCTGTCGAACGGTCTGCAACTAATGAGATACCTTCAAATTATGACGCTTATGCGCGAATATTCAACACGGAAAAGACGAAACTTGAAGAAACCTACCAACGACATTAGGAGGAAAATAATTGAGTCGACTAGAAAAAGCAGCAGATAAAGAAAAGGCCAAAAAATGAGAAATAAAATTAGCTGTTTATGATTTACAAGCAGTATTGTCGGTACCAATAGGACAAACATCAGCATTTTATTACAAATCATGACTCAACTGTTTTAATTTTACTGTAAATATCTGTCAACGTTCCGTAGGAAGTAATGTAGTAGTACTTTATTATACAATACGCGGTGAGTTTATTTTAATTTTTTTACAGGTAACCGAAATCGGAAGCGACAAGAGCTTGTCCTTTTTTTGGCATGAGGGACTCGAGCACAGGGGTGTTAACGAGATAGGAACTGGTGTTTATAAATACCTTGATGAGTGTTCAATTACCAAGGCTAAGCAAAATATGGTATTTTACTCCGACAACTGCGGAGGTCAGCAGAAGAACCGGTAAGCTCGAAGAAAGTAACGAAAATTTCGATTTATATCTCGCATGTGAGAATCGAAATAGAAAGTAAAAATCTGGTTTTGGTGAAAAACGTAGACATTTTTGATGTATTTCCATATTTGTTGCAGGTACATTTTTTTTTTTACTTATGCTGTTGAACATCTTGGCATCCTATCTGTTACGCACAAGTACCTACTTGATTCGTGGTCACACGCAAAATGAGGGGGACACAGTTCACAGCATCATTGAGATATCTTTGAATAGAGCAAAGAAGTCAGGGCCAGTTTACGTACCTGATCAATACATTTCACTTATTAGAAACTCAAAAAAAGGGGGAGCCTCTGTATGTTTTGCAGACTTCATAGATTTTAAAGCACTGCACGATGAGATGACACCGAAAATGGCCAAGGAAGTGATGTATTTTTTTATAAGACTAGCTACAAACAGTTAGAATGGAATCAAGTTGAGTTTAAAAATAGAAAAAGCCGATCTTCAAACCCAACAAAAGTTAATACTTTAAAACCGGGCTATTCAAATAAAATTGCCCTATCTGAGAACAAATTGAGTGAATTAATTAGCTTATGGGACAGCAACTTAATTCCCAATTATAAAGCTTTCTATGACTCCCTCAAGTGAATGTTGCAAAAGTTTTTTTGAAGCTGTTTCTATTTTAAGTGTACAAACACTAAATACTGTTTAATGTTTTAATTTTTTTTTTAATTGTGTTAAGATTACTTTCGTTATCAGTTTGCTTCTCATTCCATTGTAGGTAATTCACACCAATTTTGTGTCTGACTATTTTAATAAATATTTTTTTTATCTATAATAACAGTCAAAATTAAGGTAATAAAATTGTAAGCTCTGGTGATTGAAAGAAAAGTACGTATTTCACGTACATTTGTTATGCCATTATTCTCTGTCGCATACACACTCTTCAATAAATACTTCACTAACTTCAATCAAAAGTTAACATGTCCACTGCAACTGCTGCTTGAATTTTGTTATAGTTTGTACTGAATTCTACTGATATGGCTTTGACTTACTAAGCCTGTGGTAGAACGGGCCCAGCTGGATATAGCACTACCTGTAGCTTAGGGTCGGACTGCAAAAAAATTAAATTCGGAAATCTCTTATCATTATGTATGTTTCAAAATTGATATTTATTGGAATCGCAAAATCACATTACGTCTTTGATCATTGTTACAATTTAGAAAAAATATTAGTTGAAACATACTGTGACCATAGTATTCAAATTAGGGAAAATAATATTAGCAAAGACGTACGAAACGTATGTAAATGAGATTTGAAAATTTTAAAATCAGTAGGAATACTTTAATTTTCGTAATGAGAGCAAAAATATATATACTTAATATGTGGCGGCCTTTTGAAGAAAATAATAATATTTTACCCGTTGAAGATCGTGCAAAACTTAAACGGACGTGTTTTCCGCAAAAAGCGAAAGAAATAGTTAGAAATGTTTGTAACCATTTAAAAGATAATGAAGATGAAAATTCGCCACTAATCACTTGTTTGCAATAAGTATGCTTTTTCTCTAACCTGAAATCTCTATAACTCGAAGTAATTGCGGGGTTCCTTGAGTTTCGAGTTATAGAGTTTCGACTGCAGTTTACCTTTACATGAATAAAAAATCTTTAAACACTAAGAATTATATTTTTTGGTGAAAATTTGAATATGAATGATTTTTTAGCATTAAACATAAAGTTTTTTTTTTAAATACATACATGTTTAATTAATTTTAATTTCGCAATAACAAAAAAATCCGAACAAAACTCAAAATGTCTCAAATTTTCTATGAAGGAGTTAATATGTCCAAATATTTTTTTCAAAAGTAAGCTTAATGGAAAGATATAAAATAATCTTATTAACGGATTTTAAAGATTTACTGATTGAATGAAAGAAAAAATATTTAATTAAAATAATTATTAGCACGGACATAGTAAGTTTTCTGGGTTTTTCTCAAAACTGTTTATAGGACGTGTTCAGTTTTGAAGCAGCACTCCTCAAATGTATTAAGCTGTGGCAACCTTGATCAATTTTTTAATTTTCAAATAAATTTGTAACCATTAGAAATTGAGAAAAATATTTTATATATTTTACTTATTGTTTTTTATAAACTATTTACCGACAGACAATTTTTTTACACATTTTGGTCAGTACTGTGTACAATTAAAAAATTTACTCTTTTTATTTTAACATCATGTATAATTCAAAATCTAATACGTTGTCCTCAATCAAAGATGAATTTTGTAAATAGATTTTACAAAATGTCTGAGGCTATTAAAACGAAGAAAAGAACAAGCGAGCATGTCAATGACGAGGACAGCGCGGAAGACAGATGATAGGAAAAGATAGAGTTGACAGGTACGTGGGAACTTTCGATAGGGTGAGCAGGTTGTGTGAGCAGTTTCGGTGGGCACGTTGCATGTTCAGATTGGTTGGGTATGTTGCGTGGGCAGTATGGGTGGGCAGGTTGCGTGGGCAGTTTGGGTGGGTAAACTGCGTAGGCAGGTTGCGTGAGTAGCTTGGGTGGGCAGATTGCGTGGGCCAGAGAGGATTTAAACACTTTAGAAGACTGTGAGCGTTAGCACTTTGGCTTTAAATTGTGCCTAGAAGGATTGGACCTACGTAAAACTATTATAAAACATTATCGGCAGAGCCCTAGGGGAAGCTCGACGTAGCCGAGTTTTCGCTAGTCTTTTATACTTGTTACGGATCTATCTACCGTGAATATTTTTTAATGTGAAACATTGGGTTTGTCATATCCATGGTTACGATTTGACATTTGATTGACAGCAATGTATTTGCCCGTTCCATTTAAAATGAAACATAGGGAACGAATTTGACATTTAATAAAACGTCAATAGAGGTTAATTTTGTTTAAATAATTATTCCTGCATTCTAAATTAAAATTAGTTGTAGAAAAAATATAGAGTACACCTTGTGCCCGAGTGGTTTTCTGACTCGGCTAAATTTCTTACAATGTTTAAATATAATCCTTCTGTCAAATTCATTCCCCATATGTCATTTTAAATGAGGCAAATACATTGCTGTCAATCAAATGTCAAATCATACCTTATAGGAAAATTCAACAGTTATCTGTCTATTGACAAGATGTCATTAGAGGTTAATTTTGTTTAAATAATTATACCTGTTTTCTAAAAATTCAATTTAGATGTAGAAAAAATACTATGTGCACCTTGTGCCCGAAATATGTTTAGTTCTCTCGAGTAGTTTTCTGACTCCGCTAAATTTCTTACAATATTTAAATATACTACTTCTGTCAGATTCGTTCCCTATGTTTCATTTTAAATGGAACGGGCAAATACATTGCTGTCAATCAAATATCAAGATGTAACCATGGATATGACAAACCCTATGTTTCACGTTATAAAATACTCACGGTATATGTATATTTGAATTCATCACGACTATCGCGAAAATTTTGTTCACCTGTACAGCCTAAACGGTACAAGCGATTTTAATGAAAAATGTCAATTTGGGTTTAAACTGCGCCTAGACGGATTGTACGTACATAAAACTATTATAAAACACTATCGGCGGAGGGCTAGGGAATACTCGGCGTAGCTGAGTTTTCGCTAGTCTTTTATACTAAATAATTTAATTCACTATCTATGTATATATCTATATATATTTCTATATTGAATTCATCACGACAATCGGGGAAATTTTATTCGTCTCTACAGCTTAAATGGTGCGAGTGATTTTAATGAAAAATTTTCTGGGATGTAGAGAATAGCTCAACTTGATTTCCTGGTAATAGGTCATTTTTCTGTACGGTGCATAGTTTTTGTGTAAAACATCTTTAAAGGTAGTATTTTGGCTTTTTGAAACAATTTGAAAACAAAAATTTAGTCTTCTTTGAAACATTTAAGCCGAAGAACGTTTCTTTGACATGTCAATCAGAACATTTAAATGGAATTATTTATAAAATATGGACATTTTCAAAAAAGTTAAATTCATAAACATACATTATGGTAATGGGCGGTTATTCCATAGCAGTTTAAAAGACCTAAAACATTATATTTAAAAATTAAATTTTTTGAAGGTTCATGTCCGTGATTCATGTACATTTCCAAAGTGTTGCCAAACATCCCATAAATAACTAAGTAAAAAACAAATATTCCAATGTTAGGAATTTCAAAGCCCCATCGTCTTTTGTTTTTTGTTTAAAGTTGTCAGAACCAAGTCGCGTTTGGTATCAAATAAAAAGTAACGTCAAGGGCTGTCATGCAAAAATGTCAAAAATTTGACAGCTCGATCGGCTTTTGTTTTTTGCATAAAGTTGTTAGAACCATGTCGTGTTTGGTATCAAATGAGAGGGTTCGTCAAGGGCTGCTATGCAGAAATGTCAAAAAATTGACAGCTCCATCGGCTTTTGTTTTTTGCTTTAAAGTTGTAAGAATCATGTCGAGTTTGGTATCAAATGAAAGGTAACGTCAAGGGCTGTTATGCAGAAATGTCAAAAATTTGACAGCTCGATCGGCTTTTGTTTTTTGCATAAAGTTAATAGAACCATGTCGTGTTTGGTAGCAAATGAAAGGTAACGTCAAGGGCTATCATGCAGAATTGTCAAAAATTTGAGAGCGTGATCGGCTTTTGTTTTTTGCTTAATGTTGTTAGAACCATGTCGTGTTTGGTATCAAATGAAAGGTAACGTCAGGGGCTGTTATGCAGAAATGTCAAAACAGGTTGCGTGGGTAGTTTTAGTGGGCAGGTTGCGTGGGCAGGTTGGGTGGGCTGGTTCCGTGGGCATTTTGGGTGGGCAGGTTGCGTGGGCATTTTGGGTGGGCAGGTTGCGTGGGCCGTTTGGGTGGGCAGGTTGCGTGGGCCGTTTAGGTGGGCATGTTGCGTGGGCAGGTTGCGTGAGCAGTTTGGGTGGGCAGGTTGCGTAGGCTGTTTGGGTGGGCGTGAAAAAATATTTTGAAAGACTCATAGCGTTATCACTTTACATTTAAATTGTTCCTAGACGGATTGGACGTACGTAATACTATCAAAAAACACTATCGGCGGAGCCCTAGGGAATACTCGGCGTAGTCGAGTTTTCGCTAGTGTATATACTATTAGGCAGAATAAGTTAGCATTAAGTGCACATGAAGATAACCGAATGGTAAGTGCAGCACTTAATTCTCGTCGTAGAGATGAACATGCAGATTGTTTAATTGGTTATCAAAGTGAAATTGAAGAATGTACTGATGATCATAGTGAAGTTGATGACAGCGATAAAGACAAAGACTTCCAACCAGATACTGACGAACAAAGTTCGTCTACTGATGAACAAAGTTCGTCTACTAATGAACAAAGTTCGTCTACTGATGAACAAAGTTCGTCTACTGATGAAACTGTTAACCTGATTACTTCAAATGCCACACCCAATAAAAAAACAGACGATAAATTTCCAAAAAAAAAAGAACTTTGATAGTGAATATACAAGAAAGAAAAGACGTGAACGTAAAACAAAAAGAAATACAGGACAAGAAAATAAAACTGTTAAGTGTATTGTAAAAAGACTATAGAAAGGAAAAAGTTATTGCCATGTAGAAAGAAATGTGCAGATAGAATTCCGGAGCAAATTCAAGAAGATATTTTTAAAGAATATTGGTCTTTAGAAACTCGTAACAAACGTGTCAATTTTGTAGCTAGTTTAACAGAGGCACGAGAACTTAAAACAAGAATACCCTCTAATAATTTGCCTAAGAAAAATTTACGTAAAGTAACACACAAATTCCATTTCAAAATAAATGTCGAACTTGTTTTTTGAAGACTCTAGGGGAAACCCAAATGTTTGTTACTCTAGCATTGCGTAATGCTAGTCCACCTACTTCTGATATTACCGAAAACGATAGAAGAGGCCGTCATTCACCATCTAATAAACATACACATGAAATCATAGAAGATGTTAGAAATCACATAAACTCTTTTCCAGCTTATGAATCGCACCAACAAATAACTAATAACAAAGTGACAATTACTAAATTTCGCGAAGAAGTAATTTGTGGACTTCTAAACTGTGACCAAATTGCAGTTGTTGGGAATAATCAAGATATTAGACATATCTTAGAAGATGCTGAAAAGAAGAGATCTTGCAGCGGATGCTATGCGAAAATATCAAAGGAATCAAGACACCAAACTGCCAAGAACAAAACCCCTAAAACAAAATTTATATGTAATATATGCCAAAAATACTATTGTTTAAATTGTTTTTTTTTTTTTGAAATACACGTTTGTAATATGAAATAAATAAATTTTGATCCTAAATTTGTTAAAGTTTTTGTTTTGCTTAATAAATAATTTTAAAAAATTATTACACCAAAATCAAATAAACTTCTATTTTGCTTACTACATACCAAACATGTCTCCGTATAATTTACATTGAAATGCCGCACGAACGTGATACGATGTGGCTACAAATAATTTTCGGTACGTCGGACTACATGTGTACCCCATGGCTACAATGGGCCGTCAGGTTTAAGCTAGATGGGGGATAGCGTTGATCCCCCATGGCACTTTACGTGTTAAATAGCACACATGTGCCAGTGATTTGCTTAAATCTTTGTCAGAATCTTTTGGTTTACCTACATAAGCTCCACAAAAAATTTCAATTATCTATGTACCAAATGTAAATATTAAAGTTCAGAAAGATTTGAACCAAGAACTTAAAGAATCTTTTGGTGGTATGGAACTCTTACAAATTGGTAGTTGTGGCCTACATTGTAGTACATGGTGCATTCGAAATTGGTATGTTGAAGACTAATTGGAAAATGGTGTCATTTTTAAGATCTTTATATTATTTATTCTACGATTTTCATTCTTCGTTATTCTTTCCTTCTCTCAGTTTTAAATGCATTTTGGCGCGATATACGATCTTTTTCTTATCCTTTTCTTTTACATCTCTTTCTATGCGCAGTGCACTTTGTTTGTCAATAATTAAAAAAATTGCAAAACCTAGGTAACGGGCAGATACGGGTGTACTTTGGCAAACGTAAGTCATAGTTTTTGGGCGTCGTTTTTTTTGTAGTCGCGTAGCGATTAATTTTTGCGCATCGGATTTGATTTTTCGATTCCCTTGTGGGGGATATAAGTTTATCAGCGATATTTTTTTCCGCGCGTGAGATTTTGGGATTCGTTCTCACCCGGAGAGCCCGTTAAGGGGAGTTTACGCGCTACCGAGCGAACGTCGCCTGGAATTGAGACTTCCGGCTTGTTGATCCTGAGTCCAGCCTACTTCGTGCACCGAGAGCCTGTACATGAGACAAGTGGGTGTGGCTGAGATTACATTTTTTTAAAAGTGCATTCGTAGAAACATTTTTTTTATTGCGTTTGGTCCTTCATCGTTGGACTGTTAATTCATCTGCGGGACACGAGCGAGGGACAATTAAAACAGCTAAGTGTGTGAGACAAGTGGGTGTGGCTGAGATTACATTTTTTTAAAAGTGCATTCGTAGAAACATTTTTTTATTGCGTTTGGTCCTTCATCGTTGGACTGTTAATTCATCGTTTGAGTCTTCGGACTATATATATATATATATATATATATATATATATATATATATATATATATATATATATATATATATTGTTTGTTGCACAAAAATTTTGTTCTTGTGCGAACCAGCCTTCAGCTGGCCCTTTTTTTGGGTTTTTCTTTGTAATTTATTTTTGTGTGAACGTGGATGTTTGTGGGTTGACGCCCTTAGTTTATTTTATTATCCTTCCTGTTCATCGTTATTTTTTTTTGTCCACTTGCGCCTGCGCCGTATTTCACAACGGTTCTACGAGATTATTCCCGCCATTTTTTTTTGTGAACCGACTGGCCAGATCCGGTAGTTAGAGCCCTTGTAGTACCCAAGGTTTCTAGGGTTTAGTCCGTAAGCTTGCGGGAAATATAGTCGCCGGTGTCCGCGCTTCCACCTTGTCTTCGCCCCTTCGTATAATCCTCTCTCTCTCTCTCTTTTTTTTTGTTTGTTGACGTCGCGAACATCCGTTGTCATGCGTTTTATTTTATTATTGTATTATATTCTGTATATTCTGTGGCCATATTTTCTTTTCGGCAATATACATTAAATTTTAATTAAATTTATATGTTGCTTTTATTTATATAAAGTACCCATTCTTTTTCCATCTCAACCGTTTTTGCAGGTTTTTGTTTGCGTTGAACATTTTAGCTTTTTTGTTTGTCCTTCACACTACCGTGGTCTAGAGGGTGAGGGCAGCTTGTCCGATCACGTGGCGCCCATTCATTCGAACCACCCCTTCTCCCTGAAAAGCCGGCAGCCTCATCCTGGTGAGGAAATTTTATTACACTACCATCGCGGTACGTAATACTGACGTTTTAAAGCCTGTTTTACATTATACTTTTTTCGTCTATTTTCATACTATATTTCTAGACATATTTTTGACCGAGTTTCATTCAATTTCCATGCTATTAAGTCGTGTATAATCGGTAATCTTCGGAATGTATCATATTTTAAATCAAAATATATGAATACCAACCTAACAAATTTGTACGGTTACATTATTTTTGAAATGGATAACATAGAAAAAATAAAAAGAGTAACAATAATTATAAAACTATTTAAATTTTACAGACTTCTTAAAAAGAAGAAAAAAAGAATATAAAGTCGTGAATGGCTTTTACGTCGTAGTAATAAACAACTAGGTGCTTGTTCTTTCCTTCAAAATGAACTTTTAATAGAAGATTTAAGCACCTACTGTAGCTATTCGTACACCACCAGACTGATTTTGGTTCAGTGCCACTACCACTCGGCAAATTTTTTCTTCTTGTTCGCAAACAATCTAAAAATTGGCTACGAATGTTGTTACTTTTTTTAAAATATCGTTATCGGAAAAAATAATTTTGAATTGCTTTTGCATTTCTTCTTTAATTGTTTGTATTGCGTTATATCGCATAACTTTATTGTGATGGTTTGGTGAATCAACCTATAGTAGAAAAATTCCAATAGAAATAAATGTTTACAAACAGAATTTTAATGAACTTTATACAAAACTAGCTGCATCTCGTATAAAGAAACAAGCGTTTTTGTCATTTCTGGACCCCATTTTAAATGTGTCTGTGTCATATTCGGTATTTTATATTAATGTTATTTATAACCTCACACTTTGAAATGACAGCTACAGCTAACAAAAGTTGGTAACTGTTAATATCATGACTTCGCGCCTGCGCATTAACGATCTAGTACGAATCTCGTATAGAAATATACGGCCGGGCGTATATTTCTATACTAGAATCTCGGATGAAACTCGGATGAAAATTTCTGATTTACATTATGCTAGATTTGTCTAGAAATTTCTCGGATGGATCTAGTACTAGAATCTATACAAAAAAAGTATAATGTAAAACAGGCTTAAGAGACACATGTCTTACTAAAATAGATCTAAAAGATAAGAAGAACATTATAGTCGCGAAAAAAAATTATTTAGATTTTGCAACAAGAGACTCTAAGAAAAGTAAAGGGAGCTTGTGATTTAGACAATCTCCTAATTAAGGATGAAATGCGTTGTTGCATATAGCCATTATCGATAAAATCAACGAGCGATCACCTCTTAAGTACAAACTTCTGCGTGCAATTTCGTGTTTAGACCCTTCAATAGCTACAAATTTCGACGTGGATCAAAACAGATTGACTTCGTTCCTTGAAATTCTTGTGTCCAGTGGAAGGATGACCGGTATTAAAGCAGATCGGGCAAAAGAAGAATATTCAAATATATACAGTGAATTTCATGAAGAATTGAAAAGTTTTAAAAGAAATCGAAGTGGAGTGGATGAATTTTGGATGGATATCAGAAAACTATATACTAAGCCATGTGATAATTTTGTGGATTTCGCCCAACTTATTCTTATATTGTCCCATGGAAATACTGCAGTGGAGTGTGAGTTTTCGATAAACGCAGAGTGTATAGTCGAAAACCAGCAAGAAAAAAAATCTTGTTGCACAAAGACGTATTTATGATTCTATCAAAAATGTTGGACACTTTTCGTAACTTTTACTTTAGTCGCTACCTTATTTTCTCTAGTATCTTTAGATTGAGTTTCGGGTGCATGAAATATGATTAGCTCATCTGGACATACACTACTCATTTCTAATTGATAAAGTCTTTGTATTGGTCTAAAAAATTCACCACTAACAGTCCTTAACTTTACCAACCTGTTTTCACCATCCTTTCCCGGTAATAGTTTGGTTATTACTGCAATCGGCCAGTCCAAACGTTTTTTATTATCACTACCGACTAGCACTAATACTTAATTTTCTAATTTGCGATTCGTTATTTGGCTTCTGCTTCAAACATCCGAGATATTCATTTCTTAAGCGCTGGCGCAGATCTATTCTAAGTTTGTGAATATACATTAACCGTTTATTCAGAGTATTTTGATCTAATTGGTTGAGATCTGAAACGCCCACACAATTTATTTCTTCTAGGAACATATTCGGACTTATAGGTGTTACACTAGGATCTCCGTCCATCATGTACGTGAGAGGGCGAGAATTAACCACAGCTTCACACTCATAAAGCAGAGTCAGCATCTCCTCGTATTTTAAACATGCTTTGCCTAATGTTCTTTTTAATAAATCTTTTATTATTCTTATTAACCTCTCCCACCAACCGCCCCACCACGATGCCGTTGGTGGATTGAATTTCCACTCAAAACGCTGTACTGTTGCAAATTCTTGTATATTCTCTCAATCAACTGAAGAGAGTAGATTCTCCGTGCCCACGAAGTTAGTCCCGTTGTCGCTGTAGAACATCTTTGGTCTTCCACGCCTGGCAATAAATCTACGAAAAGCTTGAATAAATCCTATAGTGGACAATGACGTTACCAATTCAAGGTGGACTACTCTATAGATTGCGCACGTAGATAAACATATCCACGCTTTTTTCCCATCTTTTAAATGTAGCGAGTCTGCATAATCAACACCAGTCACCTCAAACACTCTTGCATCCCTGATTCTGTTCAATGGCAAAGGACAAGACATGTGTCTACATTTTTTACAGTGTATCTTTTACATGTCAGACAACCTTTTATGACATTTCGTACCGCTCTTCGGCCTCTGGTTACCCAGAATTCCTCTCTTAAAGAATTAAGTAGTATTTGAACATCGAATCTTCTGACTGGCTCCATGAAGACACAGGCCATTCTTCTGGAGTTGAGTTTAACCATTCGGGTCCCTCCCACCACTTCAGCTCCAGAAGTTGCTTCATACTACAGCCACGGGATGGCAAATCAGCCGGATTTTTGTCTCCTGGAATATGCCGCCAGCTTTCGATCTTCGATAATTTTCTTATCTCTTGTACTCTATTTCTGACAAAGACTTCCCATTTCTCGTTTCGTTTCAACCACGTAAGGACTGTAGTAGAATCACTCCAGTAAAATACAGGTGGTTTCTCATGCCATTCTAAATTAGACATAATTTCCGCTGTTAGTCGAGTCCCAATAGTTGCAGCCATAAGTTCTAACCTCGGGATTGTCATTTTCTTTAATGGTGCTACCCTCGACTTCTGCTGCGTAAGCCGTCTTTGAAGCATCACGGAAAGTATAAACGCTGTTTTCGGCTTGTTCATCTGCTTCTCCGACGATCCATCTTGGAATCATGATTCGCGACTACTGGTTCAGGTTTTTAAATTGGACCCTCGTCTTCTCATCCACCTCTTCATCCCAGTCTATACCTGACTGCCAAGTTTGCTGCAACAATAACTTTGGAACTATATTAATAGGACAAATAAATCCTACAGGATAAAACAATTTGTGGGTTACAGATAAAATAAGTCTTTTTGTTACAATTTTATCATCTGGCGATTTTAACGAATTTAAATTTATTTCTAAAGTGTATGTAGCTTTATCCCATTTAAGCCCCAAAATAAACGACACCGGTTTTTCTTTCACATCAGTTTCAGTACTATATTCCCAACAACGAAGATCGAAACACGCACGCGACATCACTATTTTAGATTCATTTTCAAACTTTTCGAGCTCGGTTTAGCGATACTTGTTACACAATTGTCCACATAAAAACTTTTCATAAGTCTTTCTACGGTATCTTTAGAAATTTCTTCATCGTTTTTATTATTAATTTCTGTTAGAGTTTTATTTCAGTGATAGTTTATAACCCCTCCTAACAAAAAGGGGCTACTGGCAACGTCAAACACTACTCTATTATGTCTATACACTTTAATGTCTCCGGATTCATTCCACCACAAAAATTTTAAATATGTTCTATGATCTTCAAAAACATTTATTTGTAAAACGCCCGTTTTATGTCTGCGATAACACCAATTTTTTGAAGTCGAAACCGCTATAACATCGATGGTATTAGTTCAATTAAGTTCGGTCCGATCTCCAAGCATTCGTTTAATGACGGATAATTTTTTGTTTTCGACGACGCGTCAAACACTGGTCTTATTTTTGTTGTAGCACTATCTTTAATAACTTATCTGTGAGGCAAATAGTGCCGTTCTTCACAATCTTCTATTTCTTCTATTATTCCTTCGGAACACCAATCTTGGAATATCTGGTCATGATCTTCTAAGCACACTTCTGCTTTTAATTTCTTCGTTAAAGAGCTCAGTCTTCGTTTTGCAGTACCGTAATTCGTAGATAACTCAGGTTTATCGTTGACCCAGGGTAGCATAAATTCATATCTTCCCTTCTCATTTATTTTAATAGTTTCCAAGAACCTTTGTTGAACTTCAATTCCTTTTCATATTTCATTTTTACTTCTATTTGGTCTCTAATTCCTAATATATCCAATTCCCACAGATCATGTATTTTCGCACTTTTAACAAACATAGAAATATTACCTGTAAATAGTTTTCCTGCCACATCGGCTCCTAATAAAAGTTGTATTGGTCCTTTCACTTTTCCTACACCAGTCAACTTTATGCCCAAATTTTGTATTTCTTGCATCCAAACTCCGTTTTTGATGTGAGGAATCTCATAAACTATTGTTGATTGACCTAATGCTTCGATGCTGCAGGTATAATCATTATTCAGCGAACTGAGGACAACTTTATATTTCTTATGATCTTGTTGTGCAGTTTCCACTCCTCCGAATAATGCATGTGTAAGTGTCACCTTTCCTAGAAGCTCAAAATTCATTTTATTAGCTGCTTCTTCCAATATATAAGACTTTTGCGAATCAGTGTCAATTATGGCTCTTATTAAAATACTTTTATCTTTATATTTCAACTTTATAACGAGGGTTTGCAAAAGTATTTCGGGATTTATATTAGCATTGATATTGGTTAGAACCTTCTTATTATCGTCATCATTTTCACTCGTAGTATTTTTACCATTGCAATTTTCTCGACATTTATTTAAATTTGGACACATAAGAATAACATGTCGACCATCACAAATCGTACAATTTATAATAGCTTTGCACTTTCGCGCAAAACGATTAGTATTCAAGCAATAGAAACAACATTTTTTATCATTTATTATTTTCTTTCTCTCCTCTAAGGTAATTCTATTAGCTTTAAAACAATCTATACTGTTATGTTTATTGTCACAAAAGATACAACTATTTATTTTACTGACCTTACACTAACAAGACTTGCAGCTGTTGGAATGTCATTTTCCTTTATAATATGTGACCCCTTCCTTCTTGCTCTTGTTTCGTCTGTTAGAGATTAAATCCGTTGTTTGCCAATTTGATACGCTCTTCATTTTGCACCTCTGAGTTTTTAAAACTCATCATTTTCTTCAATCTTTTGTCTACAGTTGTTTCCGAAATGCTTGTATCTGATGTTGAATTTTCCTTCTGGAGGCTTGACATTCTTTGCCACGTCCTTAATAAATCTTCCGGACGGCAAGATTCAACCAATGGATACAACATGGCTGCGTACTTCTCACTGGTTATCCCTAAAAACTCTAAAGCCCTTAAATGGGATTCTAATTTGTCATAAAGAATACATAAATCCTCCTTTCCTTTATTTACTACCTTTTTCAATACTAAACTTAGTAATTCTCTAACATATACCTCTATAAGCATGTCTTCTTGTCCGAATCTCGCTTTTAATCCTTTGATTACATTTTCATAATTATCTGCCGATGGAGGAATACTATTCACAACTTCTCTGGGTCTACTTCCTTTGGTTGTTGCTTGAATGAGGTACTGGACTGGAATTTATCCTCATCGGGAAGTTCTGGATCTTCATCAATTTTTCTGAATTGTCCCCAAAAATATATCCTTTTCACTGGCTTCTTTATCAAGCAGATGCTGAAAAATTGTCTCATTCATCGTCAAGAGTTCATTCGCTTTTCATTCCAATAATGAGAAATTTGCTTCAATTCCGATCAGATCAAGAGGTTCTACTTTTAAATCAGCACTTATTGTCTGCATTAACTTCATAAATACACCACGCATAGCTTCTCTTGGTCTCTTATCTCGATCCATTTTTTCAATTATTAATAACAACCTCACTTTTTAATTTGTAATGTCACGGTCGCCACTTTATGTACGGTACATAAGGAAATAAATATACGTGCATAAGGTTTTAAAACAGACCGAGATTTTAATGATGAAATGTGCTTTTACAAAACAGACACCATTTTCTACACAAAGTACTTTTTTTACAACGATAACAACTAGCCATACGGCCACACCTTAATATACTAGCGTCATCTATGTACAGCTTTTGGACATGATACCAACTCTATTTAAAGTCTTTTCACAACACTTGGTTCGAAAGTACGCGTTTACGTCTATACATATACAGGGTGTCTCTTAAATAGGAGGACATGGCTTAACCACAGATTCCTGAGGCTAAAATAAGACAATTTAACTAAACTTGCTTCTACCGGAAAATGTACCAGTATTCTGCTTCAAAGTTCTTCGACAAAAAAAATAATTTTGCTTATAATAACAGAACGCTTTGTTCTATTTGTATGAAATTTGGTATGACAGTTTATATAGTTATGTCATCTTTTAATAGTAAACTTTTCTCTCTCTGTTTAATTTGTGAAATCTGTTAGACAGAAAAAAATCAAACCTGAGTGACTGCAACGTGAATTTTTTTAAAATAAATTTAATCCAGCAGTAGTAGTGATTTACAAGTATTTTAAAAACTAGATTATAGTAACGGTCTTTTTAATCTCTATCGATGCTAAACGTACAAGTTATATATACATTTATTATATGAATTCTTTTGTATAGACATATATTAAAACATGTATGAGCTGTCTACAATACTTATCTCTTATCGTAATATTCATATTACAAACAAACAGCACGTGCCTAGCTGTTACTCAATATTTAGTATAAAAGTATTGTATTAATTATGAACAAGCAATTGTAGTCTTGACTTGTAACTGTTAACTTCAAATAAATCTTTTTAAAAAATATACTTCTTCGGTATCATTATTTATTTGGCGCAGTCGGTAGCAAACTTCAAGTATTTCGCAGAAAAAAGTACGCGATTTACGTTTGTTTTGACAACTTATCGAGTTAGAACTACCAAGAAGAAGTCGAAAAATCAGAACTCATAGTGCCAACAAAGTTAGTGCCTGAGTTAATCACCATCTTCGAAGAGAAGTTCCACAGAGCCAGCAAAGCTAGTGCCCGGATTCCTTCAGTAAAAGAGGTGACTACAAGAAGCAATCTCGCAGAGCCAGCAACGGTAGTGCCAGAGACCCCCTGCTGCTTCGAGGCTACAATTCACCATCACTACCTGTAAATGAAGATTGCAACAACATTATTTACCATAATATTATTATTGTAAGTTAATACTTTAATAAGTAATAATTAACATAAAATATTACACAAAAACTAACAGTAATAACGTTAGTAATTTTAATAATATAATATAATACTAAATAATTATTAATTGATCTGATAAATTCAGACATAGTATCATAATAGAATACAAAAAATTAACTTTGCATTGAATTCGGTCCCAAATTATAACGGAGACCCAAACAAATTAAGTTCTTTTATTAATGCTGTCAATACAATTCAAAATCTTTTCGGTGTATTTAATCCACCACTTGATGACTTTGAAAAGTCTATAGCATTTCTCCACATTAAAACAAAAATAGTCGATAAAGCACTCGACAGTATTAAAGGCACAGAATTTCAAAATTGGAATGAACTAAAAGATTATCTTACAAACAATTTCAAAGATAAAACCAATGCCGTGACTATTATTAACGAAATATTGAAAATTCAAAACTTTAAAAACCCTTACAAATTACTAGAAATAACTAAAGATAAATATATGGCATTTAAATCCCGATTAAGTATCGAAGAAAATAATAATAAAAAGAAAGTGCATATCACGGATTTAGCAGAAAAATTAATTGTGAATAATTTCATTTCGTCAATTAACGACCCATTCAGAAAAAATTTGGCTACTAGAAACCCCACTGCACTTGTGGATATTGAAAAACTTTTGAAAAACGATTTTCAGTATTTAAAAAATACTAACATACAAAATTCAAAATTAACTAACATACCACCACAAAAATTTCCTACAAATTTTCCTATTGGCCCTATAAAAATAGCACCAGTAAAAACTCAGAATACGACAAATATGAATCAACACATAAGAACTAAACCATTTGCACATAGACAAAACTTCAATAACGCACAAGGAATGAGAACTGTTCCTATGTCAATAACAACAAGACAAACATTTACACCCAGAAACACACCTAATAATCATTTTACACGTAACTCTAATCCAAATACCCCAAAAAACTTCGTAGCAGAAGAAGTTTACAACCAAGAGATCGATATAGAGAACGAAGATATTAATAGTATATCTTCTGAACAGCTTGAAGAAAATGAACAAACGCTAGAAAATAACTATGATCTGAATACTTTTTTAGAGGAAAACAGCCTCGACAACTCGGAGAATTACTAAATTGCAAATATGCAAGCAAATTACCCTTTTTAAAATTAAAAAATTATATTTGCCTAATTGATACGGGTTCAACAAAAAACCCTTTTAGTAAAAATTATATCTATCAAAATAAATCAAAATTCCACATTTATAAAGAAAATTTCAGTTTGTTCACTGCAACTGCTGTAACATGGGAAACGAATTTGTTTTGCTCTCATTTAAGGGAAAATTATTTAAATGCTACTTATTTGATTTTCATGATAATTTTGATGTACTTTTCGGACTGGAAGCTTTAAAAACATTAAAAGCAAAAATTTATATAGTAAAAGGTGAAATAACACTATTAAATATAAGGTTTAAATTACAATATTTGTTTGAATGAAGGAGACAATGTTTCGTTTGAATTAATAACACTATTCTGGACTTCCATTGTCTATATTTCAATAAAGTTATTACACAACGTTTCGATTGTAGATACTTCAACAATCGAAACGTTGTGTAATAACTTTATTGAAATAGAGACAATGGAAGTCCAGAATAGTGTTATTAATTTAAATTACAATACTTTCACAAAACCCCTATTGAATCATTAAACTGCGAAATTAATGACAAAATTGATATTCAAAATTTTCGTCTAGATCATCTTCATGACGAAGAAAAATCTGCATTGTTAAAAGTACTGACGAAATATTTTTTTTGTAATAATAATTTATTTACAACAAATATTTTTTTTTGTAATAATAATTTATTTACAACTGGCCTTAGGTAGGCCAACCAGCAAATCTGATACATTCATACGGGTGTGAGGTATATACCCAATGGTGCATCATCTTTACAATACAATTAATGTGTATAAGTACATTTCATTTAAATAAATTTTAGATCAAGTGGTTTGGTTCTCTTGAGCCGTCTGGGGTCAGCCTCATTATTTAAAAGGTTGATGGAGAGATCACTGGAATAATTGTTTAATTTTTCTTCATATTTTGTGGCGTATTCTCGGATTTTTTCGTAGACGTATTTGATTTTAAGATCTTTATGTATCGTAAGGTTGTTTACGTACCAGGGTGCGTTGATAATCATTCGCAGGGTTTTGTTCTGGAATCGTTGTATGATATTCGTATTTGATTTCTTCGCGCATCCCCACAGTTAGATATCGTACGACCATATTAGAACTATGGCGACTTTATAAAGTAATATTTTATTTTCTAACGACAGGTGTGGTTTAGGTCCTAGAAGCCAGTACATTTTTTTAACTTTCGTATCTAATTGTTTTTTTTTTTGTTTGCATGTGTTTTTGCCATGTTTGTCTCTTTTCTAGTTTCATTCCTAGATAAGTTACCTCATTTTTTGTTTCCAGTTGTATGTCATTTATTTTAATCTTTGGACATGTTACTTTTCGATTTGTAAAGACAATGTGAGTAGATCTATTTTCATTTATTTTCATTCGCCATATTGTAGCCCATTCTTCGATTTGGTTGACAGATTTTTGTAGTGTTTTAGATGATTCGTTTGAGTTTTCGTGCGTAGAAATAATTGCGGTATCATCTGCACAGGTAGCAGTTATAACAGCTGTATACAGCTGATACAGAGTTGGGCCTAGTACGCTACCTTGAGGTACACCAGCTTCAATCTGGTAGAGTTTGGAAGTACTTTCTTCATATTTTAGTCGAAAGTATCTTTCTTCCAAGTAGGATTTGATAAGGCTATAGTATTGGTGTGGAAGTTGTTTTTTTTTTTTAATTTTATATAGAAGGCCAGGTTTCCATACCTTATCAAACGCTTGACTGATATCAATGAATATGTCAGAGTATATTTTTCCATATTGAAGTCCATTTTCTATTTCGTTTATTATGCGATGTATTTGTTGTACGGTTGAATGCAGCTCCCTGAACCCAAATTGATGTGCCGGGATTAAATTTCTGCTTTCAATTTCTGTTGATAGCCTCTTTAGGAATAATTTTTCAAAGAGTTTAGAAAAAAGTGGAAGAAAAGAGACAGGCCTGTAAGAGGATAATTCGTGTGCTGGTTTTCCCGATTTCAGAATTACAATTATATCAGCAAGTTTCCATTGGATAGGGAAGTATTAGATTCTTAGCATAGCATTAAGATTTGTGTTATTAACACTATTGCCTTTCTTGGTAGTTCTTTTAGTGTTTGTGCTGTAATAAGGTCGTATCCTGGGGCTTTTTTTATTGTTCAAGAACTTAATTTCGTTCATGATTTCTACTGGGGTAAAATATTTAAGTGGAGTGGATAATTGTAAAGGAGATGATATGTAGTTTTGGATTTCATTCTCTTCATCAGCTGTCATTGTTGATGATTGGGTTGAAAAACTTTAGCAAAATATTTTTCAAAAATTTCCGCCTTTTCGTTGTCTCCTCTAGCCCAGTTTCCATCTTCTCTTTTAATTAGTGGGATATGTTGTTTGGGTCTCTTTAAATGTTTTGTTGCTCTCCATAAGAAATAATCATTTACGGGGAGATTGGAAAGATTAGTCAAGTGAGATTGAAATGATTCATTCTTAATATTTTGAATTAGTTTTTTAACTTATTTAGTTAAAGTATTTAGTTTCTTTTTGTCCCCAGGGTGTCTTGTTTGTTGCCAGATGCGTCTCATTTTTCTTTTTTCCGGTATTTTTTCTCTCAAGTATTTTGGATAATTTGATATATTTTCATTTTTATTTTTATTGACGGCTGTAGAAGTCTATGGAGCGTTTTGGATGAGGCTTGTAATATTTTTCGCAGCTTCGTCAATATCGTTCTGTGTTTTTTAGTGGTATTTGGAGATTTATGTTTTCATTTAAATATTTCCTGTACATTTCCCAATTTGTACATTTATTGTGCAGCGTATGTTTTCTCTCTCTTGTTATTATGGTAGAGCTTAAACTAAGTATAACTGCTGAGTGATCCGATGAGAAATCATAATTTGATTCAATTTCGGTGAAATTTTGCGAAATAATTTTTGTAACGAAATAATCCAACAGGTCTGGTAATTTTTTAGTATCGGTGGGCCAGTACGTTAGTTTTCCTGTACTAATATAATTATAGTTTTTTGCCATCATTGCTTTACATAGTTCCCGCCCCTTCAGGTTTGTTAATCTTGATCCCCATACGGAATTTTTTGAGTTAAAATCGCCTCCTGCTATGAATCTATCATCTAATTTACTGAAGTATTCTACAAACTCGTCTTGTTTAATTGTATGTCTAGGTGGACAATATGCTGCGGATATGGTTAAATAGCCATAGCTGTTTTTTATTTTAATATTTGTAGCTTGGATATTATTTTATGTTTTCTTTTATTATTATCGCAGTTCCTCCATGCGCTGTACCATCTGGATGATTGTGTTGTACTTAGATATTTTAAAATAATTGCGGTTTGTAAAATGAGTTTCACTAACTAACATGATGTCTATCTTTTGTTCTTTTAAGAGAACTTCTACTTCATTTCGATGTTGCGGCACTCCGTTGGCATTCCACAAGAGTATTCTTATTGTATTAATCATTTTGTTTATTGATTAACGTGGTTAATAAATTTAGTATCAAAGAATTTTGCTGGATTAGTTAATTGACCATTGATTCGAATTTATTTAGAAACATACATAAAAAAGTTTCATTTTGATTGTGTTTCATTGTTTTTATTATTTAAAGATTGTCTTGCTACATCACTGTAGATTACGTTTTTTGTACTTATCTGAGAGTAGTATCTCTGAGGAATGTTGTTTATATTTTGTGATACCTTTTGAGTTTGATTATTTCTAGCATTTTGGAGTTCTTTGTAGACCGCACAACCTTTGTAGTTTGCCGGGTGTGGGCCTAAACAATGAATGCATTTGGCTGGTGTGTTTTTTGGTTTCTTGCAGTCTTTGTATGAGTAGTTTTCAGCACATTTTACGCAGTAATGTGGTTTTTTACAGTAAGTTTTCGTATGACCGTAATCTTGGCATCGAATGCATTGTGGTAAGTCACTCTTTTTCTTGGGAGGTTCTACTGTAATTTTTGTAGTTCATATATCTTTTTATTATTTTCGGATGGCTCTTGGTCGACGAAGAATATTGGGAGCATCTCTTTGGTTTGCCAGCTTTTGATATTTGATACGTTTCGAATTTCGAATCCTTCTTCTTCCAAGGCTGCCTTTTTGTTCTGAACCGGAACTGACTGGTAAATATTTTTAATTACAACCCTGTATGATCTTTCATTTCTTAGTTGATATGTAAGGTACGCTATGCCATTCTGGTCTAACAGTCGTATAAATTTTCGATATGCATCAGAGGAGTTAGAATTTACTTTGACACTATCTTTTGCGAAGGTTGTGCATATAAATTCTTCTTTTTTTAGAGTGGTTTCAAGAGTTACAAGCATGAATTGATAATTTGATACATTCTTTATGTACACGGGTGGCGGTTTCGGGTCAGTTTTAATTTGTTCTTCGTTTGATTCGTTATGAAGGACAATAAATCTGTTCGAGTTATTAAAAATTTTGGGTGTAGTAATTGGGTTGGAAATTTTATTGCGTTTTTCTTTTGATCCTGTGTGTTTGTCATCTTCTCTTGTCCTTTATGAAGAACGTTTTGGATATATTTTTTGCCAGCCTAATGTGTTATAAGAGGGTGAGTTGCTTAGTTGGGATTGCTTTGGTTGTATAACTGGGGTGTGTCCTGAAGGAGTTGATGCGGGAGAAACATGCCCTATTTCTGTAGTATAAATTCGCGGAGTGAGATGTAGTGTAGTGGTTATTGATGTTGTTTGCATTGCCATGGTTGTTTGCATACATTGGAGTGACGAGGCTAAAGTAGTTACCACGTTAGTTACAGAAGTCATTAAATTTAGTCCTCCGCTAGTTTGTTGCATGGTTAAAATTTTATTTTCACTAGAGTTGGCAACACTGATTGTTTTTGGGAATTTGCGGGCGGTACAAATGCGTAGGCCGAATGCGAGCTCGATTCCACGTGTTTTTATTAAACTTTTATTTATTTATTTATTTATTTATTTATTTATTTATTTCACTTGAATGTAATTTAAATTAAATTTTGATACATGTATGAATTTTAGATGCACTTAGCACTGTATCACTTGAATGTTTTTAATGTTAATAATTCCAGATGAATTATAACTACAAAAAAAAATTTTTAACAAAAGCACTGTTCAAATCGCACTGTAACCAACTATTCTGACGAAATATAAAGACCTTTTCCCAAAAGAAAATAAGTTAACATTCACAACTAAAATAAAACACCAAATTAATACAACGGATGACAACCCAATTTATACAAGGAATTATAGATATCCAGAAGTTTATAAAGAGGAAATTAACAGACAAACTAAAATACTTTTAGATGTAAATATAATATATGGATCGTACCGAAGAAGCTAGACGCTTCAGGTAAAAAGAAATATCGTATGGTTATTGATTATAGAAAATTAAATTAAAAAACCGTTGATGATAAATTCCCGATTCCAAACATAACAGATATTCAGGTCCGGCAAGTTTTAATTTTAGTGTGTGGTGCTCAGTGATGGCTCGTGTACCAAAAATTTGATGATACTTAACCTAGAAAAAAAATGCGCCGCAGACGATTTTTTTTTTTCATTCAAGGTCAAATGCCTTATAATTGAAAGCTACATTTTTTCAAGGGATGTGCAAATGCATGTTTTCTCCTTTCATGTACAAAAATAATTTTGCAAAGAGCGAGGAATAGAGAATATATTGAACTTAATTCGAAGTTCTTTTCTTTTAAAGTCCCAGTCGAAGCCATTACATTTGTTTTTGCTTACAACTAAAATTCAAAATACAAAAACAGTAGGTACATAGGGAAACTATAAAAACAACGAAAAAAATAAAAGAATTAAATACTTCCATGCGCTGTACATATCAAAGTCGCAAATCAGAGCCTTTTATAATAAAATTGCTACACAGGTTATGTTATGTTTATGTCGAAATTGTCGAATACACTATGCAGTTAATATTATTTAATCTGGCTTTCAGCAATATACAGTAGTTGTCGTTAACCTACTTATAAAATTTATCAGTACGCGGCGTTGATTTTATTGATGTACGGTCACGGCCTCTATAATGCCGTGTGGAAAGTAAAGTACTTAACTATCTTTTATCCTTTAAGCACTCATAGCATTTTGCATTTAAGGCATGCCTCAAACAGCTCTTTGTCTAGTGCATGTATTTCTTACCGGAACGAAAGCTTTATCAAAAATATTAAGACATATTATTCATTTCGAGGATATATCAGAGGCAAATCTATCAGCTAACAGGGTGTAAATTAGGTGAATTGCATTACATATTAGTTATGGTGGTGACTTAAATTGTTCTTTTGATATTTATAAAGACAAGAATTAACGGAACAAGTTAAAATTTAATTTACATAAAATTATTAATTTGTTAAAATGATATTCTGATTTATTTCTTTTCTGGTCAGGCATTGCCTCACCTGCCTACCCTTACAAGCCGCCACTGGTGATGCTCAAGAAAAAATAAAGAAATACAAAAAAATATTAATTTAATGTCTTAGATATTTTATTGTACATATACAGTAAAATTTTTGAAAGAAGTCCGATCAAGGCCATGTACGAATTGCATCTATGAATTAAGATTTTATGCTGTCAAATTTAGTAGTGTCTTTTAATTAGTTTTTATGAGGGTACATAATATTTTGTGTACCTCATAAAAACTATGTAAAAGACACTACTAAATTTGACAGCACAAAATCTTAATTCATAGATAAAATTCGTAGATGGCCTTGATCGGACTTCTTTCAAAAATTTTACTGTACACATATATACATCAGTCGGTCTTAGATAGGTATTTAGGTAATTTAATACGTAATTATAAAATTATTATAATTTTACATTGTAAAAGTGGATACACGAACTGAAGTCCGGGATATCCACTCATTTATAAGTGGTTTTAAATCGAGTTCTTCTGCGTAGTCTTGATGCACATGAAGAATCGCAATGTGATTCAACCGTTCTTGACTGAGAGAGGAGCGTATGTAGGTTTTGAGCCGACGAAGTGCAGAAAAAGATCGTTCTGCTGTACATGTAGATGCAGGTATCGTGAGAAGAATTTTGATTAGCTTCTTAATTTGTGGAATCAAGCTAGTAAATTCAGAATTTTTTTTTTCAAACAATCTATTATTTCTTCCAAACTTGTAGGTGCTTTGCCAAACTTACTCAACATCGTGTCGACTAACATATCACTATGCAATGTTAGTCGAACTTCATCAAATTCTTGTTCGTCATTTACGTTGTAGAACCCTACAACATCCTTAACGGAGGATGTAGGTTTTTTAAGTAAAAAATTTTCAACACTATTTAAAAATTGTATAGTCTCAGATTGGAATCTATTATGAAAGATGTTAATGTCAAATTGATAACCTCTTAAAATAATTTTTCAAAATATTTACAGGGTGATGAAAATGTGTGTGGAGAACTGTTACTGTCATATCTGCGAGGTATTTTTCGTAATCGTGGTATCTGCGGTTAGTGTTGCCACAAGACCAAGACCGGTCTTGGTCTTGGTCTCGTCTCGTCTTGGTCTTGTCGAGACGAGACCATCATTTGGTCTCGACTAGAAAAGTCGAGACGAGACGAGACCAGCATCAAGTCTTGTCGAGAAAGTCTTGAAGTCTCGACAAGACTCTTGACTTCAGATCAAAGGTATTTTTTTAAACATTATATTCTAAAAGTGCTTCAAAAACTGAGAGTATTGCTGTAAATACTGTTTGAAAATTCGAATAAATAAGAAAGATATTAATTTTTCAAATTTTGTAATTTTCTACTTTCATAGTTGTGTTCCAGAAACATTAATTTAAGTAAATATTCTGTATTCCTTATTCTTCTAAATAATCCAAATGTAAGTTTTAAATGAATTTAAATTACAATGTAGGTGGGATGAAATGAAAGAAGTATAAATTTAGAATTCTTGTGTTAATTTAATGCATTAATATTTTAATTAAATTAAAATTAACCTTTATTTTATAATATACATGTTTTATACGTATAAATATGTTGATTTTTTCTCTTTGGCGAATAAAAATATAGTTAGTCATATATGTCATTTATTTGCCAAAAAAAAATACACTTATTCCAAAAACTTAAGTAAATTATAACGTATTTAGAATAATAATGGTATATTTAATAAAAACTGTAGGTAGTTACATAAACACAATTCTCTAACAAAAAAATATAACTCTTATTTGAAAAACATAAATAAATTATAACACACGTGCTTAAATTTATAAAATTAATAAAAAAAATTAGTAACTAAGAAACTTTAATAATAAAAGTTTTACGGTTTAACGAATTATAAATAGATTAACTTTCAAAAATCAGTCAGCTTTACTATAATCATAGAAACAGCTGATATATTCACAAAAATTGTAATTTCAGTGTCAAGTACAATTTACATAATGATTGTTCGTGTAATAATTTTATTGAATTTATAGAATTTTTTCCAAGGAACTTTTGGTATGGAATTTGTAAAAAATATGTTCGTGTTACAATTTTATTGAATATATAGAATATTTTCTGGGGAACTTTTGATGTGGGATTTGTACAAAATACATCAAATTGACGGAAGGTCTTGTGATAGCCACAACATTTTTTTATGTAGTAAAACTTCTTTTATATATTGTAGAAGGCATGGCGTAAAAAAGGATAGAATTTTTAGAGATATCTAATAATTCTTCAAATGGTATTTCTTTCTCAAGAGGTTTCTCTTTCCACTTATAAAACCATAATAATGATTCCTCATAAAAATTGTCTATGTTATGTTTCATTTAATTCTTGTATCATACGTTTATACCTTTCTTTATTACATGGTTTTATATTTTAAGGATGCAAAATTGTTAGATTGACTAAAGTATTGTATTCTGTAATATTTGGATTTGGGTTGGGCAAACGTACCTACTTTTATTACTAGCAGATGTCTAAAAGTGGTTGTTATTGTCTGGTAATATGCAGCATTTATAGCACAGGCCGTTGTAAAATTTATTGTTCCATTATTTGATTGATTTTTACAAGAAAAGAAATGTGTTATTTTTTACCAATTTTTTTTTATATTATGTTATATTAGGGATTAGGAAAAACAGTTTATTTTACACATTTGTGCATACAAAGTTTTAAGGAAATTGTTAAGAAGGGCTTGTACATTACGACTTTTATATTTACATTTCCTTTAAGGCTTTAAGTCAACGTTGATTATTGTTTTCAATTTTTCATATGAATGAATTAGGTATTTATACAATGTATTTTAAGCGCAAACTTTTGAAATAAAGCAGAGGTTCTCAACCTGTGGTACGCGTACCAGGGGATACGTGAATGGCTAGTTTTGTTATCTGCCCATTTAACATTTATTTATTAAAATTTTTGTCTATTTACTTACTGCTTCATTTTAAACATATACATAACTGTTTAACTATTGCTAATAATTCTGTAGCTAAGGAATTGAAATTATATATTTTATGTTTAGTAATGAGAAACAACACTCGATATATACGTATATTTTCATATTAATTATTTCAAGAGCTCAATTATCAAATTGATGATATTCATAGAAAACTTAATAATAAATATCTCAAATATTATTTGGAATATTTGAATCGCGATTGTACTGGTGTTCTTAGAATTTTATGTACTATTAGATACGATTAAAAAAAAATGTTAATGGAGGTAAAGTCGAGAGTCTTGTCGAGACTCGAGACGAGACGAGACTGACATGAAGTCTCGTCTCGACAAGACCAAGACGAGACCACTCTAATCAAGACCAAATCAAGACCAAGACGAGACCGACCTCAAGTCTCGTCTCGTCTCGACTTCTGGCAACACTATCTGCGGTTCTATTTCCAATTTGCGGGCCTCAGTATCCACACTCCATTTTATTCAAAAACCCTAACGCTGTAGAGGCAGAGGAGCAATTTGTACTCTTATCGCTGCCAGTTTCTTCAAGAAAATTCATCAAGGTTTCGTAATTGACTAGAATGGATTTTAAGGATTTTATCCTCACACACCATCTTGTGCGGCAGAACTTGGAAAGTAATGGTGCATTCACCTCTTAAATTTCTTTAAAAAATGCAAAACGTTTAGGTGATTCTCTTACGAAATTTATCAGTTCTTTGACAACTCCCAGAAAGTCTCTCACAAATGTTATGTCCTCTAGAGCATCTTGCACAACAAGATTTAATCTATGCGCCACACAGTGAACAAAAATAGACGAGGCTCATCTTCTCTCAATCTCGCTTGTAGACCAGATAGAGAACCACGTACATTTGCTGCTCCATCGAAACTGACCGCGAAGGTATTTTATGTCTAATCCAAAGCGGAGCAAAGCATATGTGACAATTTTATACAGTGTTTCAGATGTTGTACTACTTGTTTCGTAAAATCCAACAATTTCTTCTCTAATTTGAAGATCTTCCTGCACAATTCTTAGTGTTATAGATACTTGTTCTAAGCGGGAAATATCAGAAGTTTCATCAATCATCAGACCATAATATGTAGCATTTTTAATTTCTAGTATAATTTTTTTTAATACTACGTCTGCTTGAAGCTTCAAAATCTCTTCAATGTTGCTATGATGGAGCCACTTATAATCTGTTCGTTTCATCCATGTATTGAGCTCAGGAACATCAGTAGCTCGCATTTTCAAAATGCTTATGAACTTAGAACGTTCGTCATTATTACTACATCTGGAAGGTAATCCTTCTTGTGCAATAAAATTAATTGTGTGGAAAAATTTTTCTAGTGCAGTTCTTGCATCCTTCATCTGTTTTTGTTTTTCAGCCGATATATACTCTAAAACACTGGCCTCATCGAGGTTCGCAATTCGTGCTACGGCTTGGCGGTGAAATTCAGAATTTTCATGTCTTACAAAAGATTCTAAAGCCCGATTCCATGCGCAAAAACCTTTATCAACGAACGCTTCCTTTGCATGGGACGAGCGAAATCCTTTAGGTAAAACTAGCTTTCGTTGAACTGCTTTAGTGCAAATTCTGCATACTGCATATCCAGTTTTGTTTATGTCAATCCATGGATATTTAATTTTCCATTGCGGTTGAAATTTACGTCCGCCTTAAAAAATATAAATTAAAAAAATAATCAGCTTCGGTTAGAAAGCTATTTAAAGTTTCAATTACTTTTACAGCTTAGACAGAAAAAAAGGCTAGTTTAGAGTATCTACCACTCAAGAATTTTATTTTGGTGGTTATATATAGTTTACAAAATCATTAAAAACACTAAATTCCATAAAAATTTATTATTATTTTATGGAGAGCAATATTTATAGTAATTTTAGCAATTTTTTCTGAACAAAAGTAGGGTTAAATTCCCATAAAATGTGTTCATTGCCTTAGGTTACGTTACATTAGTGTATTTTTTGAAAATTTGTAAGCAAAAATGTCTTTTTTGCAAATACAGACTAAAAAGCTGATAATCATTTTGGCGCGAAATGTGTATAAAATGCATGCACCTCTAAATACGTCACTTGAATTCTGCGCGTAATACGTTCAAGTATTTTAGAATAGGTAAAATCTGACTTTATTTTTGTGTTTCTTCGTTATATTTTAACTAAAAGAACACATTGCAACAAAAAGAATGGAATTTCAAGGGTGGTAGGTATTCTAGCATCCAGCAAAAAAAATTTAATGTGTCAAATTCTACAATCTACAAAGCTAATGTTTATGCTAGTTTACAAAAATAATGAAAACAAAAAGATATCTGCGAACTTTTATTTACGTACCTTGTGCAAGTAATGCTACTGAGTTTGATGATGTCATTTCTATAATTTTTGACGTAGACGTATGATTACTTTCAATAGATGGAGAATTTTCTTCAGCAGCAGACAGTCCCGGCGTTATAGTAATAAATAAACTTTTCTCTCTGTCATTGTCACCGTCACCAGACTCATTAAGTTTGTTATTTTTGCTCCACAACTTTATGAAACGATCCATTGTTTTCTCAGAATCTATCTACAAAACACAATTGTGAATATAAAAATAGTAGCAGAAATTATGTACCTCACCTATTAAAAACAAAACACTGTAAAAAAATATTATTCCTTTAAAATTCAGTCGACAGGCTCTGCTTCTGCTCATGCTCATAGAAAAGAGAGTATATATTGAGTCATGCTCATGCTCTTCTGCGTCGCTAAAATTTACATTACCATACAGATAACAAAGGACGCGCACAGGCGTAAGTGCAATACGCATAACATGGATTTAATTTGTTACAGAACGCATTACTAGATGGCAGTGATTGGAATGCAAATAGTTTTTATTTCAAAATTGGAAAATTGTTATTACAATACTAATAAATATTTTAACTTTATAACATAACATTATTATTAAAAAAATTGTAATAAATTATGGCTTAAACGTGTGGTGCGGAGACCGCGAGCACCACTGTTGTTGCCGGCCCTGCAGAAATTCTTGATAAGCTAGGAAAATGTTATTTTACTACTTTAGATTTGTCCTCAGGATTTCATTAGATAGAAGTAGATCCAAAAGATATCCCAAAAACAGCTTTTAGCTCAGAATTAGGCCATTTCGAATTCAAAAGAATGCCAGTTGGTCTTAAAAACGCCCCAAGTACATTCCAAAGATTCATGAATTTAGTATTGAAAGAATATATTGACAAATATAAAGAAAATATTTGAAAAATTACGCGAAGCTAATTTAAAAATCCAAATTGATAAATCCGAATTTTTAAGAAAAGAAGTTGCTTATCTAGGACACATTGTTTCAGAAAAAGATGTTAAACTTAATCCTGATAAAATTCGTGCAATTACAGAATATCTTATTCCACAAACTGTTACAGAAATTAAAGAATTTCTTGGCCTTCTAGGATATTATCGCCGTTTCATACCTGATTTTGCAAAAATTACAAAACCGTTAACAAATTGCCTCAAAAAAGGAAATACCATTAACATTAAAGATCAAAATTATATAGAATGTTCCGAATTATGCAAAAAATTATTAACAAAAGACCCTATATTGCAATATCCAGATAACGAAAAACAATTTATCCTTACAACTGATGCAAGTAATTGCGCGATAGAAGCAGTATTATCACAAAATTTTGACGGAAAAAATTTACCGATCGCCTATGCCTCTAGGACTTTAAATGATCATGAAATAAATTATTCTACTGTTGAAAAAAAACTGTTAACAATTGTATGGGCTACAAAATATTTCAGAACATATCTTTATGGAGTAAAATTCCTCGTTAGAACTGATCATATATCTTTAACTTGGTTATTTTCATTGAAAGATCCAAACACGAAATTAATTAGATGGAAAATTGAACTTGATGAATATAATTATGATATTCAGTATAAAAAAAGGCACAACTAACACTAACGCAGATGCATTCTCAAGATTTAAACCCAAATTTCAAATAAAATAAGTAACAGACGATATTTTAAATTCAAAAAATCATATAGCACATTCCATTTCAGCTGATTTTAAATTAGGCAAATGTGTGGCTGCACAGTTAAATGAAAAATATAAGTGTAAACAATTTCTTCAAAATTGTAAAAATAAAAACATCGATGAAGTAGTTGTTCAACATATTGAAAATGGACGTATTATATTTCACTTAATTATTAAAGAAAAATACTTTGAAATTCCTAAAATTGAAAATTTAGAGAAAGCCTTACAAAATTTAAATTTTTACATAATACAAAACGAAATTAATAAAATTGACATTCCAAAAATCGGTTCAGGTTGTGACAGATTAGCTTTGAGGAAGTAAAATCTTTAATTAATAAAATATTCATAAACACATTCCTACAGTTAACAATTTACAAATTGGAAAAAATTGAAAATTTTAACAATGACTTAGAAAGTGTTCAGGCCGAGCATAATGACTCAGATATAGATACTATATATTCATCAGACGAAAACCCCGTGAACGATATTACTAGTATTGATTCATCTGTAAACATAGGCAAAAATCAGATTATCGTATCAGTACATAATAATAAAACTGAAATAAAATTTCAAAAATTGTTTCAACACGAGAAGCAAATAATTTATGTTACTTTTGACCTAAGAGACATAAACAGTGAAATTTGTACATTCATTAAAGAATATCTAACCCCGAAAACAAAATATTATTGTATATTCAATGACAATTTTTATTATGTATTTAATGACATAATAAAAAGATTCTTCCAAATTAACACAATAAAATTAATTCAATGTAAAAATTTAATAGAAGATCTTGAAATTAAAGATCAAATTCAAACCATAATTAATTATCATGAAGGAAAAATTAACCACCGCAAAATAGTAGAAACCTATCAAAAATTAAAACAAAAATATTATTGGCCGAACATGATAATAACAATTCAAGAATACATAAATAATTGCGAAATTTGTATTCAAGCAAAGTACGAACGAAGTCCTATCGAAATTCAAAATAGCTTAACACCTACCCCTTCATATCCTATGCAAATAATTAATATCGATTTGCTATCATTAGAGAGACAAAAATTCTTAACCATTATAGATCAATTTTCTAAATATGGACAAATATATCACATAAAGAACAACAGTGCAATTGAAATAAGTAATAAATTAATTCAATTCTTTTCAACATTTTTAATGCCAAAGAAAATAATATGCGATAATGGAACAGAGTTTAATAACAAAATTATTAAATAATTATTAAAAGTTTATAAAATTTAAGACAAGAATTTAAAAACGAAAATTTGTTAACAAAATTAAATCTAGCTATATTGGCTTATAACAACTCAATTCATTCAACTACATCAAAAACACCTGCAGAAATTTTATTTGGGCATATCCCTAATCAAAATATAGAAATTAACGATAATATATGCACTCAGGAATATGTAGAGAATCATAAAGAAAGAATGAAAGAATCATAAAGAAAGAATGAAAATAATAAACAATGAAATAATTGATAAAATCAATAATGAAAAACAAAAGCGATTTAAAGCCCATAAAAACCCAGTTACTCTACCTCAAAATTTATACTTAAAAGAACATCAAAGACATTGCGGAAAAATTTCAAAACCCAAATATAAGAAAATAAAAGTAAAAAGATATAATAAATTTTTGGTGTAATACTTGACGAAAATAATAAAAAAAATAGAATAAGACAAAATTAAGAAACCTCGCTATAAATTTTTTTGATAATAAATATGTAGGCCTTGAAGTTCCATTTAATTTATTGATATTACATATTCATACGGACGTTTCGGGCCCAATTCGCCCATCATCAGCTATTAATAACAATTATATAAATACATATTTGATAACAAGTATATGTTGTACACTTACCCTAATAATTTAGTGTAATTCTACATTATTACAATATCAATTGTTGAACCATAGTGGAAGGTCTGAACGACCATCCGTTGTCAAAAAATAATAAAGTCTCATTTTGATTAAGTAGGACAAGGCCAATGCAACAGCTGGCGAGAGACTGACTAACGAGCAGACAAGCCAACTGTGAAAAGCAAAGTACAGACAGGTAACAGGTACAATATTCAGATAAAAAATAACTATGGAGAATAGGAAGGCGCTAAAATCAAAAGTTATGCATGAAATTGTTTAAATATTTGATATTGTTTCTGATAGTTATTTTTACCTTCCGTCAAAAGGAAGGTATTGTTTTTGGTCAAAAAATTCGGTTGTGAGTTTTCAATGAATAAGCACGTTTTAAGATCCTTAGAATACGATTTTACTAATTTTACATTGATGTCTGTATGTGTGTGTGTGTGTCTGTGTGTGTGTCTGTCTGTGTGTGTGTCTGTGTGTCCGTGTGTGTGTGTGTGACAAATTTTTCTCCGACGATAACTCCAAAACTACAATTCTAAAAATTATGATTCTTTCGTATTCCTCTTCTTTACAACCATATGAAGAGCTGATTAGATTTTGGTTATAATTGGTCAACCGGAAGTACCCTTATTTGAAGATCTTAACAGTTTTTCTGGAAAAAACCCAGTTAAATATCATTTTTCAACATTTTATGATCATTAATATGAAAGAAAATTTTATTCTCTGTAAGATTTGATTATACATTTTCCTTCATATTCAATAAATATAAAGTTATAGAGAGATTAACAGAGGTTAACTTTCAAAAATCAGTCTGCTTTGAAAAAAATATAGAAACAGCAGATATGTATATTCAAAAAATTCTAATTGACAGATGTCAGTATCAAGTGCAAAACCAAAGTGGAAAGTATATGACCTGAAAGTGATGTAAGTGACAGAGTGTCCCTCGCCAGTGACTTGCATTTGCGGCCTCGCCTCAAGATAGGAACTTATAATGCTAGAAGTACGAGAAAGGCAAAAGAGAAGATGGAAGGACTGTATAGCAGAAGATTTGAGAGAGAAAGACCTATGTCACGAAGGTGCTTTGGACAGGAATGAGTAGAAAAGAAGAGTAAGAAACAGCGACTTCTAATAAAATAGGGAAAACTTGAAGTAGGAGGAAGTGTTAAGTGCAATACATAATGTACGTTCGTATTCGTTTTAAAATTTTATTAGATTTTAGAATCTTTTCAAAGGAACTTTCAGTATGGTTATGTAAAAAATAGTGTGTTCTTGTTACAATGATACAGGATATATAGAATCTTTTTCAAGGAACTTTTGGTATAGGATATGTACAAAATACATCAAATTGACGGAAGGTTTTGTGCTGGCCACAACAGATTTTTTATCTGAATATTGTATGGTTGCCTGTCTGTACTTTGCGTTTCACAGTTGACTTGTCTGCTCGTCAGTCAGTCGTCAGTCTCTCGCCAGCTGTTGCGTTGGCCTTGTCCTACTTAATCAAAATGAGACTTTTTATTATTTTTTTAAAAGGATGGTCGTTCAGATCTTCCACTATGGTTCAACAATTGATATTGAAATAATGTAGAATTACACTAAATTATTAGGGTAAGTGTACAACTTATACTTGTTATCAAATATGTATTTATATGATTGTTATTAATAGCTGATAATGGGCGAATTGGGCACGAAACGTATGTATATGTAATATCAATAAACTAAAGGGAACTTCGAGGCCTACTTATTTATTATCAAAAATATTAACAAGGTTCCCAACTTTAATTTCATCGTTTTTAATCGTTATAAAAATGAAACATAATATTGTTTCAGATGGTGTTCAAAATGCACAGCACGAGACCTTCAAAACATAGACAAAAATATTGGGGTAAATATCAAAATTGGCAACTCAAAATTATACTCTCATTCTTATTATGTTTACTATGCTTACAAATTATTTCCACTTAAAAACGAATTTATAAAATTAAAAGAACAAAAAAAAAGAAAATTTATATAAAAAATACAATTTTTTTTTTATTTATTTATTGATTTGTCAGAGCACCTCAATTGCAGAGATTATTGGTGCTCCGGCTTGGTATTGTATTACAGAAAGTTTATAATACTATGTGGTATTTACATTATAGATATTTTTTACAGTTTCTGAAATATATTGATTTCTTTCAAGTACTTTAGAGTTCTTTTAATATTTTCTTCATCCTTCAGGCATTCCGTGAGACTGGCTGGTAGTCGGCATGTTGCACGTTGGGCGCCGAAACTTCTGCACTCTATGAGTATGTGTTGAACAGTAAGTCGTTCATCGCACGTAGGGCACAGAGTTGGATCAGATTTTTTGAAGATGTAGTCGTGGGTTACGAGAGTGTGCCCAATTCGAATTCTTGTTGCTGCTATTTTTTCTCTTCTGGTTCCATTTAGTTTCCAGGGTGTTATTGTGTCCTTAATTTGTCGTAGATGGTTGTTATTGATACTAGCCCACTGATTTTGCCATTTATCTTTCATCTTGATTTTTATTAGACTGACGAGATCCCGTACTGGTATAGGAATGTAGGTGATGTTTGTCTCGGTAGTAGCTTCCTTCGCAAGAGTGTCAGCTACTTCGTTTCCACTGATGCTGCAATGGGACGGTACCCAAAGGATGGTAATATTTTTGGATCTTTCTAGGGCGTTGTGAAAGTGTTCTTGTATTTGTTGAATTAGGGGATTTGTGGAGAAAGGGTTTTGGATACTTTGGAGGGTGCTTAGGGAGTCAGTACAAATAACATAGTTGTTTTTGTCTGAATTATTAATGTATATGGTGGATTTCAATATACTGTACACTTCTGCTGTAAAAACGGATGTATATTTGTGGAGGTGGTATTTTTCCTTTGTATTTTCCGTGACTATAGCAGCACCAGTTTGAGAGTTTATTTTAGACCCGTCTGTATAAATAAATTCGTGGTTTTTGTATGTAACATTTTTCAGGTGCATAAATTCCTGTCTTATTATTGTTTCTAGTGTGTTGTGTTTGTCATATCGTGTTAGTTGGTCATCAATGTTTGCTTCTTGTAATATCCATGGTGGATTTTTAGTTTCATGATTTTGCTGGATATTTGACAAATTTATATTCGTATTTTTTAGTATGGTGTAGATCAGGTTATGGTATTCGCTTCCCTGTATAATGACTGTTTTGTTGTTTCTAATTATAAATATTTGTTTATGTGTTGGGTTTGTTGTGTTTGCAGCCAGCTTTATCAGGTAATTTACAAGCAGTTGTTCTCTACGAATTTCTAATGGGAATTCGCCGGTTTCCGCCATAAGACTTATGACTGGGCTTGTTCTCAATGCTCCAGTTATTATTCGTAATGCAGAGTTTTGTATTACATCTATTTTACGTAATAAATACTTTTTTGCTGTTAGATACATAACACATCCGTAATCCAACTTGGTTCTAATAATTGATTTGTACAATTTTATAAGGGTATCGGTTTCTGCTCTCCAATTTTTACTAACTAAGGTTTTTAATAAGTTTAGTTTGATGCTACATTCTTTCACTAGGTGCTCTATATGCGTTTTCCATGTAAGTTTTTTGTCCAGATGCATACCTAAGAATTTTATGGTGTCGGTATATGTTATGTAGGTATTATTTATTTTTAATCGAGGGTGGTTATTTTGGAAATTTCTTTTTCTGCAAAAATGAATAGCCTTTGTTTTTGTATTACTGAAGGTGAAACCAGTGTTCTTTGCCCATTCAATGATGTTTGCTATTGCTGTTTGTAATTTTTCTTGGATGGTGTTAAGATTTTTATTCATTGTGTAGATAATTAAGTCGTCAGCAAAAAGCAAGTACTTTATGTTAGATGGTATATGGTTTATTATATTATTTATTGCAACTAGGAATAGTGTAGGGCTAATAATAGACCCTTGCGGGATTCCATTTTCTTGTGTTTTTATTTCTGAATAGCATTTATTGTGTCTTACTTTAAATGATCTGTTTGACAGGAAGTTTTTTAAATAATGTAACAAATGTCCATCGATTCCATAACTTTTTAGATTTGAGAGTATATTGTATTTCCACGTGGTGTCAAAGGCTTTTTGCAGGTCAAAAGACACAGCAGCAAGATGTTGTTTATTAGTGAACGCTGTGTGTATGTCTGATGTTATTGAGACAAGGTGGTCTATTGTAGATCTTTTATTTCTGAAACCGTTTTGTTGCCTAGAGAGTATGTTGTTTTTCTCTAAGTACCATAGCAATCTTTTGTTTACGATCTTTTCCATGACTTTGCACAATGAACTTGCTAGTGCGATCGGTCTGTAGTTCTCAGGGTTTGTTTTGTCTTTGCATGGTTTTAGGATAGGGATTAGAATAACTTCTCTCCATTTTTGTGGAAATGTATTGGTTTTCCACATATAGTTGTATATGTCAAGAAGATTTAATATCGTTTCTTCAGGTAAGTTCTTGACTAATTCTGGAGGTATATCATCTGGTCCTGGACTGGTATTTGGTTTCGTATGTCTGAGTGCATATTTTATTTCACTGTATGTGAATTCTTTATTCAAGTTATCATCGCTTTGTTCTATAGCTATTTCATTTTTTTCTGCTTCTGATTTTTTATGGAGAAAATCTTGTGTGTAGTGCTTGTCTGAAGAATTTTTTTCAAAATTTTTGGCTAGTTCGTCAGATTTCTTGGTTGCCTGTTATGTGAACTTGATTTATTTTAAGTAATGTTGTCCCATGAGTTGTGTTGACACCTCTAATTCTTCTTATTTTGTCCCACATTTCTTTAACAGGTGTGTTGCTATTTATGTCTGATACATATTTTTTCCACGACATTTCCTTTGCAGTTTTTATTGTACTTCGTACAACAGCTCGTGTGTGTTTTAGTTTTATTAAGGTTTCTGTAGTCTTTGTGTTTTTTGTAATTATATAATGCCTTCTTATTTGCTGTTACTACTTTTGCACAATTCTCATTCCACCATGGTACTACTTTAGCTCGAATTTTAGTTGATTTAAGTCCGAGTGCTGCTGTTGCTGCTTCGTATATTTTATTTGTGAAATTTTCAACTAGTTCGTTTATATCTGTGTTGGGTTTAATTGGTGGATTCCGTACTTTAAGTAGGTTTTTGTATAGGTTCCAATCTCCCTCTTTCAGTTTCCATTTTCTAACGTTGGAGTCTGTACTTTGTTGGTATATCAAGTCTTTTACATGATTTATTTGTATGGGGAAATGGTCACTCCCATGTATGTCATGAATTACTTCCCAGAGGAGGTCGGATGCTAAGTTTTGTGTAGTTATTGCTAAGTCAATGCAGGAGAACGTGCCATTTCTTGATGAGGAGTGAGTTGGTGTACCATCATTTAATATTACTTCATTGTTAAAGCATTCTTCTATAAGCCCGCCTTTTCTATCAGTTGTTGCAGATCCCCATACCACATTGTGGCTGTTGTAATCTCCAACTATTATAAATGGATGTGGTAACTGATGTTTTATGTTTTCGATATCTTGTTTATTGAAATTTGGTCGGGGGGGGGTATATAAATGTTGCACAGCGTTATTTTTTCAGGGACAAATATTTTTATTGCGATGGCTTCCAAATGTGTGTTTATTGTCAGTTCTTCATAGTGATGTTCTTTTTTAATCAGTATAGCCACTCCTCCACTAGCATGCTGGGCATGTTGTCTGTCTTTTCGGTAGCAGTTATAACCTTTATAATTTATTTTATGTGACATTTTTAAGTTAGTTTCTTGTAAACAGATGTAATGTGGGTTTATATTGTATGAAAGCCTTTGTAGTTGTGCTAGGTGAGCGTAGAGACCGTTGCAATTCCAATATAATATTGTTGTGCTTGTCTTGTTAGTATTCATTGTTTTTATCGTTTGAATGGTCATTTATTTCTTCGTTTGTGGTATAACTTGTGTCGCTTAGGTCTCCTGTTATCTCTATATCTAGTTGTTTTGATATTTTTCTGATTATTCGTGTGATCCTTGCTTTTATAGTCTTGTTTGCTAGGTGTGGGTAGAGATCTCTTAGCATTATTATAATATGTTCTGCATTTTCTGTATACTGTCTAGCAATACTAAGTTGATTTTCTTTGCCATGCACATTTTCTAAGAAATCCTTTAATTCTTCGAATGTTAGCACGTATTTGTTTGGATTTTTCTGTATTATTTCCTTCAATGGTGTTATTTGTTTTTGTATATCGGTTTGTTGATCTTTTTGGGTTGCCTTAATTCTTTTAGTTTGCATTTTCATATCGATCGAAGTTGAGTCACTTTGTCGGCTTGGTGCTGGTCTCTTAAATTTAGATGTTTGTTCATTTAGGTTTTCATTTTCATTTATTGCTGTTGTATCTATATATTCTTGTAATAGCGTTTGTCTTGTTTCACTGACTAGTATATTTGTTCTTTCTTGGACAGTGTTTTTTGGATTGTTTGCTAAAGAATTTGTATTATGTGTGTTTTCATATTGTCCTATAGGTGTTTGTTCCAAGTCTACAATTTCTTCGTTTTGACACTGTTGTGCCGTATGGCCCGGTTTTCGGCAGAGGAAGCAAGTCATATTATCTTCGGTTGTGACAAATAATTTGTGTACTGTATCATCGTATTCAATCGATATAGTATTTGGTACTATGACATTTTCTTGTAGTATTATGTATACTTGGCTTCGAAAACTAAGTACGTGGCTGTATTGTGCATCTTGCATATTAACTCTTAGAAAGTTTAGCGGAGATACTAATTTTAAACCATGTTTTTTTAGTTTATTTTCAATTTCGTGGTGCGGAATTATGGGATTTGCATTTGATATAATTAATCTTTTTGCTGGTGTGCTATAATGTCTTAAATTTATACTTTTGTCATTTATTGTTATGGTACCGTGTTTTTCTACTAATTCATTTGCTAATTGTTTATTGCTTAGAAAAATGCATACTCTTTGTTTGGATATTTTTGAGGCGAATAATATGTTTTTCGGCTGGACAATTGATCCTATTGCTGTAATGTAGTCTCGTATTTTTAATTCTTCGAGAGCTGGCATAATGATCGCTTGTTCTTTTTTTGGAAATTCTGTAATTCGTGTTATATTTGCGTAAGACTGATTGTTTTTTACATTGGTGTAAGACTGGTTGTGTGTATTGGTACTTTGTGTTGCTTGCATTTTGTATGTTTATTTGGACGACTCCTGGTGTGCAGAGGCCGTCAGCTAGTTGAAATTTGTTTAATTAAGAGTAGATATTTATTTTTTAATTTTACTTTTTTTCGACATTACGGCTATTAGGCCGTAGACGTCGTTAGATTTATTATTTTATAGTATTTGAGTTTTAGAGAGGTTATATTTTTCCTTAAGTTAAGTAATTTTACTTAAGTAAAGAAAGGAAGGGAATGGTTTAAAGGATGGTACCGTACCTTCTCTATTTTCAACTCGTTCCGGATTTATTTTGGAACACGTAATTGCCACTATTTTAAACTATTTTTGACACTAAAATTTAGAACGTCACCTTTGCAAGCACGTCAAAATTAACTCTCAAAAAAAAAAAAATACAATAATACTCAGGATGTAGTGAAATATGAATTATCAAACAATAAAAGAATATTAGACTTCAATTTTAACAGATTAGAAAATTCAAGAATTCTTCCAAAACAGAGAAAAACGTGGAATAATAAATGGCCTTGGTTCTATTGTAAAACAAATAACAGGAAATTTAGATTCTTATGATGGCGAAAAATACGAAACTTTAACTAATCAAATAAGTGAAAACCTAGCCACTTTACAAAAACAAAACGAATATAACATTAAAATTAATTCAGAACTAGTTGATAAATTCAATATTAATATCGAAAATATCCAACATAATGAATTAATATTAAAAGCTAGAATCGCGCAAATAGAAGATGATCTTGAGCACACAATTATTCTTTGTAAAAGAAATATTTAACCAAATCACACTTTTAGCAACAAATCTAATAGAAATGTTACACGAAATTGAAACGTCTCTGTCCTTTTGTATTCTGGGAAGTCTTCATAGCAGTATTATCAAAACTAATGATTTGAAAACTGAATTAGAAAGCATAGAAATGGAAAGTAAAATTAAAATCTCTAATTTTTGGGATATGACTACATTAATTAAAACATATTGTACTGTAAAATCTGATGAAATAATATACCTGCTTGATATCCCAATTTATCATATCATAACTATGAACTGTATCAATTAACCCCAATCCCGACTTTGTTAAATAATAACTTTGTATCTTTAGATATAAGACAACAACTTGTAGGAAAGAATAAAGACAACAAATACTATATTGAATCATGTATTAATGTAAACAATAACTATTATTGTAATAGTAAATTCGATCATGTTAATAATTGTATTATGAGTCTATTCGAAAATATTTTTACAAACATAAATTTTTATATAATTATATTTAAGTATTATATTATTTTAGAAGTACCTCTACGTCGACATTTAATGTTGATTTTGTATTTATCCCGGAAGAAATGCGAGACATTGAAAATCATCAAATAATTATAGAAGCGAGTGACAAACCCTTTGATAATGAAACTATTATTGAAGGAAATAGAGTAGTTCAATTGGGCTATGTTCTGAAATGGGCACTTTCTTTGCAAGATTTTCATAGAAGACAGTGTGTATTTGGAAATTTAACTCTACTCAAGGAAAAAAGAAAAGGTCTCGTAAGCACTTTGTATTTCAAATGTTCTACCTGCAAAAAAGTAGTACATAAATGTACTGAGGATCCCAATAAACCAAAATCAACAATGTTTGTTTAGTTTGGGGAACCGACACGTCTGGCAGTACATTTACACACACTGAACACCTAATGAATACTATGAATGTTCCCATGATGTCTCACAATACTTTTGTGAAACAAGAAAGACTACTTGGTGATGTATTGGAAAAACAAAAGATAGAAAGTATAATTCTTCCAGGTAATATTAATAGTTTTGTCATTTTTTTTTAATAATTGCTATAATAAACATGTTTTTATTACAGGAAAACGCGAGTTGGAAATTGCCCAAACAAGTAATCAAGTAAATTGAGCAAATATGTGCACTCGTGGACGGGGGTTGGAGCAAAAGGTCGTACGGTCACAACTATAATGCTTCATCCGGCGTCGTAAGTAAACATATACTAAATATTTTAGCAAATATAAATTTTTATATAATTTTATTTTTATTTTAGGCATGTATAATTGGGGAAGCAACAAAAGAACTTGTTTTTATTGGCGTGCGCAATAAATACTGTAGTATTTGTCAAGTAGCCAAAACAGCATTTATGCTAAAAAAAAAAAATGGAATGGCTTATCAACAGCAATGGAAGCTGACATAATAGTAGAAGGTTTCAATTCCAGTGAAGAAATGCATAATTTGCAGTATGTAACTTTTATTAGCGACGGTGATTCGAGTGTTTTTGCACGTATCCGTGAAAAAGTTACGTATGACAAGTTAGTAACAAAAATTGAGTGCTTGAACCATGTAATTAAAAATTACTCGTCCGCTTTACATAAGGTAATAATTTTATATTTTTAAAATTCTTCTTACTAGCTACTTTTTATTATTTGAATCCATTTTTTTCTAGATAATTGCAAATACAAAATTGCCGCCAAAATGTCGAAGCGAAGTGAAAGCTAATATACTACGATTAACTATGACTGTAAGAGCTGCTGTGCGACACAATAAAGGAAAACCGGTAGATAATTTGAGACAAGATCTCAAAAACGGGCCGTACCACGTCTTCGGATTTCATGCTAATCGTAGGGAATATTTTTGTAAAAATGAAAAAACAATACTCCCTATGAATCTGAACTAATTAAGTCTGGAGTTTTTAGTTTAGTTTCTGGTTGTCTACAAAATATTATCAGAAAAGCAAATCGTCTTAATGAGGGCGAAGAAACTACTAACTTGGCTGAACTTTAAATGAATTATGTTGCCAAATATAATGCCGGAAAAAGGCTAAATTTAACACAAAGAGATAATTTCCAAAGAAAATGCAATATAGCTGCTCTGAATTTTAATTACGGTCGTAAATGGCATTATACGCTTTGGAAATCATATATGGAGTTCAGTCCCGGAAAATATTTAAAGAGAAATTTGGCAATAAAAAGGCAAGAATTGGAGAAAACCGAGAAGGCAATTATTTGCAAATACAGCGCAAAATTCAACAATGGTGGATTCAGAGTATGAACCATTCGCTGATGATATTATCAGTAGCGAGGAATTAAAAGAATTGTGTGACGAAAAATTACAGACTTTTCAGGTAGTACATTTGACGTCTAATAATTTATTCATGTGATATTATATAGTATGAATATTTTACAAGTTTCTTTAGCTGAAATCGAAGACATTGAGGCGCAATCAGTTGGCCAGCATGGTAATACTGTTAACGATTCCAATAGAGCTGAACGACTGATCGCTTCACTCTTTGGAAAGGTGTGCAAGTTATTACCTTACACTTCGTGTCACAATATAGTAAAAGAATGTATATATGGCTAATCATTGTCCAATACCTACACTAGATATGTTATAGAAAATGAATCTGTAGCCATTGAGCGATTCCAGCGGGAGAATAATCTCTCTGTGAGACAATGCGGCATATTTATTGATGCTACACACGGATTTTTGGCTGTAAGTCTAGATGGCATAGTAGAAGACGGGAGTATAATTGAGGTGAAGTGTGTTCCTTCCCTACTAAAAAGAAAATCTCACAATAGAGGAAGCAGCGGCAACAATAAATACATTTTGCCTTGAAATGGTTGGTGAAAAATTGCAATTGAAAAGAAACCATAACTACTATTATCAAGTGAGTATACAGAATTTATATAAAATATATTATCCAAAAATTAACTTGTAGATATAATTTCAGGTCCAGGGACAACTGCATATTACAAACAAACCCCAGTGCCATTTCTTAGTGTTCTTGGAAAACAATAGTAATATGTTTATGGAAATAATTAAAAAAGACAACGAATTTTGGTGTAATAAAATGTAAAATAAATTAATAAATTTTTATAAAAAATGCATGCTACCAGAACTAATTTTAAAAAGAGTACCAAAGGGACAAAGATGTAGAGAATCGGAGGATATACTGTCAGCTCAGTTGCGTAGAAAAAATAAAGATTAATTTATCAAATCTGAGGAATAATTTATTTTTTCCATTGTTTACGTATTATTTATAGTTTACATTTGTGTGGCTTAAGTGTCTGGTCACGAATCTGGGGACCCGGGTTCGATCCCGACCGACGCCAAAAATTACATCGATTTTTAATGGCACAAAATTGACCCCTGTGGCACATCCTCCACGCCTGCTATGAGTGCCCGTGAGGTGAAGCCTGGTAAACGCCCGCATGGTATAAATATATGCATCATTACCGAAATCTGCATAAATTAGATTGGCACACCCTCAATGGGTAATATGCCGTGATGATATATATATATATATATATATATATATATATATATATATATATATATATATATTTATATTTACATTTGTTAAAATAAATCATCACGCCTTTTAGCCATTACTGTGTGTGGCAATACGCTTTAGTAGATCTCGATATTTTATACATATATGTAAAATATCTTTTATTAATGAAACAATGAAATACTAAGTTATTACTATTTGAATTTATACTCTACAAAAATGGTGTCACAACAATGCTCAATAAGATAGTTATCATCAGTGAAAATAATCGTTGCAATAATTTTGAACACAAATTAATATTGCATAGACTTACTCATTTTTATTTCTGTATAAATAGTCACAGATCATTTGTGATATTTAATAAATTCCAATTTTTACTAGTAATGAAAATAGACAGAATTTCAAAATGCACAGAATTGTGAACACAAGCAGTACGACAGTCCTTTCCTTCCCTCGTTTCCTATGCGCCCTTACCGATACGGCAAGCCAAAGATAAATTATGGCTACTGCACGAATGAAGATACTCTGGCACCGGTTGAAATAGCGTCCGAATAAGGATACTGAGAAATGTATCTACTGTTGCGTTTCAAGTACACACATAACTACAATCGACACAATTGAACGTGTGTTCACTTGTACCAGGCGAACATTGCTCTCAAGTGTAATAGTGGTTGGGTAGCTAAAACCATCCTTTTGAAAACTGACAGCTCAACCATTATGCGACAATACAGTGGCAACTAAATTTAACATGTAAAAAGGTATAGGAATAATAGAAAATTAAGTACCACTACTCTATAAAGCCATTGAAAAAAATTGGTTGGAAATGTAAAGTAACAATTTAGATAATCCCATATTTATTTTTCAAATAATATTTACACAAGAAGAGAAAAAAATTAAATAAATCTTACTTGGTTATACAATTTCAAATATTTCATTTTTTTACAAAGTACTAAAGAAATGAAAAAACTAATTATGGCAGCTTCTTATAGATATTCTCAGCTACATTATTCATAAAAAATATTCAATAAATCTTTGATTATAAACGAATTATATTCTGTTTCCTATTACGTATTATTAAAAATGATTAAAAGGTAGCGCTGAAAATAAGAATATTAAAACACATTTATCACCTATACTCGTGTGTTCCACAAAAAATATAACAATAACAAATAAATAAATAAATACAGATGACCGTCGTCTGGCCAAACACGCTGATGCGAAATCCTCTACGCCACGATTACTTCTGGAAAAGAATCAGCACATGAGAAATACTCATTGAGGGGGAAGTCACACTCAAAAAGGGGTACACGCATCCACCACAAGGAATTAATTGAGAAATAACACACGTATGCTTCAACATACCCCTCTGAGAGTCGCCTTACAAGAGGCAGCACCAATCAGAGTACAAGAACTAAGCTAAACACTCTCCCTGTGATTGCACTCCTGGGGCTCTCGGGAGCATGGATTGAAAGCCAAGCTGAAACCCACACTCCGCCCGCAATCGTGGAGTGTTAGCGAAACGTTGGGCAACTCCTGAGCAATGAGCAACACACGAGGGCTAGCGGGTCGTGCTTCGTTGGCCGCGTGCTTGGCTGTCTCTCCAATCCGTACTTATACCTGCACTTACTGGGAAAGATTACGGCATACACAGATGGACAACACATTTGTCAAACCAAACACACTAGGTATAGGAAAAAGGATCTGTGGACGCAGGTAAAAGACAACAATTGGCTCAACTCACTGTTATAGAACTCCGACTCCTCACAACACTACACAAACAATCACTACGATACCGACCCACTGAAATCTAGCAATAAACTGAAATAAAATACATGAATAACAGTCTCATTAAATGTATCCAACAGCATCGGTTACATAACTAAATAGCTAAATGGAAACAAAGCATAATAGATTTAATAAAAATAATCTTACGTAAAATAATTACTAACAGTATAATGATTACAAATGTACAAACTTGATAATTTTTATCTCATTTAGTTATATTTCGATTTTGAAATTTACACAGTATGTCGGACAGTATTTAATCTTTCTTAGGTATTAATTTAACTTTTCTACTAGGGGTAGTTTTGAAAATACGGAATAGTAAACATGAACGAAAATGCGAGTTTTGCCTATCCCGCCACCTTAAATCAGATCTCTTCATTGGCAAAGCATAGGTATAGACAAAAAGTTATAAATATAAGGTAGACACATATTTCATATAAATTTATTTACAGGACAGGAAGGAAAGACATAATTAACCCCGGTGAAGCTGTCATTCCTAAAATACAATTGGAATTTAACGAAGAACATTTATTATTAAGTCAACTTTCGACTTTAATTATTAACATTCCCGATTGCTGTTCTAATACATACCATAAATTATTTAGTGTTATTACCCCTCAAAAAATTTTAATAAAAACAAACACCAAACATCACTGGATGAAAGAAAGACAATTTCGCATAACTGGTTCCAGGTGTTAAGAAATTTATACCTACAAAGGCGATGACTGGATGATCAAAGCGCAAAAATAATTTTGGCCGAAAAGTTTCTTTAATAGAAACATGAAGTAAATTTATAAGACACAATTAAATCGTACTGTGATTAATCCAGGTTTTATTACAATTAAAAGCAACCCTTGGCTTGGTTATTCACCCGACGGTGCCATTTTAAATAATGAAAACAAACCACAAAAATTGTTAGAAATAAAATGTCCTATTAAAGGTAGTATTACATACAATATATTTTATATTTATTGATATATTTCAATCCTTTCAGGGAAAACGCTCTCAGCCTTAAAAAGTTTTCCACATTTGCCTTATTTAAAAATAATAAATAACAAACAATCTTTGATAAAGAAAACATAAATATTACGGCCAGGTGCAATTAGGAATGTTAATACTTAATGTTAAAAGTTGCGACTTCGTTGCATACTCTTCATTTTCAAAAACGTTTTTAAATATTGTAGTAGATTTTGATTATGAATTTACAAAGAATATGCTAGTAATTATAAAAGAAAATTATTTGACGCAAATGATTCATTCTATTTGCGTTACATAGCGAATTTTAAGATATTTTATGAACCTTCAAATTTATTTGTTTCGCTTTAAAATTATATCAATGCCTTGTAATTAAAATTTAATGTTTATTTTTAGGTTTATATGTATATGTGAATTTATGTGCAATTTCGTTATTTATCCGAATTTATATCTGTATTTTTACAAAATGTATAATAAAAATAATTTTATTTATACAAAAAATGTCTTCACTAGTTATTCAAATAAAACACAAAAAAATATTAATTTAAAAACATAATTCATTACAAAAATTTGTCATCACTCAGAATTGGGGTACTTAGTTGGTTATTGCATAGGCAATTGTAAATATGGTATCTATTTTTGAATATAAATGATATGATAAAGGCTGAGACAAAATTTTAAAATTTTTATTCGCTGAATGACCCATTCAATATGAACTAGGGCATTGGCTATTTTTTAATTTATTAGTGCTTCTTCTTGTGAAAGTTGCAGTTGTCTTAAAAATGGTGGCCTAATCAATTTCACGCCATATATACCTGTTACTTCATCGATTTTAAAGCCTTTGTCTACCATTATGACATCATTAGGATTTAACATCTATTAAATTACTTTGTTCAAAAATCATCTTATCGGAAAATCGTCCACCGTAACTTTTACTTAAAAATGTGATTAGCCCTGCAGGACTAACTCCGATTAATATTTTAATAGTATTATGTCCATTATAATGAGAATATGATTTTAGTATGCAGCACAGACATTTTGGTTTCTGTATCGGAATTTCTGTACAATCGAGAACTACTCGAAAGTTCTGATAATTCTCAAAACATTTTGGCATATTTCTTAATATTTCATCTTTATCACTCCAGTGCATGATTAATTTAAATATATAAGATAATCTTGTTATCATTAACATAAATATGTTGCTTCAAGTAGCAGAACTTACAGTTCTAAATAATATGGCCAACATGGAATATGAAGTGTTTTGCTTCAGTTTCATAAAAGTTAAAATAATTTTTTCTCTTAAACTTGTTTTGTTATTTCTAATCTTTTTGAAAACTTTTCTGTAGTTCATTTCTATTGAATTTAATAAATTAAAGCTCTGTAAGCCGGTCAATATATTCAATTTTTGATCGGAGTCAATACATTGTACAAAGAAATTGATGATATCACCACTTCTAACTTGTACATACACATCTTTTTTTAATTTAACATTAATTAATCCTGAAAGTGTAACGACAGTATTGTATTCCTCTTAAGTGTATAGACCAGATGTTTTCTCTTCAACGTTTGCTTCGCATTGCAAAGTACGTGGCCCCGGTTTATATAAATCTGAAATAGTAAAAGATATTTTTTACTAATCTTTGTTTATTACGCAGTGGTCTTGTTGTTGAAGTCTGATTGGAAGGTACTGTCTTTGGAAGGTGAAGAGAGGGCACAGAATTTGATTTTAATTTCCACTTTTTTGAAGGAACATCTACACATGTTAAATGACAATAATTTCTTATTTCAGTATCATTTAGGGTTGCCAACTGACCTTTTTTGGAAAGGACTGTTTTTTTGAGTATATTTTGTCCTTGTCCTTTTCTAAACCAGGAAAGAACGCGATTTGTCCTTTTATAGTAAATTTTGTTATTAATAATATTTTTACCTTCCGTCACCTTTAGTTAAGGTATTGTCTTTGGTCAAAAAATTCGTTGGCGAATTTTAAATGAATAAGCATGTTTTAGGGTCCCTACAATACGATTTTACTGGTTTTACAATGATGTCTGTATGTGTGTGTGTCCTTGTGTGTGTCTATGTGTGTGTCCTTGTGTGTGTGTGTGTGTCTATGTGTGTGTCCTTGTGTGTGTGTGTGTGTGACAATTTTTTCTCCGATGATAACTCCAAAATTACAATTCTAAAAATTATGATTCTTTCGTATTCCTCTTCCTTACAGCCATATGAAGAGCTAATTAGATTTTGGTTATAATTTGTCAACCGGAAGTACCCTTATTTGAAGTTCTTAACAGTTTTTCTTGGAAAAACGCAGTTAAATATTTTTCGACATTTTATGAGATTATCAGAAGTAATATCACAAGACCTCCTGATTTTATCGATAAATTTTTATTTTGCACGAATTTTTTTGCTTAGCAACAAACACGAAAGCAAACTGCATGGTAAATCCCGACTTCGAAGGAGGAGGGGTTTTACCTAATGTCAGTTTGCTTGAGTGATTTTGCTTAAAAGCAAAAAAAAATGAGTGCTTAAAAATAAAAGTTTATCTGAGAAAATCTGAGAAGTCGTGTGGTATTTGGTGAGATAAATTCCAAAGACAAGGCAAAATGAAACTTGACACATGAATTGTCACACTGACAATTATAAACAATAACAACTGTTTATTTACTTGGTAGCGGAAAATTATCCGGGTAACGAGGTTTTATCAGTGTAATACTGTTTCCATTGGTTGATTTTCAAGTGTTTTGCATCATGATTGGTTAAAAACTAGTCGTTGGAATTTATCAATATGAAAGAATATCTTATTCTTTATACGGTTTGATTACACACATTTTCCTCCATACTTAATAGATATAGAGTCATAGAGAGATTAACTTTCAAAAATCAGTCAGCTTTGCTAAAATTATGAAAACAACAGATATATTAAAAAAAACCTAATTGACAGATGTCAGTGTCAAGTGCAAAACCAAAGTGGAAAGTATAGGATCTGAAAGTGATATAAGTGACAGAGTGTCCCTCGCAAGTGATTTTCAGTTGCGGCCTCGCCTCAAGATAGGAACTTATAGTGCCGGGAGTACGAGAAAGGTCAAAGAGAAGATGGAAGGACTGTATAGCAGTATGGAATTTGTAAAAAAAATAGTGTGTTTGTGTTACAATTTTACAGAATATATAGAATCTTTTTCAAGGAACTATTGGTATGAGAATTGTATAAAATACATCGAATTGAGGGAAGGTTTTCTGCTGGCCACAACAATTTTTTTTTTCTTATTATAAATAGGAAAATGAAATAATTATTTCACATTTTATATAATGTATTGTAATGTTTTACTTTATTTAAATAATTCATATTCATTTATAATAATTACAAAACTAAAAGTAATTGATTCCATTTAACAATTGAAAGTAATTTGTTCAATTTTAATATATTTTTATTAAATTTTGATGTTTTAAACTGTCATTATTAACTCCATAGCAACAACTACAAGTAACATTTTATTTAGTGAATTAATTTTTTTAAAATCACTCATTCTGCAACAAATAATGCATTTAAAATAACATCAGGCACGAAAATAACACTCACCGCAGTATTTATTAGATATTATCAGCCATTTTCATTACTTTTCACGACACAAATGACAGACAATAATGCTTTTTAAACAGATGACTAAAATTAAATATTATAATGGTTTTTATTATTTCGTCAAAATGAAATAAAATATTGTACAAACTACGTGAGCTAAGAATGTTTATTCACTCGAAGAAATTAACTCACTCTCTCTTACGGGCTCGTGAGCTAAACTTTCTTCTCATGAATAAACATTATCAATCTTAGCTCACTTGGTGTGCAAATATCTATTAATGTTACCATTTATAAGCGTGGAATAAATACAAATTTAACAATGATGCAAATGTATGTACATATATTAAGTTTTTTAATAGAGGTATAATTATTGTTTAAATTTTCAATGTATTATCAGAATTTTCTTTTACAACATTTTTTATTTTTATATTACGTAACCGGATTCTAGAGACCTAAAATGTGCTTATTTATCAAAATCTCGATATTTGATTTTTAACACGAATCCTATATCTTCGTTACTAAGGGTAGCGGCAGCGGGACATAAAAAATATTAAAATTAAACTAATGAGTTTGAAAGAAAAAATTATTAATATTTATTCTCAGAAGTGCAATCCGGGTCAAATTTAGTAAGTCGAGATCGTACACTTTTACCTCGATTATTACATACTTCATCATTGTTATAAACAAAATATATATTATTAAAACTGTTGAATGAATGTAAAGCCTGTTTTAAATTTACCAGCAATTACAAAATATGCAAGTAATATTCATATAAAATTTTGGATATTGTTATAATTATTATTGTCTAATACTGTTAATACTACATAAAATTAATTATTGATGCCATACTGTCATTGTTGTTCTTTTCAGAATAAAAAAATTTGGCATCGGTTATAAAATAAGTGGTATCGTGTCTCGCAATGTCGCAATACAAGAAGTGCAGTTTCAAGTTATGTATCTCCAACCGGAAAACAAACCCAGATTTACATTTTTTTAAATTTCCTGTTCAAATGAATCACTTTGTGACTCCTGGTTAGAAAATTGTGGAAACATTGAACTTTTAAAATTATCAAAAGAAACATTATCATCAAAATTAATGTGCGAGAAACATTTCCATGATAGTGATTTTGTTAATAACATTATTAGAAATAAACTCATTCCAAACGCCATACCATAGTCATTACGCCAAGAAATTCTATCTACTTCTTCTACACAAACATCCCTTATCGCCCAAAAACTTGAATGTGTTGACCCCCAAGAAAACTTATAAGCGTGAATGTGACTCTTTAGACTTAGAAGTGTAAACAAGTTTAGGTGTAATAAAAATAGTAACTCCCGAATAGTCAGTTAGAAGAAAATTGAATCTTTCGCCATCACCAGAAAATTATAAAAAATTTAACATAAAATTACCTGAAACGTCCTCGCCAATAAAAAAAAATCTCCTACTAAATTATTAAAACGAATTGATAGACAGTCTATTTTAATAAAACGTAAACGAAATGAAATTTTTAACTTGAAAAGAAAATTGCAAATATTAGAAAATAAATTAATAACAAATAATAAAAATTCCAATATATTCATAAATATGTTAACAAAAAACAAAAAAGACAACAGTGGACAAGAGCTGAAAGAAATATGGCACTAAGTTTATTTTTTAAATCAGCAAGTAATTATAAATACATGAAGCACAGTTTAAAGTTTAATATTCCTCCTCTATCCACTATTAGAAAATAGGCAAATGTTTTTCAGTTACCTACTCGAATAGTACCTAGTTTGTTTTCTAAATTAAAATTGAAAATTAATGGTATAAATAATATGGAAAAAAATGTTATTTTAATTTTAGATGAAATGTCTATTAAACAAGGACTAGAGTATAATAAGATACGCGATGTTGTAGAAGGCTTTAATGACCTGGGTTTCTTTTAGGAAGATCTACTCTTATAGGAACTCAAGCTTTAGTTTTTGAAGTTTATTTTCCTCTTGGAAACTTTCTGTTTCATATGTCGTAAGTGCAGGTCATGTCAAAGGTCATATTCTAAAACAAATGCTGGAAAATATTGTAATGGAATTACAAAATTTAGGATTAAATATAAGAGCTGTTACGTGTGACAAGGGGTCAAATAATCGAAAAATGTATAATTTGCTAAATATTAATGAAAGTAACCCTTATTTCTAGGTAAAAAAACAAACAAATTTTTTGCTTTATATGGCGTGCCACATCTTTTTAAAAGCGTTAGAAATATTTTATTAAAACAAGATATAAATATTGATAACAAAAAAGTATCTTGGAATGATATTAGAATCACTTATGATAAAGATAAAAACATAACACGTTCGTTAGTTAAAGTAACTAATGCACACATAAGACCTAATTATTTTCAAAAAATTAATGTAAAGCTTGCAACCCAAGTATTCAGTCACTCTTCAATATTTAAACGACATTTTCGATTGTTTAAACAGCAAAAACTTAAACGATGTTAATCCTTTCAAAAGTGCACTATCGTCAATAAAGCCAAATGTTGAAAACTATCTAAAATAATCTATTGAATGGATTAAAAAATGGAAAGTTTATAACAAAAAAGGGTCAGTAAGAAAAGATATTTATTGTACAGGTGTACAGGTATACTTCAAATGTGGGAGAATTTAAAATGCGAAAATGTTTCATTTCTTCTTACAAACAGACTAAATCAAGATTCATTCAAAGAACAATTATGTCAGGATTACAAGATGAAGTAAAATCATCTAACTGTGAAACTGATAACAATAAATAACTTTGTATAAACTTTGAAGATAACAGTCCAGTTTCGAATGAAACGGAAGTAGTTACTGTTTCTCGGAGTATAAAACATACTTCTTCTTCAGAAAATTCTTCTGATACAAGTGAAAATGATGTGGAAGTACAGGTTAATTTTGATAATGATTTATTCAATATTAACAGTATGCTATATTTTACAGGCTACGTTGTCCATTGTTGTCTCAAAAAATTTAATTGCGAAATTTGTAATAAAACTTTACATACAAAGAAGAATGCAAATGATAAAAAAAACAACTATTAACTATTAATAGAGATTATTCTACATCTGAAAATATAAGTTATTTAAAAATTCCTACCGAAAATATTCAAAAAATTGTAGCTATTTGTTGCAAAATATTTTCAGTCGAATTTAAAAATACTATATATAATACTGGTATTAAAGCCAGTAAGAAGTGTATTAAGAAAATTTTATTAAAATTTCCTTTGTGGTTTAATAACTGTACTGATCATAAACAATTTATGATTTCTCATGTAATATACTGTTTGTTAATGAAACATTTGAAATGGACAAGCACAGAATTGAGGCATAAAATACCTGATAGAAAACTAAAAATATTAAAAAATAAATAATAATAATAATAATAATAACAATAATAATAATAATAATAATAATAGAATAATACACATAACTTCAAGAATTATCTGTCTTATAAATCCGAAATAAACATGATATTAAGATATTTCTATTGGGAATAAATAAATAGTACATTGTTAACGCTAAAAATTTACAGCGATAACTAAAATAATATTATTGGAAATAACATAAAAATTCTTAGATGCCCTAATTTTGTTTATTTTATGTTAACGTTAACTTGCAGTGTTCTTATTTTTTTGTAAGTAAACTTAAGGAATCGTTATTTTATTATTAAACACATGAATTATATTAAATATCTACCTAATTATTAATTGTAAAATACTAACTGGTATATAAGATTTATATTTTTGTAAAGCTTAATGCAATATTGTAATAAAAAATATTTCAATTTCTTTTACATATTTTTGTTTTCATACATTTATTCTCATTCCTATCTAGTAGTTAACCTTCCACAGTTAACATGCGGTCTCGCAGACCGACCGATTTGAAAATTCCCTCGATTTTTCTAGGTCATTTTATTTGAAAGCGGTGGCGCACAGTACCGAAAATATTCAAAAAATTGTAGCTTAAGTAAACTTAAGGAATCGTTATTTTATTATTAAACACATTAATTATATCGAGGGCGTCATAACAAAGGGGCGTATCTACATTTTTAGACATTTTGAGATAATGGCGTATAACTCTTCCAGAAACCATATATTTCATCATATCACACAGGCGTATGTCCAGTTCATACCATTATAGAGATATTACCGAGAAAATATTAGCGTATCTACTGTTGTGTTGTCTGTTGTCATATAACATAGGCGTATGTAGATACGCCCGTCGTCAGGTTTATAATTTTATGACTTACGCCCAATGTCTAATCAACATAACCTTAAATATTATGTGTCGAACGTGTTTCGGTCGTGTTTACGTTGTGAAATTCCAGTGATTTCTATTGCAATAATAATACTATTCAGTATTTAGTGAGCAGAATGGCATCTAGAACAGATAAAATAATGTCTTTATGTCAATATAAAGGTAGAAAGTTATTTTTTTTTGTTAAAGTGTGTTGAACGAATTATGTTTTCAGAAACTGCACAAACTTCACCAGTAGCTTCCGTTGCACAAAATATTAAAGAAACTAATTTACCAGATGGTAATAATTAATTAATTAAATTATAAGTCTCATTAATCTTATTTTCTGTTTTAGAAGAAATTAGTAGCAATATTCTTCCCGAAGTAGGACCACCTTCAAACATTTTTTCAGATGGTATGCAATTTGTAGTATGTAGAAGTAAATAATATTACAAATCACTAATAAATATTATAGAATATTATCCAAACCAATCAGATTTCGATGACTCAGAAGCTGATCCTACTTATGATGAAGTTCAACAAGAATCTAGCTCAGAATCAGGGGGCATTAATGAATTAGACTTTAATATTAGGCCGTAAGTATCTATTGTATCAACATAGTTTGCATATTTCATTATTAAGATAATTACTGTATTTTCTAGTACGAAGAAACGTAGAAATAGAAAATGCCCAGAAGAATGGAAGCAAAACATTCGTAAATTAAAAAGAAACAGTGGAGAAAAATATATTTCTGCAAGAGGTGTCAACATAAGGGGAAGAAAACCAGGGCCGGGATGTGGAAACTGTTTCTATAAATGCAAAGAGAAAATAAATGAAGAAGGCAGAAAGACTATATGCGAAGAATTTTGGAAGATGAAAGATTTAAGTCGGCAAAGGGACTATTTAGCTTGTAGAGTGCAGCGCTCTAATACCAAAGATACTAGGTTGACCGTTTCCAGAAGGAAATTTACTAATATTTATACGTTGTCATTCCAGAATCAAATCGTTCGCGTATGCAAACACTTCTTTTTATCAACATTAGATGTATCTGATAAAATGGTACGCACATCATTGGAGAAATGTCTCCGTTCAAATTCAGGTGTTCCTTCACCTGATAAACGCGGGAAACACATACCTGGTATCAAACTACCTGATACAACTATACAACTTCTTGAGGAACACATTGCTTCTTTCCCAACTATTCCTGCGCACTGGTGTAGGAAAGATTCAAAAAAAATTACCTAGAAAGTATTTTAAACAAACCAACCAGTAAAACGACATACAAGGAAATGTTAATAAAATAAAATATTGCATTTTATGTTCCAAGAAAAGACCAGAGTTGGTGTTATGAGTTCGAGCCAGTGTTGCCAGATTCAGGGAAAATTCCCTAAATTTAGGGATTTTTTAGAACATTTTACGTTTCTAGGGGAAAAGGGATTTTTCTGTAAAATCTAGGGATATTATAATATATTATATGTTTTTTTTTTCTAATAAAGAGACTGAGAAATATATTTTTCATATTTTGTTAAATTGAAATTTTATTTTAAAAAACTTAACTGCATATTAAATGATTTTTCGCCGATATTACTAAACAAACCCGTTTATGACGCACGCGCAGTGGCGCAGTCGCTTTCGCAAAGCTACGTTCCAACGTTGGCATGGCAACGACGAAACATGCCAATACAAACAAAAAAAAAAAAACAGAAATATAAATCTAGGACTTTTGTGGTGTTCTTGAATTTTAAAAATGGACAAGTAAGTATTTTTTTAAATCTTTACTATATGAGTACAATATACGTACATATTTTGTTAAGATTTCTCATAAAACCGTCCGGGTCTGGAAGTGGAACAAAATCAAAAATTTCTTCAAGCAGCTCAAGCTCGGAATCGAGTTTAAAAAACATACCAACTAAGAGAAAAAGGTACGTTTGATTGAAATTGTTTCATTTTTGTTTTGTACGAACTTTATTAATATTGTTTCTGTTGTTATAGATCGTTGAAAACAAAAAAGAAATATGGACAAAAATTTAGAGATGAGTGGCTTGCCGATCCGTTGTTCATGGGTTGGTTACAGAAAAATCCAAGAAATGACTTTAAATGTATGTGTCAAGCATGTGATAAAGTGCTTATATGTGGTAAAAGCGAACTTCTAAAACATTCCAAAACTAATTTACACAAAGTAAATGCTAAGAAAACAGTAAAAAATATGAATCTTTGTGAAATGTTAGATTTGGGGAAACAAAGTCGCCATACTAAAGCTGTGAAAGAGGTCGAAATAAAACTATGCACTTTTTTTGCTGAACATAATGTGGCCTATTATACTATTGAACACTTGCTTCCTCTTTTAAAAAACATTTTTACCGATTCAAAAATCGCTCAAGATATGGTTTTAGGTAGAACTAAATGTATAAATATTATTAAAAATGTGATTAGTGTTGTTGAGACTACGGAAACTGTAAACATTATTAAAAATACTAAATTTAGCATACTTGTAGACGAAAGTACTGATATCTCAGTAAAAAAAATGTTATGCTGTTTGGTTAAGTATGTAAATCCGCGTAATGGGTTTGTGCAAACAGATTTACTAAAAGTAATAGAACTGGATTCAACAGATTGTACTGCCGAAAAAATTTATGAAAGTTTTATTAACTGTCTAAATGAATTTGAAATTTCTATTAAAAACATTATAGGATATGCATCAGATGATGCAAATGTAATGATTGGAGCGAATAATTCATTTAAAAGTAGACTTATTGATGATACCGATATACTGATTAATTTGAAGTGTATTTGCCACTCAGGACCACAAGTGGCAAGTAAATCTTGCTTACGTTTACCACGAACACCTGAAGATTTAATTAGGGCAATTTCCACGTATATAACATCAAGCTCAAAACGAAGTGCGGAGCTCACGCAAATGCAACAGTTTTTAAACAATGAAGCACATAAAATGCTTAAGTTGTCAAGTACTAGATGGCTTTGCCTTCATCAATGCATCGTGCGGGTACTTGAAAACTGGGAAGTCCTTATACAGTTTTTTACCATTGCTTCATTTGAGGATAAATTAAAGCAAGCCGATTTTATATTATCTCAATTAAAAGATAAAGTTATTAAAGCATACTTTCTTTTTTTACAATATTCTCTGAATTACTTTAATTCATTTAACGCATTATTCCAATCTAAATCAATATTAATACATAAATTATCAAAACAATCAAAATGTTTATATTTTCAAATTCAACAAAATTTTATCAAACCAGAATTAATTAGTAAAACGGTAGACTGTGGAGATCCAAAAAATTATGTTTCATTAGAAGCAGTGTATCTTGGCCCGAGTTGTGAAAATTTTCTTGAAGATTTGCCCGAAAATATACAACAAGAAATAAGAAAAAAATGTTTATCTTTTTATATAACAGCGTGTATCGAAATTAAAAACAGGTTACCAATAAACGATACTTTTTTCGACAGTTTAATGTTTCTAGATCCGACAATAGCATTGTATGCTGAAAAACGAAATAGTTTGAATTGCTTAAAAAATGTCTTTAGTTTTTCATCAGTACGTTGATAAAGATAAAATAGAAACTGAGTGGAGAAATATGCCCGTTATAATAGAAGCTGAGACTAAAAATGACCTAATATCGTTGGAAATTGATGTATTTTGGCACGAAATTTCAAAAATTAAATGTTTTGACGATCAAAATTGTTTTAAAAATATTGCATCATTAGCAAAATTAGTTTTAACATTGCCCCACTCAAATGCGGATGCAGAGAGAGTGTTTTCCATTGTAAATGATATCAAAAATAAAAAAAGAAATAAATTAAGTGTGGATACATTAAATTCAATGTGTGTAATACGCACCAATTTTAGCGCCAAAAATGTATCTTGCACGAATTATAATGTTACTGATCAACATTTTCAATTAATGAGTTCAAAATCTTTATATGCGAAGACTGATGGTAACACAAAGTAATAATTAATATATATATATATTTTTTGTACCTGTTGATTTGTGATTTGTATGTAATACGTACGTAAATATTTATATATGTATATGACAATATAAAATCGGCTTACTCGTCTACAAGTAGTATTATTGATAAGCTTTGCCATATTGTATATGAAAGTATTTTATATTAAAATGTTTAATATCTCAACTTTTTTTCTTCATTTTGTGATGATTTCAGGTGTAAGAATTAGTGATCTTTGAAATTGTGGTCTAATGATAAATACATTATATTATGTACCCTAATTTATTTACTTCATAGTTCATGTTTTGTATGTTCCGAATATCTATTTAATAATTTTTATTCATAAGGATTTATTAGGGATTTTTTTGTTCGGTTTAGGTATAAATAGGGATTTTTTTGTTTAATTCAGGGATTTTCAAGGTTAAATATCTGGCAACACTGGTTCGAGCATCAAACAGGAGATGAAAGACAGGAGCGAGAAGAGGAGTATAACATGCATATCAGACGTAAAGAAGCAGCTAATAATGCAAAAAAGCAAGACGCTTTGAGAGCTAGAGATGATAATCAATTTATCACTTGCAATTTTGATTTGGAAGCTGTTCTGTATTGTCCACTGTATTATGCGAAACCTATTTTTTATAAAAGAAAACTGGCCGTTTTTAATTTTACAATCTACGAAGTGGCGAAAAAGAAAGGGTTTTGTTATTTGTGGGATGAGACAGAAGGCAAAAGGGGTTCTAATGAAATTTCAACATGTATAGCAAAGTACATTTCTGCTGTACCCAACACCATAACAGAAATTAGCATGTTTTGTGATAATTGTCCGGGTCAGAACCGAAACTGCATTGTTGCTACTATGCTCTACGATTCTCTTATTACACATCCGTCTTTGCAAACAATTGAAATTAAATTCTTAGAAGTCGGTCACACCCATATGGAATGTGATTCAAACATGCCACAATTGAAGCTGCTTCAAAACATACCAAAGTGTATTTACCTAGTGATTGGTATAACATAATTAGACTCGCAAAACAAAAAGGACAACCCTATCAAGTAGAACAGTTAAAGTACACCGATTTCAAAGACTATAAGAAATATCAAGGGATAATAATACCTAACTGTAACAAAGCCAAAAATGGAGACGTTCTTAATTGGAAAACGGTAAGATGTCTAAAATTTAATAAAGCAAATCCAAATACATTGTACTACAAAAACGAGTATTGGGACGAGGAATATAAAGAACTAGACATGAAATACAAAAGACAGGGAAGGAGAAAACCTACTCAAAATAAACGACCAACAAATTTGTTGAATCTGTATTCAACCTGCCAAAAAATATCTTATGCTAAGTACAAGGATTTAATAGATTTGTGCAACAATAATGTAATTCCTGCAACTCATCATGCTTTTTATAAGCAATTACCTTATACTAACATAGATACCAATGTCAACAATGACGATAACCATTCTTCACCAGAAGATGATGACATTAGTTTACTTGTAATGCGCGAGAAAATCAAAAAACGTCTGTAAATTAAAATAATATTTTTTTATATTTATGTACAATTATTTTTTCAATACAGATTTATTTCTTACTTCTTTAATTTTTCTAATCCTGAGATGTTTATGAGTAATAAATGACTTCATTTTAATTTTATATTCTATACGCCCTTTACATAACGTTTTTCATTTGTTGTGTCATATAGGCGTAACTACAAAACAACGTTAAATCTGACATATAGACTGCATTTGTTAATAACTTATAATATTATAACATCTAGACTGTTAATTATAATTTTATAATAAAGAATTGCAAACATTCATAAATCCTTTAGTTTTTAAATCGTTTTTTTTTTTTAAATTTACTCAAAACTCTATTTTTGTGGATACGCCCCTTTGTTATGAAGCCCTCGATATTAAATATCTACCTAATTATTAATTGTAAAATACTAACTGGTATATAAGATTTATGTTTTTGTAATGCTTAATGCAATATTGTAATAAAAAATATTTCAATTTCTTTTACATATTTTTGTTTTCATACATTTATTCTCATTCCTATCTAGTAGTTAACCTTCCACAGTTAACATGCGGTCTCGCAGACCGAGCGATTTGAAAATTCACTCGATTTTTCTAGGTCATTTTATTTGAAAGCGGTGGCGCACAGTAGCTTCAGCTTTTAGCATGTTCCAACTACTGTTAACACACCAGTGTTGTATGGCTCATCGTTTGCTTGTAAAATATTTTTTCGGTCTGTGAAACCGATGTTAACTTTCGTGTAATATTTTTTAAGGTAAGTTTGTATTTGAGCAATCAATTATATAAGCATAATATTATTTGTTTTCTTTTACACACAGGCATAATGAATTATGAAAAAGAACAAGAATATCTTCAAAAATTATTTGAAGAGATTTGTGCCGATTCGGAGGTTGAAGTTATGGAATATGATTCAGATGTGAGTCTGGAGAAGATAATATGCAAGAACAAAGTCACAATACCGATTCTGAGCAAGGTATAGAAGAAGAACCTGAAGAAAGTGAAGAAGATGCTGCAGTAGAGCGAAATTTAAGGATTCCTTATTTTTTGGGAAGAGACGGAAAGACTATGTGGAGAAAACATCCTGCAAAGAATCGTAATAATCGTACTCGCGCTGAAAATATTGTCAAGTGCTTTCCAGGTGTAAAGGGAATAGCTCGAGATAAAATATCACCTATAGAAATTTGGAGTTGCTTTTTTACAGACGATATGTTAGAAAACATTGTAGCAAACACTAATATATAAGTTACCGTTGCCTAAACCGATGAATTGCAGTTCCCAGGCGCCGAACTCGACACCTGAGTTTACTGTTTCCAGTTTACAGACTTTTGTGTAGTTTCAAGTTAGTCAGAGTTTAGAATCCAAATAGAAAACATTAGAATAGAATAAATGTAATAATTTTCAATAAATAAATATTAATAAAGTTATGTGTAACAATTGATAGTTGACATAAATTAAACTTATAATAAAATCCTTTTTTAAAAATACTATTTCGGATCCTCGAAATATAACTGGCGCAGTCGCAGCGGATTTTCGGGCGAATTTTCACATCGAGTGAAAATCGTGTTCGTGTCAACGATTCACCGAAAAGAACCACAACCCCAGGGAGAAGAAGCGACTTCGTTCAAGTGCAAGATCACCCAGTTCCTTCATCTGCGAGAGAATATCGACGACGAAAGAATAAGGCGCTGCTGAACACAGACCTGACCGGGAATCAACGCATCCAATGGACAAATTGCTTCTGTTATTGTGAGTACACACATGTCACACAACTATCAGTACCATTCTGACTCAGATACAGGATCGGATACACATTCAAACCCAGACACTTCCTCTGACTCCGAGTCCACACTCGTAACTTCCAAACCTTATAAAACTAAACGTAAAATAACAAAAAACAAAGTCAAAATGTGACACCCACAAGTAGCAGGATCAGTAGTACAACCTGCACGTCTTGAAAAACATTATCTTGACATGATCCCAGATTTCTACGGTGATAGTGAATTACTATCTCGCTTTCTTGAAATTTGCGAAAAACTAGTCAACGAATTCTATAATTTGGTTGATGAAACATACTTCCAAAATGAGTACCTTATGTCGAGCATTTTAGCTAAAATAAAAGGCGATGCAGCAATAAACGTTGCCAGTAGCACAATAAGTAAATGGGTAGGACGTTAAACAAGCATTGTTAAACGCATACTCAGATAAACGAGATCTATACACGCTAAGTATTGAATTAACTGAATTGCGACAAGGCAACGAAACGGCATTCGAATTTTACAATGAAATTCAGGACATATTGAACCTCCAAATTTCTTACATCTCTAATCACAGTTTAGCACTTGCCAAGCCTTATCTAACAGAATATTGTCAAAATTATGCTTTAAGAATTCTTCTACGAGGACTAAATGATCCTCTAGGAACTCTTATGAGAACAAAGAACCCCAAAGATATGAACACCGCGTTAAAAATGCTGACAAACGATTTCCAACTAGACACGCATAGTCGTCCGCAATATAAAAATATCACCCATACTCAACACAAACAGAAACAAATAATTCACAATACACAAAACAGACAACCACAATACCCACAACTGATGTACAGACCAAATTCACCTACCAAACTACCAACCCAATTTTTAAACCTATCACTAATCAATTTCCTAATCATCAAATAAGGAAACCCTTCTCTCAAAATCAATATCCCTCAAATCAAGGAAATAAAACATTTAACAATCAATCCCAAAATGTTTTCAAACCTAATCCTAATTATAAAGCCCCCAAGCCAACACCTATGAGTGTCAGTACAAGACAGTCAATGACACCCAGGCCAGGAACGAACCAGTACCGTCCGCAACAATTTTATAACACACAAAACCGACCTAGTTTTATAGCGGAAGCACTATTCAACACTGAAATTGACGAATACACTGAAAACGACAATACTGAGGAACAAAATTCCGATTATTATGTAACTGACCCCAATCCTGACTATTATGTAACAGAACCAAATTCTGAAGAAACGAATGAGTTTTTTCCAATAACAGCCTCGGAACAAACGTCGAATTAATGAATGTAATACACAACCACAGTGAATTACCATTTGTCATCTTCCCAGAATTAAATTTAAAAGCTTTAATAGACACAGGAAGCACACGTTCCTTTATAAATCCAGACATTGCACAAAAATATTTCAAGGAAAAAATAAAAAATGACCCTTTCAAAATTACAACCGCTCACGGAACATCATTAGAAAATTTTAGCATCATAATACCTGCCTCTAAATTATTTAATTCTCCTAACACTCTATTAAAATATCATTTATTTAATTTTCATAAAAATTTCGACATCTTATTAGGACTAGACAATTTGAAAATTTTAAATGCAAATATCGACCTAACTAATGACAAAATAACCACCCCTACTCAAGAAATTAAAAACCACTACCACAGAATAATTAAAATTAACATTAAAATACCTTCCAAATCTGAAAAAATTTCAAAAATATTTGTAAATAATATAGAAAACGGCGAAGCATTTATACCGGAAACCAAAATAAAAAATCTGATGTGGCCAACACAAAACCTCCCGCTATTGAATTTTTATTAATTTAAATACATACCTACCTACGTATTTACTAACGCTGCAAACTGTTCCATTCATTGCAGAAAACTATTACTTTATTTACTATTTTACTTTATTCTATTTTCAATATATGTGTTCGATTTGAATAAGAATATAAGCTTTTGTAAAATTCATATGTACGCTGATGACACGCAATTATATCTATCATTTGACTCAAGTAAGACTAATACCGCCGTAGACAACATGAATGCGGACTTGGACGCATTAACTGAATTTTGCAATAATCATTGTTTGCACCTAAATTAATCCAAGTCTAATGTTATGTTGTTTGGAAATGAGATTAAAAGAAAAGAGTTGCTATCAAATAATGCTATCACCATTAAAATAAATAAGACCAATATCAACATTTCAAACTCCACAAGAAATCTAGGATTAATTATAGATCACAAGCTCAGGTTTACTGAATACGTAACCTTGTTGTTAAAGAAGGCTTATCTTGTTCTAAAGAACCTCTATATGAATAGGTTCATCTTGTCAAAACATAACCGTATGATTCTATCCAGTAGTCTTGTATTATCTATATTCAATTATTGTGACAGTTTATGGACCACACATCACTCTATTTGATGCCAACAGAATTCAAAAAGTGCAGAACTGCTGTGTTAGATTCATTTATGGTTTGCAAAGACGTGAACACGTTTCGCCTTATTTAAAAGAGCTCAGTTGGTTAGATATGAAACAGACTAGATTTTTGCATATAGCTTCTTTGGCACATCGCGTAATTCAAAACAAATCTCCCTCTTATCTTTATAATAAATTAACTATGCGTACATATCATCATAACCATAACTTAAGGAATAATTTGCAATATCACACCCAAAAGTTTAATTCTGCATTGTACAAACGCTCATTTTCTTACACTATCCCAACGACTCTTGATAAAATTTCATCCACACTCATTTCTCTGAAACCTGTTACATTCGCTAAAAATGTAAAAAAATTATTACTACAAAATGACATATCACTCCTCTGAAATCCTTATGTTCATTTCCACTGTATTATTTTATTCTGTATTGATTGCTTATTTTAGTTTCTCGTTTCTAATTCAGATTAATTATATAACTGTCCATTCGCTATGTATATTTTTTTATATTTCTTTTCATGTTTTAACATTTTTGATGTAAGGTTAATGTGGAAGAACAGCTATTGCTGAATATTCGCCAATAAAGGTATTTATTATTATTATTATTATTTTCTTTTTAAAATGTCACTATTATTAATTTGAAGTGATTAGTTTTTTGACAGTGACATTTACTGTCAGTTACATTCATTTAAAAAATGAACTGTGTAACAAAGAAATAGTTTTTATCTTAGGCTTCGCGACTAATAAAAAAAATTATTTTTAAATTTATCTGTAAAATATATAGAAACAGTATTAATGTATTCCAGTAGAAAATTCAATAATCTTTAATTTTCATAAGACATAAAATGCGAAAAAATGGCATTTAATGGTATTTTTTGAATAAAAACCATTATGAGCTTCAGGTAAAGTGTCATTTCCGGTTATCCGATTTACACCAAAATCTAATGGCTTCTATTCATATTAGAATGGGATGGAAATACAAGGTTTCAGAATTTTCTGAATGATAGTATTTGAGTTAGAGTGAAGACAAAATCCCTACACATACACACACACATACACACACACATACACACATACATACACACACACATACACATACACACATACAGACATCATCGTGAAAATGTTAAAAATGGATTCTAGGGAATTTAAAACGTGGTCATTTACTAAAATCTCGATATGAGATTTTTAGCACGATCCCTATACCTCCCTTACCAAGGGTAGCGGGAGGTAAAAATTTAATTATTCCAGAAGGTCTAGCAAAAATTGAAAACAATGAAATTATATACCCAATTATAAACCTAGGCGAAAACGATGAAATTATAAATTGTGTAGATTGCATACAAGTTCAGGCGTTAAATAACTTTGAAGTTAATAATATTAATTTTAATCAAAATGAAACAAAATTTAAACTAGACATGAATAAAATCATAACTGACCACATGAATAGCGAAAAGAAACGTGAGATAACAAAACTGCTGAGTGAGTATTCTAATATCTTTCATATGGACGATAAACCACTAACCTTTACAAATAAAATAAAACATTCTATTCGAACAAAAGATGAAATTCCTGTATACGCAAAAACTTATAGATACCCCGAGGTACACAGGAAAGAAGTGGAATCCCAAATTCAGAAAATGCTAAACCAAAATATTATACGCCCCTCTCATTCTCCTTGGTCATCCACCGTCTGGATCGTACCAAAAAAATTAGATGCATCCGGAAAAAGGAAATGGAGACTCGTAATTGACTATCGTAAATTAAACGAGAAAACGATCGATGACAAATACCCAATACCTAACATTAACACTTTATTAGATAAACTCGGTAGATGCCAATATTTTACAACTTTGGATTTAGCGTCAGGATTTCACCAGATTGAAATGAATGAATCTGACATACAAAAAACCGCCTTCAGCACGGAAAACGGTCATTTTGAATATTTAAGAATGCCTTTTGGATTAAAGAACGCGCCAGCCACTTTTCAAAGAGTGATGGACAATGTTCTTCGAAATTTAACCAACGAAATTTGTCTCGTATACCTCGATGATGTAATAATTTTTAGTACATCTCTCCAAGAACACATTCAAAATTTAAGATCAGTTTTTAATCGGTTGCGAAAAGCTAATCTCAAAATTCAACCAGATAAGTGCGAATTTTTACGTACAGAAGTCTCATATTTAGGCCATGTAGTAACTCCAGATGGTGTCAAACCCAATCCGGATAAGATCCATGCTATTAAAAATTATCCCATCCCAAAAACAACCACAGAAATCAAAGCATTTCTAGGACTATTAGGCTACTACAGGAAATTTATTAAAGATTTTGCAAATCTTACTAAACCCTTTACGAAATGTTTAAAAAAGAGTGCCACTATTAAATACAATGATCCCGAATATATTAATTGCTTTAACACCTGTAAAAATGTCCTAATAAATGAAACCCATCCTTCAATACCCGGACTATAAGAAACCTTTTAACTTGACAACTGACGCAAGCCAATATGCCATCGGCGCTATATTATCACAAGGACCTATAGGATCTGACCTACCCATCGCATACGCGAGTCGAACTCTAAATAGCTCGGAAATAAACTATAGCACAATTGAAAAGGAATTACTTGCTGTCGTATGGGCTACCCAAAAATTTAGACATTACTTGTATGGTAGAAAATTTAAAATTATAACCGACCACAAACCTTTAGTATATTTACATTCACTAAAAGAACCCCATTCAAAATTAATAAGATGGCGACTCAAGCTAGAAGAGTACGATTATGAAGTAATTCATAAAAAAGGCTCTTTGAACAAAAACGCAGACGCTTTATCACGCATTGAACTAAACATAAATACTTTAGATCCAGATTCACAAAACCTTTACGATCTCATTGAAAATTTTAATGAAACTTATTTCAACCCCGACGATGACAAACAATCATTAATTGTAGAACCAGACGAAGACGAACAACAGGATCCCGAAACTGACCAAACAATTCACTCAAATCCCGAACACCCTATTATCGGCGTACCAATCACCGAATCACCTGTAAATTTTGTAAAAACAAAATTTTTATATCCCAAGTTAAACACTACCCTTCTAAACCAAAAATACAAAAATTTCATTGCGATAAAATGAGAATTCACCTCCAAATTTCTGAAACAAATTTTAAACAGGACACAATAAATTTTATAAAAGAATATATTGCACCGAATGTGAAATACCATCTATATTTTGAAACACCCATTTATGAGAAATTTAGTAACGTACTACAAAATTATTTTAAAAACTCAGAAATTAAATTTGTCAAAAGCAACATAAAAATAATAGATAGAAAAAGATGAAATCTTACAAGTAATAAAAAACTACCACGAATCTAAAACAAACCACCGTGGAATAAATGAAGTCCACCCAAATTAAAAAACGATATTATTGGCCGAATCAATTAAAAATCATTACTTACTTTATAAATCAATGTGAAACTTGTTTAGCTGATAAATATGAAAGAAACCCTATCAAACCCAAATTAAATATTACTCCAACCCCCAATAAACCATTAGACATCATCCACATTGACACACTCTCTCTAGAAAATACCAAATTCCTTACTATAATTGACGCTTTTTCTAAATATGCTTAAGCATATAAAGTTACATCCACAAATGCTATAGAAATTGCTAATAAATTGACAAGATTGGTAGCAGATTCAAAAACAACGTCATAAAAGAATTATTAAGCCTGCATAAAATCGAAATTCATTTCACTTGCTCACAAAACCCAAATTCCAACGAATTAGTCCAACGCTTTCATTCAACTTTAGTAGAGCACATTCGTTTATTCAATCTGCAGGAACACTGCAAAAACGAACTAATTCAAGATAAAGTAAATTATGCAATCCTGGCTTATAACAATACGAATCATAGTACGACAAATCTAAAACCAGTCGAAATTATTAACGGACACTTAGATACAAATTCACCACTCGATATAGAACTTGACAAACAAATAATACAAGATTACATTCAGAAACATAAAGAAAAAACAAAATTAGTTTATAAAAATATTAATAACAAACTGCAGACAGACAAAACTAAAACTATTACTAAATTAAACGAAATTGGCGAGGAACTTCCCGACATACCCGAAACATGTTACGTTCAAAACAAACAAAAAGTAAATAAAACAAAAAACCATAAATTCAAAAAGGAAAAAATTAAGAAAGTTAACAAAAACTTAAAAACATAGAAACATCCCTTTCAGAATCCTAAAATTAATAGGACAAATTAAAACAGCTAATATTAAAAATGCCATAATAGTCCACAACGGAGCTATTTTCAGATTTAACCAGGAAGAGATTTGCACGATTTGCAATACCTTTGAACCACATGACCTACAACACCTACTCTTTGGCTGTCCCTTCTACAGAGAGCCGCGTAGCCAATTCATCACCAAATACCTGACCAACGTCCACCCAGACAACATGAATAGGACCCTGCTAGCTGACCCAACACCCCAAAAAATATATGATACTTACAATTTTGTTGATGTTGCACTCAAATTAAGAGCTTTTGCTCAAAACATGTAAATAAAATACATTATAAATTTATAATGATATATAAAGTATACATAACATGTAGGAACTATTGTACAGCCAAATATTACTTTGTAGCCAACCGTTTGTATGATAATTTATCACCAGGCAAATATATTATTATTATTATTATTATTATTATTATTATTATTATTACAGCAGTAATTTGTTTCGATTTGCAACAGACATTACCAACGCCACTGTTAACAACGTCTAAAGTGTTTTATCTTCGACAGCTTTGGACATACCATTTCTGTGTGTATGACTTGCTATCTGGAACGAGTCATATGTTCGTATGGGATGAAACTATTGCGGCAAGAGGCTCGCAAGAGATAGGGTCCTGTTTAGTAAAATTTATTAAAAGCTTGCCCTCTAAAATTACCAAGATTATTGCTTATAGTGACTCGTGCGGAGGACAAAATAAAAACAAGAACATAACTAAACTCTTCGCATTTTTAGTTCAAGCCACACACTTAACAGAAATTCATCACAAATTTCTTGAACCTGGGCACACATTTATGGAGTGTGGCCGAAGTTTTGGCTTAATTGAGAAGAAAAAAAGACAAATTCCACAAGTTTTTGTTCCATCAGACTGGCAATATGTTATTAAAAACTCATCCTCAAAATTTGTGGTGTACAATATGGTTATGGAAGATTTTTACTCCTTTTCAAAACTTCATGACATAATGGCAGATCCAAAAAAGAATACCGATGGTCATGTGTTGAAATGGAGGGAGATTCGCTGGTTTGCCTATTGGAAAAGAGAAAAACTTTCTTTTGGGTATAAAAAGACTTTGAATAATGAAATAAAATTTTACATGTGTTCAATAGCCAAACCAAAAGTTGGACGCCCATTTTTTCAGTTTTCAACTTTGAAGCCCCTGAATGGTACAACATTAAAAATCAAAATCGACAAGTACCGCAATCTACTGACTCTTTTGGCCTACATTCCACCGATTCATCATGCATATTATAAGAACTTGAAACATGATGAAACGCTGCCCAAAAGTACCAAAGGAAAAAAAAAGTCGGTTGCAGTTTTAGACGGAGACGATGAAAATAATGATGAGAAAGACACTGTAATGTTACAGTCGGACTATGAATAGTTCTGTTAGTTATTAGGTACCTACTGTATTTATATATTTCACATAAACTGTATGCTCAAAATGTATTTTCTTTTTAATATTAAAATAATTTTTTTCACTTGAACCCTTTTACGATGAACATTATTGAAATAGTTTATTCCATGCAAGTACGTTTTTGACAAAAAGTCTTAAAAATTAAAAATTAATAAAACATAACTTTTTCCACTAAATTTATAACAACTTAAGTACAATTTCGAGATAATCTTACAAGAGGTAAATATTTTCTATAATTTACAAAAATCATTTAACTTTAAAGTTCATTATCTCAGAAACATCAAAAACGTACTTGAATCATTTTACTTCTGACCCCCTCAATTGAACTCATCCATACACATTCTAAATATCTTATAGGCGTAACATATCTAAAACCTTCTTTAAATATCATATGTGTAAAAATGTTATACGATACACTTACCTCTATTGTAGATCTCTACACTGACCACAAAATCCTAATTATTGGCGATTTTAACGCCAAAATCGACCAATTGAACCAAATGGAAGAAGATACTTCAACATCGCAGTTTGTGCAGGAGAATAATACATTGAGTATAGACGTAAGTGACGAAAGAGGACTTAAACGTGTCCAAGAAGCTGTAACCGTATATATATCCCCAGTTTTTTTGTATTCAATACGTTGTACCTATTTTGTGTTGCACTGTGCAATATATAAAATGAAATGTTCTTTAATTTTAAACAATTTTTTTTTTTTTTTAAAAAAAAAAGGTGAATGTGGTTTCAAATACGTTGAGTAAACTTTGTAAATTTTGTGTTTATCATTTAAACATTTTATTTAAAATAATATTACTGTGGTTACAGGTACGCTGACTAAACACAATCTGTTGTGCCCTAAATTTTGCGCTTATCATTCGTTTGTGTTCAGTTTGTGATTCAATGTGCAGTAGTTAATATTAATGTAATATTATTATTAAATATTTTAATTATAATAATCTTACTGTGGTTACAGGTACGCTGAGTAACCACAGTCTGTTGTGCCATAAATTTGGGTTTATCGTTCGTTTGTGTTCAATTTGCTTTCCTTCGTAAAATTAATTTTATCTCTAAGAAAGTATACGAAAAATTTGTTTTGACTTTAAACTAAAATTAACATGAAACAAAATATTCAGTTGTTTTCTTTAAAACATTCTTATTACAATCAGATTTAAATTAAATTTCTCAAACATTTTGTAATATTAGGGTAATCCATTTGGATATCGATCTATTCAGTCTAGAGTCTAGATCTAGACCGTATTAACTGTTACTTATAAATGCCATAAATTTTCTACGTTTAATTCTTAATTAGGTTTTCTAGTAACGTATAAGTAAGTTTATTGCATAAAGATTAGATAAAAGGTATTTTTTTTAGAAAGTCTATAATTTAAGGAATTTGATAGTAACAGTTCAATACGGTGGTGGCAGCATTATTTTTAGGGGTATATTTCGTTATGGATAGCAAAGATTACCTCCATACTTTAAAAGTAAATTTAAATCAAAATGACGAAAAATAGGGTTTAACAGAAAATTTTAAGTATATGCATGAAAACAAACTGGCAAATACTTCTCGTCTTCTAAGACAATGGCTATTGTTTAATATCAAAAATTAGCTTATCATACTCCAGTCTCCGGACCAGTTTGAAAAAGTGTGGAAAATTTTTGAAAGAAACAATCAACAAAACCAACAAAGAATATTAAATTAATTACAAGAAGCATGGTAGAATATAATGCTCTCGGTGACAATAAATTTGATAGAATCAATCGCTTGTTGCTTATTTACTGCTGAAAAAACCAAAGGTCATCCTTCAAAATATTATATAAGTATTTCTTTATAAAACATAAATAATTGGTTTATTATTTAAATGTTTTTGGTTATTGTGGGGAGACTTTTTAGTCATGAAATTATGAATACTTTGAGTGTTAATCCCATAAAATAAATAAAATAACTATATTATTTATTCATTTTTACCCCCCGCTACCCTTGGTAAGAGTGATATAGGTATCGTGCTAAAAAAATCCCATATCAAGATTTTGGAAAATGACCACGTTTCGAGGTCCCTAGAGTCTTATTTTAAAATTTTTTCAATGATGTATGCATGTGTGGATGGATTAACTCTAGTTAATGTCCATCTATTAACTAGCTATGTTGTACTGATGAGCTCTAATAAGAGCGAAACACGTGTCTACAGCTGCATTTAAGCGATAACATACAACTCCGATTTTGATGATATTTTTTTTTAAATGTCGGTAATGCCAAATACTTCAACCTTTATAGTTTGAAAATTGACGCTCTTTGTTATTTGTTAAATTATTTAATTTTTAAAAATTATTAATATCGTCGTTAAAATAATGTTATTTATGAAAGTATGATATTTAAAAACGACATCCAGTGACCTTGTATATTGCATACTGAGAATTAAGATGTATTCTAAAATGATTGGAGTATGTAATTTGATGTGGCCAGCACATAACCTGCCGGATAGTTTACCTGACTGTGTGCATAAAACAAAGATTATTTTACAAATACAAATACATTCATGTATCAGTCTTTGACATTCAACTTCTTTATATATTTTTCACATATATTTACAAAATCTGTAGGTTATTTTAATATAAATTATATACAACAAATTTCAAAATATATTTTACCATATTAAAATTTTATGCAGATAACAGGGATTATTAATTCGAACAATGTTTGTCTTCTCTACATACATGTACTGGAAACATTAATTTTGGGCAGTTTCAATTGTATAAGGTATATCTAGAAATGTGCGTATATTCGTACATAACTTATATCAAATTTTCTTTTTTTATACATGTATCTAAATAACACATTGATTTTATTTCAATAAAGTGATGAGATTGCGCTCTTTTTATACTAATATCGATGTGTAATGTCGTCAATATTATATCTTATTTAAGAAGAATTTGATAACTTTTTGCAGTTCGATGTTACTGTAGTCTACAGTGCTCGTACATTTTCCCATAATGTTTAAGATAAATTTAACAGTCCTTTAACGTAGACTTTTAACATTTAAATATAGTGTTCCTTCTCGTAGAGAGTCATATTATTCGCACTTTGTTCGGCTTGTACCGTCTACAATTCAAATGTCTTGTCTTCTCGTAGGCAATCCATCCACCGCCTTTTCACTCATCCATGTGCGCTGAGGGCTGCCCTGATTATCTAATCTTGTCCAAAATTAGGAGCATTTTGGATATCTTCGTTTTTCATGCGCTCAGCTGGGAGACATTCAGCGACTACTCGTATTTCATGCTTCTTCTTTGCAAACTAACATTCTGCTTCATATGTGAGGAGACACTTAGGCTGGATACGCGTCGAGTAACAAAAACGTTAGTAAACAAAATGTTTTGCGACATACTTAAACACACTGACTGATCAAAAACGTTGTTAAACTAAACATTGTAACTTTAAACAAAACTTCCCACAATTTATTTGTGGCGATATTCTTATAAAGAGCAGGCCTTCCTTCAATTTAAAACTAAAAGTTTTTCGGCGTCCACCTCTATATCTATATTCATTGTGCAAACTTACATAACATAACAACGTGCTGTGTAGATCAAATGCACAGTCGCATGTGTACAATGAAATGTTTGTTCCTGTTGGCCCGCTAAGCAAAAGTCCGTGTTTGTGGGTTCGACAAAGCTGAGCATGTATAAACGTGCCTGATGATGTCCACTTGGTACCTACTTGTCCACGTAAACTGACTGAGCAAAAATGTTGTAATACAAAATATTTTGTTACGTACCAAAACATTTTACTCGTACCCAACACACACTGAAGTATCAAAAATGCCATTATACACAACAATTTGTTCGAAGATGTCTGATCAGACTTAAATGTGCTTTTTGTTTTGCTTGATCAGTGTGAGTTATCCCATATACCAAGCACTGAAACAACAGTTTCAAACAGTTACGCAAGAACGCTTTGTATAAAAACGTTTTTGTTCGTTTAGTGTGCGACCAGCCTTAGCCGTAATGATAATTTATAACAATAAGTAAGTAGTAAGTAGAATTCTTGATATTTGAATTTTGGATAATCCATTTGTTATATTATTAGCCAATTTACCGGGTATAGCAGATGCAGCGATAGAACATCTGAAAAAAGTGTACGTACAAGTGCCTTTGTGGCTGTATAATTATTTTTCACCGATTGAATGAGGGTGGAACCTTACAAATTTTTTAATACCAAACCCCATTGACCAGCCACCTGCTCTGTACTGGGAATTGTGGCTGCACAAAAAACTGGGTGTTCTGTACACCCGCTTGTGCAGAATACAGCGATGAAATTTGCACAAATTGTCCTCCAAGACCAATGACTACATATAATGATGACGAAATAGAAAACAAAGAGAATGTACAAAATAATTAAAAATATTTTTAAAATGTATTTTGTAATAAATTTCTATTGACAACGAATTAAAGTAATCATCATTTTTTGCTGCATTACACTCATTATCTTGATCTTTGAAGACTAATTAATATAATAAACATATTTTTAAAACATATTTTATTTTTTTCACCTGAAATATTAGAAAAAAAAATTTTTCAAAATTTTTTGACTCTTTCGAATTTTGTATTTTTTTTTGCTAGAGCGTCAATTTTTAAACTATAAAGGTTGAAGTATTTTTAATTACGGACATTTAAAACAAAATATATTAAAATCGGAGCTGTTTTGGCCGGTTCCGAGACAATGCACTTTTTTGAGCTAACGCTCCTCCACTAATAGGGAACATTCATCAGGGTTATTTTCTGTACCAGAAAAATTTTTAAAAACATTATATGCCTCTTCTAAACTTTGGTCTTTATCTTAAGCTTTCCTTTTTTTCCTTTCCTATCTGTTTTCATCTGTTTCATCAATCAAAATATTGTCAGAAGGTGTAGACTGGATGCTAACTTCTACTTCAGCTTCCTCTATTTGAGAAACATTACTTGAACGATCATTAAAGGAATCAGCAAATATTTCTTTATTTGTTTCATTTTCACTATCTTCATTTAATGTACCCTACAAAAAAATAATAATTTATTCATGTATTTCTATATAAATTTGATATTTCTTGCAGTTGCCCAGGACATCGCATGAATGGCAAAAGACTGCTGAAGATTTCAATGAAATTTGGAATTTTCCCAATTGCCTCGGAGCATTAGATGGGAAACATATTTTAATTCAATCACCAATTAATAGTGGTTCTGAGTTCTTTAATTATAAAGGAACATTCAGTATCGTATTAATGTCATTAGTAAATGCAAAATATGAATTTATATTTGTTGACATTGGATGTCAAGGACGTATTAGTGATAGTGGTGTTTTTCGAAATAAGACACTTTTTAAGAAATTAGAAAATAAGGAATTAATGTTACCAGGCGATGAACCACTTCCACAGGGAAATATTCCCTTACCATATGTATTTGTAGCAGATGATGCGTTTGCATTAAGTACAAACATATTAAAACACTATCCCGGACTTTACAACCAAGGAAGTAAACAAAGAATTTTCAACTACCGTCTTTCGCGTGCGCGTAGAGTTGTTGAAAATGTATTTGGCATAATGTCATCTATTTTTCGGGTATTAAGAAAGCCATTGTTGTTAGAACCGGAAAAAGTTATGAAAGTAACTATGGCTTGCGCTCTGCTTCATAACTTTTTACGAAAAAGTACAACGTCAAAATATTTACAACATGGAGTTACAGATAATGATGAAAATGGAAAGTTAATACCCGGAACTTGGCGAAATGATCAAAACGACATGACGTCTTTTCAAAATTTAAAAAATATTGCCCGAAGATCTGGAGAAGATGGAAAAAAAATAAGAGATAGTTTTGCAGACTACTTCGTAACGAACGGTGCAGTTCAATGGCAAAACAATATATAATTATCTCTATAATTATATAAAGATAAATGAAAATTTATGATTCCAACAAATATTATTGTTCTTTATGTTTGTTAATACTAAAATAAAAATTAATCAAATTTTGCATACCTCAGAGTTGATTGTTTTATTAGGCTGGTATACTCCTCTTAAAAACTTGTTCATTTTATCAAATTGAAACCAATCAGGTTTAAATACATCCTCTACACCTGATCCTTTTCGCATGCTTTCCTTGACTTTTTGGGCAAGTCTTCTATACGTCGCCATCAGAGAATCTTTTTTCTTTTTTATTTCATTCAGTGAACATCGAATATTTAATGTTTGTAGTATTTTATTCCACGCGTCATATATTCTATATTTGTCTTTATGTTTTGGATGATTTGGGTCCCATATTTCAGGACAATTTGAATATACCTCCAAAAATTCTAGTGTCATTTCTTGATTCCACTCCATCACGTCTGAACTCTACTAAATGGACAAGTGAAATGAAAATGAAACATCGAACACTTGTGGAAGACCACCCAAGTAGACTCGCGCATTTGACTCGTGTCATATTTACCGACAACGAACGGATCGGCTCAAGCCGAGCCGCACCAAGGCGAGCAACCCTATCCCAGAATGCGGAGCTCGCCGAGCCTTGCTCGTTGTTCGACGAGCCACGCGCCGTGGGAATCCGGCTTAACAGTGACGATGTTAACACACTTAATAGTAATTTAATAAGTGCTACACAACTAGCAGCAAACGATTCAGGAATAACAATTTTTAAACGAATAAATATTAATCAAAATTATTCAAAACAAAACCAACATTGGTTTAACCAAAAATGTACAATGTTAAAGAATGCAACAAAGTCTAGTTTAAACAAATATATTAAAAACAGAACTGAAGAAAACCAAAACGAATTCATTGCAAATAAAAGAAATTATAGAAAATGCTTAAAATTGTGTAGGAAATATACTTAAATGAAGTTTCAGAGTCCCTGAGCAATACAACCAGTCAAAATTTTTGGAAAACTGTTAATTCACTGAAACCAAAATCTAATTTTGTAGTTGAAGTAGAGCTCAATAAATAGGAAAACTTTCTTAGAGCAAACCGTAAGCCGGTAATCTGGAAAAATAATTGTTTCAAGGACTGTCTACACCCAATGTTACACTAGAAGAACTACAAGGGAACATGTCATTGCAAATTAAATAAAACTGCCGGTAGCGATGGGATAGGAAATGAATTTTACAAAAACTTACCCCCAAATTGGGAAAACTATATTTTAAACTTTTTTAACATCATACATGAAAAGGAAAATGTCTACTGCACAATTAGTAATGTTGTATAAAAAAGGTGATATAAAAAACCCACTAAATTACAGGGGTATAGCCCTAATGAATTGTGTGAGTAAATTATTTACCCAAATAATGAATATGAGACTTAAAATATGGATAGAGGATTATAACATCCTTCGTGAAAATCAGATGGGCTTTAGGCCTCGGTCACAGTGGCAACGTTTTCGGCCGAGCTTAATTTCGGCCATGTACGGCAGATTACTCCGATCGTTTCATTTATGAACAGACACATTAACATGGTCACAGTAAAACCGATTCGGACCGGCGACTTCAGCCGAATTTTTCGGGGATTCAAATTTATTTGTTTTTTTCGGAAGTTTCGGTTCAATTTTGATGAAATTTGCATGCATTTAATATTAAAAATGGTGGATTGTGAAATTTTGATCAGTTTAGTTTTTGAGAAAACCACGTTATGGGATACAGGGAATAAAAATTATCATAACAGAGATATTGCCCGGAAAGTATGGAATGAGATAGCCTTAGAAATGAAAACAACCAGTAAGTAAAAACTTTTTTAAATATTATATTGATGTTGAATTGCTCCCATAGTATGAAAATATTGTTTAAATTTATCGCGTATTTCGTATGCTTCCCTGGTAGAACGATTAAAACTCCTCTATTTTCATTGTATACACCCCTTTCCGAAGTTATATCATATATTCCCTCTCTGTCTATTACAATATTGTGCAATATGCAAACACATTTTACTATTGTATCAACATGATTTGGGTAAACTTGTAATTCGGCTTTAAGGCATCTCCATTTGTTCACTAAAATTCCAAATGCACATTCAACTCTGCGTCTTGCTCTACTTAGTCGATAATTGAATATTTCCTTATCATTAGTAATATTATCGTCAGCAGGATATGATCGCATTAGGTATTTTTTTAAAGGATACCCTTGATCGCCCAAAAGAACAAAGGGAAGAATATCATCTGTATTTGATAGTTTTCTGTCTGCTGGTAAATTAAATGTATTGGTTTCCAAGCAATGATATACATTAGTTGTAGTAAATACTCCACTATCACTTTGTCTTCCATATGCTCCTATATCTACCGTTATAAATTTATAGTTTGCAGCTGCGATCCCTTGAAGATGAATTGAAAAATATTTTTTATAGTTATAAAATTGAGATCCAGAATTATTTGGACATTTTATTCGAACATGTTTGCCGTCAACACACCCAACGCAATTTGGGAAGTTCCATAAATGTTCAAACCCATTCGCAATTTTGTAAAAGTCATCCGTTGTTGGTATAGCCATATGTTTTAAACAAAATGTATTCCAAATAGCTTCACATGTTTCGTAACCAATATTTGCTATTGTGTTATGAGCCATTCTACAAGAGAATGCCAGTGATCTGAATGCAATTCCCGTTGATAGAAATCTACAAAATAAAAAAAAAAATTAAAAGAAATAAACTAAATAAAAAATAAAAAAAATAGTACTTGTATTTTAATAGTATCAGTATACAAAGAGAGATAATAATTATTTACAATCTATTCCTTTTAGGTGTTCCCGTTAAAAATAAATGGCAGAATCTGAGAGATACCTATCGCAAGGAGTACATGAAATCTTTATTACCAACCGGATCTGGTTCTCAAGGCTTTATTTCAAAATGGAAATATTTTGAAATGTTAACATTTTTTAATTATTCCCTTGCACCACGAGTAGTAATCAATGTTTCTAATGAAAGAGAAAACTTATATTTGGAATCCTCTACAGATGTTCATGAAGAATCAAGCAATGAATTTAATTCAGATTTACAATTTGATGATGACCCGCAATCCCCAGACGGTTCTGAAACAACATCGAATTCTGACAAAACCCCAAATGAAAAAGACCAAAATATAGCGAAAACAAATAAGTTGCAAAAGCCAAAATCTGTTAACACAATGGAGACGCCCAAACCTACTAAAAAAAGTATTCGATCTCAGCAGGATCCAATAAGTGACTTGACAGCCACTGAACAACAAAAAAATGCTCATTTAGACGTTATGGCTTCTCACTCCCAACCAAATACAGAAATTCAGGATGAAGACTATTTCTTTCTAATGAGTTTACTACCACATTTACGGTCTATTCCAAAAGATCATAAATTACAAACGCGAATTAAAATTCAGCAGCTTATTATTGAAGAAAAACAACTTTGTGATTTTAGCCAGTCAGCCTTTATTCCTGTTGCAACACCTTCACCTTCAATACAAGATCATACAAATGACTCACTTTTATCAACAACTGATGGCCAAAACAACCCCCAACAAAAAAATTACCGGGAATTACGCCCACCAACTACTGGCACTCAAAGCTTTTCTGGCCTGTTAGTTGAATTTTTGTGCTTCCCTAATGAAGCAATAAATAATTAATAAATATTTGGACTAGTTATTTGTACGTTTCGAAGAATAAATATTTTATTTTTTTAATTACTTGTTTATTATGAATTACAGAAGGTGCTATCCTGTAACAACAAGCCTTTCCTCTGGAGATATACACTGACGAAAATTTGAATATTTTTGAATGGTATCTTGAATTCCATTCAAAACGTAGTAAAACGTTTTCTTTACCCATTCTCATGGACTCAAAAAACTTTTCTGGTTGATCCAGTTAATTGTGAAAAAAGCGTATGATATTCTCCAAATCTCTTTCTGGAATGATAAATGTCATTAATGTAGTAGCGTTTCTTTTTAACAATAACACTTTTACCGCTAGGCTAGTTTCTGTCAACAAATAGGTTTGTAAATTCATAACGATTATTCACTTTTTAATGAAAAGCACTATATGAAAAATTAAAACGCGTAGTATTCTACCTATTTTGTGCCATATACAGATCATCATCATCGGCCGATCACTTTCGGCCGTACATGGCCGAAATTAAGTTCGGCCGAAAACGGTGCTACTCTGACCGAGGCCTTATTCCAAATCGAGGTACGACCGATAATATATTCTGTCTCACCACGCTGACACACCTACAACTTAGATTTAGAAAAAATCTTATGTTCGCAATCTTTATAGACTTCCAGCGTGCGTTTGACTCAGTCGATCACAATTTACTTTGGAAAAAACTTTATAGAAGCGGTGTTAGCACTAAAATAATCAGAATTCTTAGAAATCTATATAAAAATGCAACCTTTTAAGTAAAACAGAACAACCAGACTTCAGAACAAGTGGAGATAATATATCTGGCGCAGTCTCTGTAGGATTAGTGAAAGTTTGCAAATTCGGAAATTCGTAGAATTTAATCCGTTTAAAATTCGCAATCGTCCGTTTTAACGGTTAATTCACTAAACGAACTTTACAATTTTGTTCGTAAATTCGACACCAAATCCTCATAAACTCAACGAGGAAACAGCTAAAGAAGTAGACTGAGTCGTCGAAACAGTTAGTACTCCAGTGTCTTCACGTCAAGGATCACCAGAGTCGCTACATCTCCGAGATCGAGCCCAAAGCCGCAGCGAGCCCAGCAGCCGTATCGGGCCCAGCAGCCACAGCGTGCCCAGCAGCCGCACCAAGCCAGCAGCCGATCATCGCCGAGACGTCGACATACCTTCAACCCTCACCCATCAACAGGTAGAAGACACCATATTATGATAAGAGAAATCATTTTACTATTGTAAGTGATATAAAATTTTATTTTTTCTTATATAAGTCTGGATTCTCTTATACAAGCACTTGCAAATTTAACTATAATCAACATGCCTGACCAAGTAGAAAACATTTTCCAAAATATAAATAACGAAATTCTCAAAATGCTAGACTTAGCACCAACATTCGATGGAGACGTAAAGTCCCTATCAAATTTTATTAACACAATATAAAACAAACGAACCCATCAGAAATAACAAAAAAAAAAATTGTAATGCTAACTCTCAAAAATAAAATTCACGGAGTAGCCGCGCAAAGTTTAAATAGATCAAGTTTCACTAAATGGTCAGAATTAAAAGACCACTTACAACAAAACTTTTCTGACACACGCTCTGAACACACACGCATGTACGAGGCTAGTCATTACAAACAAACGAAAGAAAATATCTTAGACTATTTTAATAAATTTAATGATTTATATCTCATTTATAAAAGCAAAATCGAATGCAAATTCGTAGCGGCTGCCTTAAAGTTATTGTGGACCATTCTGTAGAATACTTCGTTCAAAGTTTTATAAACAATTGTACAGAACCCTTTAGAAGTCAACTTGCTGCCCGTAACCCTCGAAAACTCACAGATATCCTAAACTTGATAACCAATGACTTGCAATATATCCACACACAACAAAAAATACAGCAACAAGCCTTACCACAACCACCTAAACATCAAATACAATTCAATTACCCTAAACCTATGCACCTATGCATAAATATCCTGCTCAATCTACTAGCCGTATGCACCCTCCATCTCAATCTACTAGTCGAATGCACCCCAATCCCAACAAAGATCATTCGCACCACAAGCAAATGCCCGTAATGCATCATTTCGAAATCCTACTCCTATGAGTATTCAAACAAGACAAACTGTTATGCGAAACCCTAATTTCCAATAATTACATAATCAAAACGTAGAAAACTTCGACGAATCTCAAGAACAAATCTAATTTTCACAATTATTCGAAACTGATAATGAATACATTGAAAATCCTGACACTCAAAATTTTCCCGAACTCGAGTCACCAACATCGAATCCCTAACAAACAACTTTAGTGCATTACCTTTTATCCAAGTATCAGATTATAAAATTCTTTTAGACACAGGCTCGACACATAATTATATTCACCCAAAATTAATTAAACAAAATACGACTACATTTCCTGAAAATTTCAGTGTACACACTTGTAATGGAAAATCAACCGGTTCTGAATTTACATTTTTCAAATTTAAAAATTTAAACATAAAGAGTTACATATTTGACTTCCACAAAGACTTTGATGTACTTTTAGGCATACCTGGAATACCATTATTACAAACAAAATTTGATTTTGTAAAAGGAGAAGTAAATTTTCTTAATAAATATATATATATATATATATATGAATTTCAATACTTAGACCAGCGTAAGTTTAATAATAATAATAATATAGAGATAAACCAGTAAGAAATACGAGACGAGCATTTAACAGATAAGGAAAAACATGCATTATCTATTACTCTCAACAAGTATAAAGACCTAATATTAAATGAACATGAAAAATTATCACATACTAGCAAAATAAAACACCATATTAAAACAACCGATAACATCCGGATTCACTCAAAACAGTATAAATATCCAGAAATCTACAAGCAAGAGGTACAATCTCAAATTGATAAAATGTTAGAAGATGACATCATTCAACACTCTTATTCACCATGGTCGTCACCTATATGGGTCGTACTGAAAAAACAGGACGCCTCCGGAAAACAAAAATATCGTATTGTCACCGTAAACTAAACGAAAATACCGTGGACGACAAATTCCCTATACCAGACATAACTGATATTCTCGACAAACTTGGAAAATCAAACTATTTTACCACCCTAGATCTTACTTCCGGTTTCCATCAAATCGAAATCAATCCCGACGACATCCCTGAAACTGCATTCTCGACAAATTTTGGCCATTATGAATTTAAACGAATGCCCTTCGGTCTCAAAAATGCCCCGTCGACATTCCAGAGTTGATGAACTTTGTGTTAAAAGATTTAGTTAACAAAGTTTGTTTCGTCTATCTCGATGATATTATAATTCTAGGAACATCCTTTCAGGAACATTTAGAAAATATTGAAAAAGTTTTCAAAAGGCTTCGCGAAGCCAATCTAAAAATTCAGTTGGACAAGTGCGAATTTCTCCGTAAAGTAGTCGCTTATCTTGGACATATTATCACTACAGAGGGCGTTAAACCGAATCCAAGCAAAATTCAAGCTATCAAAAACTTCCCAATCCCGAAAACAAAAGAACAAATAAAATCATTTTAGGCTTACTTGGCTATTACAGACGGTTTATTAACGATTTTTCCAAAATTACAAAACCCCTCAGGTATTGTTTAAAGAAAAATAACAAAATCGACATAAATAATAAAGAATATAGAGAATGTTTTGAGAAGTGCAAAACTCTCCTATCTAACGATCCCATACTCCGATATCCCAATTTTTCAAAAGATTTCCTCCTCACTACCGATTCCAGTAATTTTGCTCTTGGCGCTGTCTTATCACAGCGAGATAAAAACAATAAAGACCTACCAATTGCGTATATATCACGTACACTCAACAACCATGAAATTAACTATAGTACGATAGAAAAAGAATTACTAGCTATAGTATGGGCAACTAAACAATTTCGCAATTATCTTTTAGGCCGTAATTTCAAAATTATTACAGATCATCGCCCACTTGTTTGGCTAAGTTCCCTAAAGGAGCCAAATCAGAAATTAATACGATGGCGACTGAAACTTGAAAAGTTTAACTATACCATAGAATACAAAAAAGGTTGCCAAAATCACGTAGCCGATGCTTTCTCTACGATGAGACCACAATTTGAAATTCGTTACAAAAATTCTGAACAATCCGTTAGTATTGGATAATAAAATTTTTATTCAAAAACACCTAAGATTGATATTACATCTTATCACAAAAAATTTATATTATGAAAATCCTACCCCTGTAAATATTAAAGCTTGTTTAAGAAAATTATTTGAACACTGCATTCAAAACGATATTACAGAATTAGATTTACCACGTATCTGTTCCGGTCATGATAAAATACCTTGGTCTGAAGTCGAAAATTATATAAAAGAAATTTTTGAAAATTCTTCAATTATTTTTAACGTTTACGAAGAACCCCCAAATTTAGAACTAAATTTAAACACAGACAATGCTTCCATTATAGTTGAAACAGGTTCAGAAAATGAAACTACAGAAACTTGTCACTCTGATGACGAAAGTCCTGTTAACGGATTAACCTATTTAGATACTTCCATAAATACTTGCAAAAATCAAATCGTTAAAGAGACAACAAGTAAAAACGATATCAAAATATTAAAACTTTTCGGACATACAACCCAATGCTTTTACGTATATTTAAATAAAATAAATTGCAAAGAAACAATAAAAAACTTCATAAAAGATTATCTACAACCCGGTATAACTTATTATTGCATAATTCCCGATAATTTCAAATTACCTTTTAATGCTATATTACAAACCTATTTTGACAGCGGAAGTTATAAACTTGTATCATGCAAAACAATGACTAAAGACTTAGAAGACAAAGACGAACAACAATAAACAATTCAAAATTATCATGAGAGCAAAACAAATCACAGGGGTATAACTGAACAGTTCATATTCAGGTAAATACACAAATAATTACCCTCAAAATTTCCCTCGAAAATTTATTCCAACAATATGATATACTAGAAAAGAATTCCGCTAAATTATTTCAAAATTTAGAAAATTATAATAACTCCAAAAATCATAATAATGACAATAAATTAGCAAATTACCAGAATTTCTTAAAAAATTTAATATTACATTTAAAAGAAAAAATCCAAATGTTAAATATAAAAAAAAAACTAAACGAGGAGTACTTAACGGCTTAGGCTCTATTATTAAGAGTATAGCAGGCAATCTTGACCAGTCCGACAAAGACAGATATGACTAGATAATAGAAAATATCGATAGTAAACAAAAATTAATTTCAAATAAAATTAACACAATAATAAAAATTAATAATAATATCACGGCACAATTCCATGACAAAATTAATATAATAAATGAAAACAATAAATTACTGAATAAAAAACTAAATAATATGCAAAAAGAAATTGGGTTTATTCTGGAAGAAGTAGACACTATCAAAATATAAAATCTTATAAATGAATTCATACAAGTCGGACAAGACATATACTTCTCTCTTATCCAATTGGAAGAAACTCTTACCTTTTGTAAATTAAATACCCTACATTTTGGCGTAATGAATCATAAAGAACTTTTGGAAGAAATAAATAAAATCGAAGACAAACACCTACAATCAGCACTTGTAAATAACCTATTAAACAACGATATCATAAAGACATATTTTTCCTATAAGAATCCTAATCTGATAATCCTTATCGAAATTCCTTCTAACACCCGAGTTGAAGAAATAATTCAAATCACTTCCATTCCTGCAAAATTGCATGTGTATGAAACTATAAACGTAGTTAATGGATTATATTCTAAGAATAATTGTAAGATTAAGCTATTAGATAAATGTACTCAATTAAATAATAATGAATATTACTGTTTCTCACAAATAAATGAATATGAGAAATGTCTAGAGAATGTAATTTGTTATAAAGACTTTCATTTTTGCGAATATAACAAGAAATCCAAAATTAATTCAATCATTCAAATAAAAAATTCAAAATTAAATTATTTATACTTTCCAAATAAAAAGCAAGCGAAATATCTCTGTAATAATAACATGGAAATTCAAGAGCTCGAAGGAATATATCGTACCGAAAATTGTGTAATTAATAATCAAATCAAACTATTAAATAACTACGGAAATTTCATAGACTTAAATAATATCACAGAAACACAGGTTGTTCATTTGGGTGATGAAATAAAAAAATTATCTGAATTTCAAAGTAGTAAAGAAAACGATATTTTCCTATACCCTACTTATGCAAATCAGTCTAACAGTCATATTCATTATACTATAATCTATATTATATTAATTATTATAAGTGTATTGATAATATTCTATAGTATTAAGAAATGCAAAGATTATCTCTCAAAGAAAAATGAAGTAAATGATTCTAAAGACATTGGAATGTATAGAGTAGAACCACAGCCAAATTGTAGTAAAAACTCAACTCTTGACGATTTCGTTTTTCCACTTAAGGGGGGAAGAGTTAAGTAGAGACGTCGCCCCATATTCTGCTAATATATCAAAATTCAACTATGGAAGCGTGCAAATGGACACCTTCCCATGGGAAGAGTTAAGTAGAGACGTCGCCCCATATTCTGCTAATATATCAAAATTCAACTATGGAAGCGTGCAAATGGACACCTTCCCATGCAGATAATCATTGTAAACCTTATATAAGACATGTAGCATATAAGAACACGTGTGTATTCCTTAGACTAGCAACTGTCTCGCTTCGTGACAAATAAAACTTTTTCAAAAAGTTATTTTCGAGTTTAAAAATATATCTTACATAACAAAATTTTATTTTCAAAATAGATTTATTTATTTATTTATTATTGACCTCCTAACAGGATTAAAAAATCCCAATTACAAGGGGGTCAGACATACAGCAATTAACAAATTACAAAAAACATGTTTGACGTAGAGACAGAGACATAATATGTACATATACATACATACAAATACATATCAAATATACATACGAAATATTAACATAGAAAAATTAAATACATACGAGTATATTTATGTGAGATTTTTAATATCAAAATGTACATAAATGATTGGTCAAAATGGTTCTAAATACTTTGTAATTTAAATGAAAAAGGTCAACTTCAGTATCTATTTTTCTTTTGATGCTATTGTAAATCAAACACAGTCGTGTAATTGGACTCTTCAAATAGTAATTTCTCCTAAGATGAGGAATATAAAATGTTATGCAGATTCTGGATGTAAGGCGCGGAATATTTATTGTCATCTTCATTGAAATAATTGTAACGGTTTAACAAAACACGAAATGAATTACTTACTTATCAACACATAAAATTAAACAATGTTACATTAAAAACTTGCCTAATAGACACACAGATGTTACAATGAATAATCAAAGTGAATTATATAGAACCGTGATAGAATCGAAAACACAATTCAAAATGTGTGAAATTCATAAATTTACATCAAATTATTTCCCACCTCAGAAAAAAAATACGTGGACCAATAGTTGCTTAGTAATGAAAAATGCAAGTTCTTAAAGCGACGTTCCCGATATCTATTGACTGGAATTGAGTACTAGTGGCAAAGGCCCGGCACTCGCCATATAAGTTTGATGAGATGCGTAACGCAGGATTGTAAGGAATAAATGTAGATGGTAAAAACGATATTATTTTGCTCTCATATGCAGATGATATGGTGCTCTTTTGAAAATCTGCAGTAGATGTACAGAGGAAATTAGCCTTCCAGAATAAATATTGTGAAAATAATTCACTACAGTTAAATGTTCAAAAAATTAAAATATTGTCCTTTTGCAACGGACGCACCAATAAGAGTTATTAAAATTACTTAGCTGTACATGGGGTTGTGAAGGGGAAGATTCGACTACTGTTACCGAGTTGTGGGGGTGTTGTTGGCTAGCAGAAAAGAATCCAGTGTACCGTTATCCTTAGGCCGTATATTCCGCTCATTTTGTTTGGGAATCTCTTTTTGTTGTTGCTGCGGTGTTGTTAGGGAATCTGTCGATGATTGGCTACCTCTTGTTCTTTTCCCGGATATTTGCTGGTCGTTGATAATTGGTTTCCCATCAATTAAGAGTTTATTTCGAACGAGTTTTACATTTATTCCTTCCTATGTAAGTTTCTTTTTGGTTTTTAATAGTTCGTTTCTATTTTCTCTCATCACTTTTGGCAAGTCTTCTTCAATATATATGTACCTTTAAATTTACGTCTGTTAAAATATATTTCATTTCTGGCTTTCTGAGATGAAAATATAATTAATACTGGTCTATTTTCGTTATAAGATTTTTTGTAGAGCCATTGTATATGGTCGATATCAGACTTACAAATAGAAGGTATTAGTATTTCTTTAATCAAGTTTACTCTCAAGTGTTATATAGTTGACATCGGTCTCTTGTAATCCATAAAACTCTAGGTTTTTTTTTTTCTTTATTTCTCTCTCTAACATATGTTTACCTTCTTTTGTTGCATTTCCATTTTTTTTTTTTTTTTAAGAGGTTTATTTTTTCTTGATTAGTTGTACAAATGGATGTTATTTGTTGAATTTCTAGTTTTGTATTACATATTTCAGATTTAATTTCATCTAAAGTGTTCAGTTTTGTTAATTTATTTAAAATTTCCGAAAATTTTCCTTCCATGCTGTAAGAAATTTAGGGTTATGTCTCTGTATATTAAAGACAAACACAATTATTTCCAGTTTCAATCTATTGTTATTCAGATTAAATTTGTATATCGAAGTTTACTAATCAGTAACACAGTTTTATTTTTGAATGTTGTATTCTTTTTTTTTTGTTTTTAAAATTCAGATAATTTTTTTATATTTATGGCTCTACTCAATGTTGCCAACAAATTAAAGAAATACACTGCGAAGGACAGAATTAATCATATTAACTGTATTCTTTTTGGTTAAAATCTCAGTTCATCTCAGCTCACTTCAGATAATCTCAATAAATTGTTGTTCTTCTTGTTCGAACTGAGTTGAGGTGTACTGAATGTACTCACTTCCCCCCTTACCGATGGTGCATCACCCGCGAAACAAACTCAGAATGATCTGAACCATGCAGATCAGTGGAGGGGGTAATGTTGTGAGGAGAACTGTCAATTGTGTTTCGAAAGTTGAGTTGTTGAAGTAAACAAAAATGTCGTTTACAGTACTTTATGATGAAGGTAAGAAATAAATATATTTCATTTAAAGAATGAAGTATTTATTACAGTTTTTTTTTATATATTTTAGAAGCGGAAATCTTGGAATATACTCCAGGAACTTTTTCATCTTGCTCAGAGGGGAAAAAGAATTGGAGCTATGATATGACATTACTTTTAATAAGAACAGTCGAAAGTCATTACGGAGAATTGTATCATCCTAAATTTAAAAAAAAAAAAACATTTGTGGATGAATATTGCCAACGACTTAAATAGCCAAAACGTTGAAGTAGGTAGAAATATATTCAAGACAGTTATTTGTTAACAAATTCTTGCTTCAAGACAATTTATTTTAAATGATATTTTAGGTTACTGCATCAGCTTGTCAAAAAAATGGCAAAATTTAGTTAGAAGCTATAAAGTTTGTAAAGACAATAAATGGACGAGATATTAGGCGATAAGCTGAATTATTCGAGCCCCCATTATATGGATGTATCAAAATTAACACATATTTCTGACGATGATTCGTCAGAAGATGGAAACCAAAAAGAATAAGTATTAAATGATAATACAACTGATTTGAAAGAATCAGCTGTAGAATCCCCGAAGAAGAAGAGGAAAACGAAGCAGTCGTTAACTATGCAAGAAATTTTAATACAAAAAAAGAAGCAGAATGAGAGATGCGAAGAAAAGAAAAAATGGAAAGGAACGAATCAAAGTTAAATCTAATGAAAAAGAAGCTTGAACTGGAGGAAAGAAAATACAAGTACTAGAAGAGTTCCTAAAACAAAAGAAGAATTTTTTTATGTGATATTTAGAGATATTATTTTATTTATTTCAGTTCTAGAGAATCTATTTTTATTTTGTTTTTTTTTATATTTTTATAAGTATTTTGTTAGAAAGCAGTTATCAGATGTTATAAAATATATTTATTATAAACATATATTACATATTATCAAGAAATAAACCAATATTTACATTTGAATCGTCCATTGTTAAACAAATGTTATGTAAAGTCCATGAATCTAAAACACATTTTGCAACAAAATTAATATTTTTATTGTCAAAATGCCTAAGCCGCCTGAATCTTCCGTTTAATAAGCCGAAAGCATTCTCTACATCGATTCTTGTCGATGAATGTTTATAATTAAATAGTTTTTCTTCATCCGTGAAACGTCCATTGTCCATAAATGGTGGAACTAACCAAGGTAATGTAGGATATGCCGAATCTCCTAGAATATATCTGTCTTCTATATTAAGACTAACATTATGAGCTTTTTCGTCAGTGGCGGCTATTCGGGTGAAGAAGGTGAAGAGCAACTTCACCTGTTATTTCAGAAAACAAAATACTTTAAAAAAAATAATTTCACATTATTTTTTCATTATGTACTATAAAGCCTGAAATAAACATTAATATAATTTAAAAATCAAATTATCTACTAAAAATTATATAAACTGATCGTCCGCAACCCGCATTACATGAAGAGTAATTCAAATTTTGAATAAACTCTTCACAGTTGCGCGCGCAGCTAGCGTTTATTGGCTAGTAAGAATGGTTGCCATAGCAAAAATGCTTCCCCCTCCGCTTACAGAAGCGAATGGTGAATACCACATTTCGAACTCTGCACCTCATCTGCACACTGAAATTGATGCATTGAAATTTGAATAGTTATTATTTTATATATTATAATTTTAACTTATTTAGAAGGTAATACTAATATATTTTTAAGTGAAAATAAATTCACATTAATATTTTATTGTTAATATTAATACTTTAACTCTTTAACAGATTGCACATTGTATATTTAAATCATCAGAATGAATCTGCATAATGATATTATATGAAATTTATTGGAATAACCGTTCTCTAATTGGATAGATGATAATAAAAAAGATGTATTGGCAAGTGGTCGACCAACCCCAACATTAAATTTAAATTAAATAAAAAATGTTAAAAACTGTGGAAGAACGCACAATCTACATTTTAAATCTGCCTGGTGCAATAAATTTTCCTGGTTATGTGGTAGCTTTTATTTGCAAAAACTTTTTTGAGGGATAGGCGTATTGAGCTAATTTATAAAGTATTACTTAAATATAATTTTGTTTTGTTTATAAATATTTTTTTGATTTAAAATATATATTTGAAATTTATCGTACGTAATAATTACAACAACCCCCCCCCCCCCCCCCAATACCCCTCTCCCATCAACATTCATTCATAAATATCTCTTCACCAACTTTTCACCTCACGAGCCGCCACTGTTTTTCGTAGAGAGCAGAATCGTGTAATGATCCTGACTCTCCACAAAAAACATCAAGAAAACGACGTTGATGATCCACTACGCCTTGTAATAATATGTATGGGTGCCTTTTCTGTTACAATATGTCTCTTGGTTTTCTTTAGGACGATTAATTGTAATGTGGGATCTATCAATTGCAGCCACAACTTCACGCAATCCTATTTGGAAAATTCTAATACAATTTCCACTTGTTCCTCTTCTGTTGGCCATTTTATGTACAGTGTGTCTGCTATAAGCGGGCCACCATTGCTAACTTTCTTATTTGAAGAGATAGAAAGACGATTAAATGGACAAATTTAACGGTGGAAAATACAAAACAATTGAACATCAAATACGCGACTTATTCAACAAAATAACATTTTTTTAAATGGAATGCCATATTGAAAATGGTACCATTTAAAAGATTTTTATTATCTGAATATAAAAGTTCATTATCACTATGCCTCTAAAATTAAAAACAAAAGAGTTATTTCAAGTTGAAATTTAAATATTTTATTTCATATTTTAATACACATAAATCATTATTGCTATGGAAAGAACAAAAACAAATAACAAAATTAATTATTAACTAGTAAACTTAAAAAAATTGTTCAAAATGTTGACCCTTTCTTCCACGACAAATGTGTGCTCTTTTTATCACAGACTTCATTGTTTTAGTCAACATCCTGTTTGATATTAGAGTACAGGCAGCAGTAATTCTGTTTTTTAATTCATCAGCCGTATTCACTGGTCTTTGATATACTTTAACTTTAATAAAACCCCAGACAAAAAAATCTAGGGGCGTAAGGTCAGGTGACCGTGCTGGCCACGGAACATGGCCATATGTGCCAATCCATTTTTGAAGGAATCTATCATTCAAATAGTGCCTCACTGCTAGCGCATTGTGTGCTGGAGCCAGTGACCTCTATATACAAAATGGACCGGCGGCTTGAATAACTTGTGTGTATCCACTAAGAATACCACCCGCCTGACTGGTGGGGTGTCTATCTCTCTCTAACTTTCGTGTATAGTTGGACCAAGCAGATATGCGAAAATGTGTTTAAGCTTTCTTCTTCATGTTCATCGTTAATTCGTCGTACTGGTACTAGCTGACGCATGCGTACTTCTCACTGTTAGAAAGAGATAGCCACCCCACCATGACAGTTGAGTGGATACAGCTCGCGCCGTTGTAAAGAGATAGGAGTCGCCGGTCCATTTTGTATATAGAGGTCACTGGCTGGAGCACCATCCTGTTGAAAGAACTTCATATTTCGTGCAACGTTTAAAGGCATATTATTAAGATAGTTCTCGAAAGTATCTTGAATAAAATGTAAATATACTTCTTGAGTCAAACTTCTTTCAAGAAAATAAGGGCCAATCAAATATGTATCTAATACACCTAACCAAACTTTAACACCGAAATGACCTTGAAAACTTGTCTGTTGGGTCCAAAAATTATTTTGATCACTCCACCGATAATGAATATTACTGTTAAAGAAGCCATTTTGCGAAAAATAAGATTCATCGGACCATAATATTTGATGGCTAATTCTATAATCCCGTCGATGCTCGTTTAATATCCACTGGCAAAATTCAAGCCTTCTTTCAAAATCACGATCTTGTAAATGATGAATTTTACGACATTTATATGGTTTGAATTTATTTTTCTTCAAAATTTTTCTTACCGAATCTTTATTAACGTTAGTATTAGTTTCAATTTCTCGTAATGATACTTCTTCAGTATTTTCCATTTTGTGGTAAGTATACGCCAAAACATTTTCTACATATTCTTCGTTTTCTGTCACTTGATCACGTTTTCTTTTTTCTTCACGTAATTTAGCGATTTCTCTTAAGCGGATTTCAATTTTCCTAAAATATGTTCTATTGGGTTGAGGTCTAATAGGATATAGTTCTAAATACTTTTGCGCACTGGCTACAAAATTTTTATTGCACTTTGCATAAACAAAAAGCATATCAACTAATTCATCATTAGTATATTTTTCCATTTTGTTGACAGCATCTATCAATAAAATGTCAATTGTTCTTTGTTTAATGTTAGTTTCTGTTGTTTCCATAGCAACAATGATATATGTGTATTAAAATATGAAATAAAATATTTAAATTTCAACTTGAAATAACTCTTTTGTTTTTAATTTTAGAGGCATAGTGATAATGAACTTTTATATTCAGATAATAAAAATCTTTTAAATGGTACCATTTTCAATATGGCATTCCATTTAAAAAAATGTTATTTTGTTGAATATTTGTCGTATAATATCGCCCAACTTTGTCCATTTGATCGTCTTTCTATCTCTTCAAATAAGAAAATTAGCAATGGTGACCCGCTTACAGTAGACACACTGTACATAGGACTGAGTGTTATTACGTAATTAATAACTATAGCTACAACTTTCCGTTATATTAAAACGGTCTGCTACTTGACGAAAAGTTTCTTGATTTGCCAAGTACCAGACAGTTAACAAAAAAGCTTTTCTAGGTGTTACCTGAAGAATAAGTCGACAAAATTTGTGCAGTGGTTATTTCCCCTGAAATTAAAACAAACATATGTTAACAACTTTTTACATTGGTGTTATATTTGTCATTTCAAATTATTACCAATACAAAAGGACGCAGTATTTTTTGACATCCGAAAATGCTTCCTAAATTCTTCTTCACTATATGCTTCCACTGATTCTTCAACATAATTTTTCACTCTTGTTCGGATTTTTCTTTCATTGTATAGAATATCTAAATCGGAATCACTACTACTAGTAGTACTGCTACCTGAAGAGGTGTCCAATTCATCATTCTCGAATAATGACTGCTGCAAAAGGAAAAATGTGTTTCGCATTTAAATTAATTAAAATAAATAAGCAAGCATACTTACTTACTAGTAAAATATTTTCAATGTTTTCCATTTTCAAAAACGTATTTGTTGTTTGTTCTAATCAACTCTGCAGCGAAACCGCCTAACCTCAACATATTCAAAATTAAAGCTCGACAGTTGACAACAAATTACATTGTTTTGTATTGCGCGCGCTTTGTCGCTCACTCTTTGGGAAATGTTGTTCTTTTCAGCGACATCTCAGCTCAGCTCATCTCAACTGACCTATCAACCGAGCTAAGCAACAATATTCCAAAAAGAATACAGCTATTATTCGCGCGATAGCCGAAGAATATATTAAAATCAGATTATATTATATTGCTAAACAGTTTAGATATGAAAATATATCTCAAAGAAATTATTTTAATAAATTAATTTTGTATTTTGTATAAGGGACAATAAAATGTATTTCTTAATATTAGTTTTTTTTTTTTTTTTTTCATTTATAATCAAAGTATTATATCTTTATTTTGTTATGAAATCCTAGATCATACTTACTTTATTGCGTTTTTGAAAATATTTCGTTGGATCTTATGAAAGTTATGTACGTTCCCTTATTTTTTAATGTAATATAAGTAAAGATCATCAATTTTTCGTACATACTTTTTTAATATCTTTTATTTTACCAAAAGGTAAGTATTTTGTTTTATGTAATGTGACAATCATGGAGGTATGAAACAAATATGGAGGTAGCTTATGCGAACTCAAATGAAGCCAACTGCTCTCCACTATCAGTCGAGACCATCTGTCATTTTGTGTCGTTCTGTACAGTACCAGGGTTGCCAGATTGGGCGATTTAGCGCAAATTGGGCTACTCCGAACTAAATTTTGCGAGGAAAAATAAAGATTTTCGATGGGCAATAATTTGGGCTACTTTCTATATATAAAATTGAAATATTGGGCGATTTCATTTTTATAATATCTTCAGTATTTTATTTTTTACCCCTGATATATCTGCAATTCTCATTATCCCTTGTGTTATGTGAGTTGTCAATATATTTCTTTTTTACTTTGGAACATGTGTTATGAAGTGAGTAACTTGTAAAGCTATATCTTATGTGTATTAAGCCATGTCTTATGCGTATTATATTTTGTTACATTGTATTTTATTTAATTACTTATTTTGCTTCGCTAATTGCCGATTTTTGCATTATCGGAAACTCGTGGATGAATGCCATCATCCACATCCCGTTATTCTCGAATTTGATCACGTATCATATTGTCCCTGAAGAACTGCGTATCAGCACCTTTAAGACTCAGGGATTGGTCTAAATTGACGTCACCTCATCTTAATATATACTACTGAGATGGGTTTTGCCGTCAGAGTTCAAAGTTAACAGTTCGTGAGAGCATTGTCAAAAGGGGTAACATTCGGACTTCGAAGAGAACTCTCCGGGAGTTTCAGTCGCGTTTCAAATTCAATATTCGCGTATAACAGGATAAATCAAAAGGCACATTTCGTGTATTTGTATTCTTTATTTCGGCAAATAAAACATGTATTGAAAGATACCAAAGTGTTTTAAGTACGAAAAGATCCCATTCAAAAATAAATATTGTTAAACTGTTGCGCAAGCCAACCACGCAACATAAAAACTGGTGTCAGGTGCTAAGGGTTTTAAAAGAAAATTCACAAATAAATCACGAAAACACTGAAACTGCCGAAAAAGAAGTCCGACAAGCCCAGTACGAGTTCCAGTATCCAGTACGAGTTCCAGTATCCAGTACGAGTTCCAGTTCCAGTACGAGTTCCAGTATCTAGCACGAGTTCGAGTTCCGGTTCCTGTCCACCACATCACATCGTTCATCAAGTGTGTGTGAAAAGTGTTCAGCGCAACGAATATTTAAATCGTGAGTACCTTTTTGTTTATTCACATATTTCCCCTGATTGAAAAAAAAAATATATATAAAATTTTAATTAAAAATAATGCCTGACGGAAATCAAGGCGCCGGTGGTGCAGCCGCCATAGCTGGTGCAGCAGCAGCCGCACCTTTGTCATTTTTTTTAATAGAAAATGCATTAAGAATAATACCAGAATTTAACGGCGAGAGAGATTATTTACATAAATTTCTTTCATGTGTCGATATTATGAACAATGATATAACGGATGTTAATAAAAAATTACAACTTCTTAGTATCGTGAAAACAAAACTTTCTGGCCCTGCCTATAACTTAGTCAAATATCACGCGTTTGAGGACTGGGAATCCCTTAAACAAACTCTTTTAAATCAATACTTAGAAAGACGTACAATACCACAGCTTCAATAAGAATTAATGAACTGTAGACAATTACCAAATGAAGATGTGCGTACTTTTGCAAGTAGAGTTGAAAGATGTAGTGTTGACCTAAGCGAAGCTTGCGTTGCTAGCGAAGGTATAGAAAGCGTAAATATTATTCAAAGTATTAATAGTAAATTAGCTTTACGCGCATTTACAGAAGGGTTGCCCGACTCATTCAAAATTATTGTAAAAGCAAGTCGATTCGACAACTTTTATGCCGCTGTGGACGCCGCAGTAGAGGAAGAAAAAATTTATAAAGACAAACGATCACGGCAATTTCAAAATCAAAGAGCGAATTATTCTAATAGAATAATAAAATGCAATCGTTGTCAAAAATTTGGACACACATCCGATAAATGTCAAACTAATATGTTCCGTGGTTCTTATAATTTACCAACATTCCCGAAACGTGAACCTAATGTAAACAAAATTGACGTTGTATGCAATTATTGTAAAAAGCCAGGCCACGTTATTGCTAATTGTAGAAAACGCATGTATAATAATAGATATAACAATCAAAATCCTGGACCTTCATATAATAGATTTAATTCAAATAACTATAGTTCGAATAATAATAATAATAATTCTGCGCATGCTACTAATTCACGAGCGTCGGGAAACGGTCAAGGACCAGTTCGCCGCGACGACGCGAATACCCAGGTCTTATCAGCCAAATGTAAGTCGTCATAATATTCCTAATAAAGTTTTCAATGTCAATTTTAATACTCAGGAACATGACTCTATTAATGTAAATATAATTAGTTGTTTAAATGAATATGTTGATCTACTAGTTGACACAGGATCTGACATTTCTTTATTAAAGAAAAGTTCCATGAAAGGCGATACTTTAATTTATTTAAATCGTACTATAAAAATTAAAGGTATTACTAACGAATACATACAAACTCTAGGTATTTGTTATTGCGAAATCAAGATAAATAATGAAATAATTATCCAACATCCATTCCATATTGTTCCTGACAATTTTCCAATGCCTTATGATGGTATTGGTAAAGACTTCTCTTCAAAGTATAAAGTAAATCTAGATTATGAGTCTAAAATCTTAAGCTTTGTTATTTCCAATCAGTTGGTATCATGGAATTTAACTTCCTGTAATCCGAGGATTAGCAGTACAAACGATATTGTCATACCACCGCGTTGTGAAATTATTACAAAAATCACTGTAAATAATGTTAAAGAAGAAAGCATTTGTTTTTCAAAAGAAATTCAAGAAGGTGTATACGTAAGCAATTGCCTGATAAAACCTGTAAACAATGCTTGTTTTGTTAGTATTGTAAATTCAAGCGAGAATGAAGTAACTTTAAAAGATATCGAATTAAATATCGAGAGTTTAAATAATTATAATGTTATCCGTATCTCTAATGATTCTGAAATTAACCGTTTAACTAAATTACGAGAAAAAATCAGATGTAATCATATGAACTCTTTAGAACGTGACTCTATCATAAACATTTGTGAAGAACGACTTGTTTTATTTAGAAGGAGACAAACTGACCTATACCAATGCCATTACTCATAGAATTCCTACTATCCCAGATATTAATCCTGTAAACGTGAAACCTTATCGTATTCCAGAACAACAAAAGCAAATCATTGAACAACAAGTAAATAACATGATAAATGAAAACATCGTAGAACCAAGTAATAGCACATGGAATTCACCACTTTTAATAGTTCCTAAAAAGCTTGATAGTTCCGGAGATAAGAAATGGCGTGTAGTAGTGGACTTCCGTAAATTAAATAATCTAACTATCAGTGATGCATATCCATTACCAAATATCAATGAAATTCTAGACCAATTGGGAAATTCAAAATACTTTAGCACTTTAGACTTAGCAAATGGCTTCCATCAAGTTTCATTAAATCACGAAGATAAGGAGAAGACAGCTTTCAGCACTCCTTACGGTCATTATCAGTATACTAGAATGCCTCAAGGACTAAAAGGATCTCCTGCAACATTTCAAAGGCTAATGAATTGTATTTTGACAAGACTTCAAGGAATTAAATGTTTTACTTATTTGGATGATGTAGTGATATATGGTCGAAATTTAAATGAACATAATACAAAATTAATCGAAGTAGTAGAACGTTTTCGTAAATTTAATCTGAAATTGCAGTCCAGATCCAAATAAAATATCAGTAATACAAAATTTTCCAGTTCCTAAAAATACCAAACAAATTAAATCATTTTTAGGTTTAGCTGGGTATTATAGAAAATTTATTCAAAATTTCTCGAAAATATCTCAACCATTAACTGAATTATTGAAAAAGGATAAAGTATTTAATTGGTCAGCTAAATGTTCTGAATCATTCCAGTCCTTGAGAGACATGATGATAAATCCGCCCTTGCTGCAATATCCCGATTTCGCAAGAGAATTTGTTTTAACTACTGATGCAAGTAATATCGCTGTTGGATCAGTACTATCACAGGGAATAATCGGAAAAGACCTTCCAATAGCTTATGCAAGTCGTACTTTAAATAAAGCTGAGACAAATTATAGCACAATAGAGAAGGAATTACTGGCAATAGTTTGGTCAGTCCAGCATTTCCGCCCTTATCTATATGGTCGTAAATTTAAAATAGTCACAGATCATAAGCCTTTGTTATGGATTTTCAATGTCAAAGATCCAGGGTCGCGATTAATTCGTTGGCGTCAAATTAGAAGAATATGAGTACGAAATAGTTTACAAAGCAGGCAAATCTAATACTAATGCCGATGCTTTAAGTCGTATATATGAAGTATCTATTCAAGAACCATCCTATGATGAATATTTAAAAGAAATAGAGTCTAAGATTATTATTAATCAAAACATTATAGAGAAAAATACTGATTTATTTCAAGAATCTCAAGAATTCAGTTTAGCTCATTGCATTAGTCAAAATGAGTAAAGGAATCGCTAAACAATTTAAAGATAAATTTCAGGAAGTAAATGTTTTGAAGTCACAAAACCCAAAATTACATAATTTGGTGTACTTAAATCAAAATAATCGTTTCATAATTTATCTGATTACAAAAGAAAATCACTTTGACAAACCAACTTATGTTAGAACAATGATAAGATTTCTATTTAAAAACACTTCAATTTTAATTCATGTTTGTTGGTTAGAAGATAGTAATACCTATACTCCAGATCAAATTAAACAGATTTTAAATGAATATCATGTTACTCCATTAGGAGGACATCAAGGTATAAACAGAACTTATAAGCGTATTTCAAATTCCCATAAATGGCCAAATATGTTTAAAGACATAAAGAAATTTGTTAGATCTTGCCCAACTTGTCAGAAAAATAAAATATCCACACATAGTAAACTCCCAATGGTTATTACATCTACATCTAAGAAACCGTTTGAGAAAATAATACTCGATGTAGTAGTTCCAGTTCCTGTAACTAATAACGGAAATAAATATTTACTTACCTTTCAAGATGATTTAACCAAATATTCCGAAGCAATGCCCATTTCAAATCAAGAGTCAATTACAATAGCAGAAAATTTTGTCAAAAACATAATTTGTCGACACGGTATACTAGAGTCAGTACTTACAGACCAAGGAGCCAATTTTCTTAGTCAATTGTTTAAAGATACGTGCAAGTTATTAAAGATTACTAAATTGCAAACAACAGCGTTTCACCCACAGTCCATAGGTAGTCTCGAAGGAAGTCACCGAACTCTAGCGGAATATTTACGTCAATATGTAAACAAAGATCAAAATGATTGGGATGATTGGATCCCATATGCAATGTTCTGTTATAATACAACACCGCATAATTCTACAAATTTCACCCCCTTCGAACTTCTTTACGGATTTAAAGCAAATATACCTTCAGCAGTTACAAAAAATCCTGAAATTAATTATAATTATGATGATTATAACAATGAGCTTAAAGCAAGGCTTCAACACTCACATCAAATAGCTAGAGAAAATCTTATAAATAATAAAGAAAAAAGTAAAGAATTTTATGATAAAAATTTAAAACCTTTAAGGCTTAACGTTGGTGATAAAGTCCTTTTAAAAAATGAAGCAGTTCCGAAAAACAAATCGAAAAAATTACTTCCTATATGGTCAGGCCCATATAATGTCATCGAAAATTCTGAAGTAAATACAACTATAGTTGTAGGTGGAAAAAGAAAGTTCACAACAATCGATTAAAGCTATTCGTAGAATAAATAATGATCTCTACTCAAAGTTTAAGATTCATTTGTTCTTATTAAAAAGTCAACTCAGTTTCAATATTTAAAGTCGTATGTTTATTTCCAGATGAATACCATGTTGAAATCCCTGAAGTCATTCCCATTTTTACTAATTTTGTTCCAAATCGTCGTCAGTCAATTGTTAAACATTACTCAAATAAAATATAGCCCAGGCATTTACTTTGAAAATATTGCCAAATTTCAAGTTTATAATGATGAATGGAAATTTATCACGTATGTAAATCAGGACAATTATGTGAATGAATATAAAAGTGTCAGATATATATCGAACAAACAAGATCGATATGTGATCGTATACTTACAATATTACCCGAAAATTAATGTATTTATTTTGTTAAGACCTTAAATAGTACTATGAAAAATCTAGACGCTAAAAACTTGCACATTAATAATTTATTAGGAGTAAATCCTCGAACAAAGCGAGCACTAATGAATGTAATTGGTAAAATTTTCAAAACTCTCTTTGGAACTTTAGACGAAGATGATGCTGAATATTACAATAAACAAATTGAAATTTTAAATAAAGATGAAAAACATATCTATACCTTAATGAAAGAGCAAACGTCTATATTTCATAGCACCATTAAAGTCCTAAATAGCACTACAAATGATGTTTATAAGCACATGAACGAATTTCAAGCAAAATTTAGAGATGCCGCTTCCTTTATAAATAATATACTAATAAAACAAATTATGTTCATGAACTCATTTCAAAACAAGATGAGTTATTTGCAATGACTACTTTATTAATTGATAATTTTCAATTGAATCAAATTAATTTATTAAATGTAATCATAGATTCACAACAAGGGATCTTAAATCCACTTGTAATAAATCCTCTAACTTTGCTAGAACAAATGTCGAAAGTACAAACATACCTACCTCATGAATTGTCATTCCCTGTAACTCTTAATATTGAGAATGCTCATATATTATATAGGCTAATTAAGCCTCATGTATATTACTATAATAATCATTTAACCTTTGTTTTAACAATACCCTCAGTATTTAATCGAGTGTATAATCTAGTTAAGATGACGAGTCTCCCTATATCAATCTCAGAAGATTATTTTGCTTTTATCTTACCTGAACATCCATATCTAGTAATCGATAATGGAAAACAACATTATTTTCTTACTGACGAAAATTCCTTGAATAATTGTCACTTTATTAAATCTCAATTATGTTATATTTGCAAACAAAGTCAACCAATTTACTATGTTCATTTAGATGACAGTTGCGAATCAAAATTAATTCTTCCTGTAAATAATATTCCGGAATCATGTGACAAACGAATAATGAAAAAATCTCATCCGATTTTCATTCAGTTAGCAAAACAAAATTCTTGGATGTTTGTCATGCCAAAGAAAGACAGAATTGCCATTGTTTGTAAAAATGAAAATACCAAAATGATTAAGTTAAATAATACCGGAATTTTAACTATGAATGATAAATGTATTATCTATTCAGATTCGTTGGTTTTGAGACCACACAAAGTATATTCTAGCAAAATAGATATTGATTTTATTCCTCCTTTATCAATAAAAAAATGGCATAAACATTGATTAAATTACCCAAATGAAATTACCAAAACTTTTGTTTAAACATAAAATAATCACAGCAACTGACAGTCATCAAGATTTAGGAAAAATAAATTATAATTTGGATAAATTAGAATTGGAATTAAAGCAAAATAATGAGATCCGAGACTCTACACAAAATAATGTTTACTATTTTTATTGGTTTTACGCATTAGTTATAATTATTACTTTCATGTTTATCTTTCGAAAATATATATTAAAAAGGTTTATATTCAAACTATGTATAAGCTCTACAACATCCACTTCTAATGATATTAATTTAGATACTTTCAATGTTTCAAATGAAAATTCAATCGTTCAAACCGAACAACCTGTTCCTAGCACATCTACAGGTGTAACTCATACCATACCTAGGTATAACTTCCATCCTTAGGGGGGAGGTGTTGTAAAGCTATATCTTATGCGTATTAAGCCATGTCTTATGCGTATTAATTTTTGCGTATTATATTTTGTTACATTGTATTTTATTTAATTACCTATTTTGCTTCGCTAATTGCCGATTTTTGCATTATTAGAAACTCGTGGATGAATGCCATCATCCACATCCTGTTATTCTCGAATTTGATCACGTATCATATTGTCCCTGAAGAACTGCGTATCAGCACCTTTAAGACTCAGGGATTGGTCTAAATTGACGTCACCTCATCTTAATATATACTACTGAGATGGGTTTTGCCGTCAGAGTTCAAAGTTAACAGTTCGTGAGAGCATTGTCAAAAGGGGTAACATTCGGACTTCGAAGAGAACTCTCCGGGAGTTTCAGTCGCGTTTCAAATTCAATATTCGCGTAATTAAATATCGCGGATAACAGGATAAATCAAAAGGCACATTTCGTGTATTTGTATTCTTTATTTCGGCAAATAAAACATGTATTGAAAGATACCAAAGTGTTTTAAGTACGAAAAGATCCCATTCAAAAATATTGTTAAACTGTTGCGCAAGCCAACCACGCAACAAACTAACTATATTGTAGAACGTAGAAGTTAAGCAGTTAGCCCTGTGTCGCATATTAACCCGTCAGTGATTATCACTGCCCACTTCACTCTTATTGTTTTCAAAAAGAAGTTAAATCGCCAAGCCAAGTGACAGGTGTTCTTGCTGTCAATACAATAACAATTATAATACGAGTAATTTTTGCGATAGTGATAGTATTATGGGAAAATACGGGAAATACAAAAAAAATACCGAAAGGAATGGGAAATCGAAGTGGAATTTACTGGTTTGTAGAACATACATAAATAATTTATTATTATTCAGAATTGTTGTTTAATATTAAGTAATACTTTTAAGGATGGCTAATAGGAACCGAGGGAGAAGAATATGCCCATTGTAAAGTGTGCAACATAAATCTAAGAGCTCATAAAGCTGATTTAAGAAAGTATGCACAAACAACACATCATCGCCAAAATAGGTGCAAGGTACAACAAGCACAACCTAAACTGACATCGCTAGGAATCAACGTAGTGTCTGATGAAACCAAAGTTCTTGATTTAACATTTGCCGTCCACATTGCAACACACAGTTCAATTCGCAGTGTTGATCATTTAAATGAATTAATTTCTAAATTCGGTAAAGGAACTAAAATGGAGGACTTGAAACTACGTAGAACAAAATGCTCGATGTTAATTAAACATGTTATTGCTCCAGCAATGCTAGAAGATACGGTGAAAGACGTCGGCGATAAATGCTTTTCTTTAATTATTGACGAATCGACAGATGTATCCGTTATGAAATACTTATGTCTTTGCATGAGGTACTTTAGTGAAAGCGCCTGTAAACTAGTCACCTCCTATTTAGGTATAGTTGAAATTTATAGTGCCTTAGCAGAAAATTTATCAAATGCTATACTTCAGTTTTTAGGGTCGGTTAATTTAAAAATAACAAATCTTATTGGGTTAGGTACAGATGGCGCAAACAATTTGTGTGGCGCCTCTCACTCAGTGTTTACTATTTTAAAAACTCATAGTCCACGATTGCAACTAGTTAAGTGCGTTGCACATTCTCTTCATTTATGTACAAGTAAAGCTGCTGATGAATTACCTAGTCATTTGGATTTTATTGCTCGGGAAACCTACAACTGGTTCAGTTGTAGTCCACTAAGACGATCAATTTACAAAAATACTTTTGCGTTAATAAATATTAATACAAATAATAAGTTTCATGAGTTAGTAAAACTATCGGATACGAGGTGGCTAGCTCGGGCTAAGGTTGCACAAACTATTTTAAATCAGTGGCTAGAATTAAAAACTCATTTTAATATGGTAGTAGAAAAATGCTACATGGCAAGAACTTTGGGAGAAATGTATAAAGATGATCAGAATTATTTGTATTATGTATTTTTATCGCCTATTTTAAATTATGTTAACGCGGTTAATCTATTATTTCAGCATGATAATGCTGATATTTTTAAAGTATACTGTGAAGTATATCATTTCGACTGTCCCAACGTAAAGTATTATAACCCGAGTTACAAGCTTTTTTCAGTTTTAGCACATACGCGTTCTTTTGTTTAATACTTTTATCGTGTAAAAATATCGTAACAATTGGTGTTATAATAGTGGAGTTATAAATTTTTGAAAAGTTACTATACATTTACCTTTTTAAAGTTTTTCCCATGAAAAGTATTATAAACCTGTTATAATACTATGCTGCAAATAGTAACTTAAGATACAATGATTTATGTCAGAAATTTTTGAATATTGACAACTATATCTCAAGTTACAATATTTTTTATAGAATTTTTATTTTAGTCATATATTCTTAACACGAGTTATTTTGTTTTCAAGAGAATATTTTAATTTCATTTTAACGTGCTAATTGCTAATACAATAGTATACAAAAAAAAAAAAATTTTAATCTTGCATGCACTATATGAAAATGTCATGTTTTGCATTGAAAATTACATTAATAACAAAAACATGGAAGAACATAATTTCAGTTAGATTTAATTAAATTAATATTACTGGAAAACTCGTTGTTCTTTAAAATTATCTCCTGAAACTGTTTTACCGACCAACACTAGAATCGACTGAGAAATGATTGGAGTTCGTTTGTGAACCACCTTCACACTTCACACATCCCAACTTTTGGTGCCAACGTGACGCGAATATTGGTCTATGTTAATAACATATTTTAATATGGTAATATTGAAAGGCAATAAATAATTGCCATCACGACGAGGGCAGCTAATGTTGGATTTACTACAAAATAGTAAAGGTCAGTTGTTTTTTCAAAAGTTGAGAGAAATTTATGTGACAACGCCTCGGCGGTCGGTGGTTGACGTCATCATGGTGCTCCTTTAAATCCTGGGTATGAACGGTATGCTCGGGCGCCATTTTTACAGCGGTACAAAAGGAGCGTGCCTTCGGATAGCATAGTGGAGGTGAGGGCGTAGGGTTGGTTGATATCAACAGAAAAAGACGTGTAGTTTAAATAAATATATTGTAACATACGAAGATATGTAAAATAAAGACACACAGTTTATAAATAAACAAATACATCACCCTTCTTTGCAGAACTGTGACCAGAGTTACCACGGTAAGTAGGCGTATTCCAATTTCTCTAGCGGACAATCAGCGGCGCGATGTACACGGCGGACTCAGCCTTTACACGCGGCGGATTCCTCTAACGGACGGCGGCTGACACACAGCACTCAACTTTTCGGCGGTTCGAAGGAGCCTTATCAGGACTCTCTTCTCACTAGAGGCGTTTAGGAGGACCTATTCAGAATCCTAGCCTGTACGACTCTTGGAACGGGCGAACCCGCTCTGGCTTCACGGACCTCTGCAGCGGCTTATAAACCCAATCTAACGGTACTTCTCATTAAAATTGCGGCGGGGATTATTTTACTTAGTACTTAGGTCGCTACTGTCTCAAGTGATAAATAATATTTTTATAAAATTTACACAAATTCTCTGGTCGCATTTATTTATCCTAATTCCATTTTACAACATCAAATAATTTATAAACATTGTTTCAAATAAAACACAATTTCATTCACATGTGCGGTGCGCCATGCACGGGCATGTTGTGAATCACGACTCTTCAAAATTTACAAGGTTACTAATGTCAGAATATTCCAGAAGTAAACAAACACAAAAATGCAATCAAATGTGTAAACGAGAGTTACATTGTTTCACAACACTATTGTAAGTTAAATTACAAATATACACAATGCTATTTTTACATAAAATACATTTACTTGTAGCTAAAACAACAACAATTGTGGTTATGGTGACTTGTGCACATGTGTTTATTGCCTGTTCACATCATGACGGTCGGATATTGTCTTTTACAGGTACGTATTTCATTAAATATTTTACCAATATTACAAATACATCTTACTTTTCAGATTAAACAATACATAAACAATAAATAAGCAACGCATATTGTCAAAAACACGTTACTAAACAATCTAACTGTGACAGTGCTACTACAGATTTACAAAAGGAAGGAAAACCCTTGCTGGACGAAAGGGCCTATCGTCACAGTTATAACGTCACTATTATATTCCAGATGACAATAAAGAACCTCAATTAAACACTGAAAATGAAGTAAAACAAAACATTATACCGCATAACGAAGGTAAAGCCAAAATAAATAATTTTAAATCTATAAATTTTAAATGTATAACTATGTTTTAGATGAAATTGTGAATAGCGTACGTAATGAATCATCTGAAAATCTTAATTTGCCTGTTAATGAAATTGGAAGACAAAATCAACAAATATTGCAAAACGCAAGTAAGACAATTCGCCTAAATAACTATTTCAGTTTGAACATGTTAATTATAATTTCAGACGAAATTTCTGATGATATTATTTGTATCAACCGCACGGCTTTAAAATGTGTACGTCGCTTAGATTTTTCCTCTTGCATTTGAAGATACGCCTGATGATAAATAACTATGAACCATTTGAAGATAGTGGAAACGAATATAATCCAAGCGATTGTGAGAATTGTGAATCAGAAACAGATGATTGTACAAATGCTGAAGATTCTCATAAATGTATTAGTACCAGGAAAAGAAAAAGTAGCGAAAAGAAAAATCCTGGGAAAAAACTAGCTGTGTCTGAAGATGACTGGATACGTGTTAAAGCTAAGAAGCATTTAAATTCGGGACAAAAACATTTAACATCTCATGGTAAACTTAAGGAAGCTCGTATAATGGGTGCGGGATGTTCATTAACACGTAGATTGAAATGTCGAGAAAGACTTCCGGAAGAAGCACGCAAATTACTGTTTGATAAATTTTGGAAACTCTCAGATAAAACACGGCAATGGGATTTTATTTCAAAAAATATGAGAACTCTTGATAAGAAATCTGTACCTTTAACTGCACGAAGTGACTCGAGAAGAACATGTAGCAGACAATATTATTTTACTTTTGTAACTGAAAATAAAAGTGAAAAAACAGTACGAGTGTGCTTGACAATGTTTATCCAGACACTTGGTATCAATTCGCAGTGGATAGAAACGGCTCACAAAAAATGATTTTGGGCGGTGGAATCATATCACATATTGAATCTTTTCCTGCGATTGAATCGCATTATCTACGGAAAGATACCTCAAGAAAATATATTGATGGAGGATTAAATGTGGCCAGGATGCATAAGTTGTATATTCAGTGGTTAAAAGACAAAGGAGTTGAAATCTTGCCTGCAACTGGACGTCAATATCGAGATATTTTTATATCTGATTACAACATTGGCTTCTTCCTTCCAAACAAAGACCAATGTGATATTTGCACATTTTTTTTCTAATTTGACCGAAGAAGAAAAGACAACTAAAATAAATGAGTATAACATACACCAGGAAAATAAAACTATTGCTCGTGAATTGAAACAGATTGATAAAATGACAGCAACTAAAAGCAATAAAACAATGGTGGCTGCTTGTTTCGACCTACAAAAGGTTTTGACTAACCCGAATGCGGAAGTCAGCATTTTTTATTACAAACGTAAGCTCAGTGTTTACAATTTTACTGTATATGATATGGCAACTCACGAAGCAGTGTGCTATGTATAATAATAATAATAATAATAATAATAATAATAATAATAATAATCTATATTTTGTTTAGATCATACAATCTTATACAAAACGTGATTGGAACATTGTGCTACATTCATTAATATATTAACAACAATACACAACCTTTTAAATACCGTTTACCTATATATATTATACATTCATTATTATGATTAAGATTAACAACAATACACAAACTTTTAAATATCGTATAGCTATTTACATTCATTAATATAAATGACCTGATTCCCTCTACTTACTTTGCTATTTTGTGTTATTCGTTAAGACAAAAACTTCTTAATTTTAAAGCACTAATTGTATAGTAAAACACTTTATTGATTTTGTTAATGGCAGGGTTTTCAAAAATGGTATGAAAGTTTGACTCACTCATTTGGGTAGTACAGTAGATGTTCAGGTATTGTTGGCGGATAGGGGAATATTGTGGGCATTCAAATAAAAAGTGGAATAGGGTTTCTGCCCGGTGGAGGTTGCAAATTTGGCAGATTACGTCGCTCTCTAGCTTGTATATTATGTTTTTATAAAAAATTATTACAGTGTTTTTATTTGCTAGTTTTAATTGTACGAAGATGCGTAATTTAGAAATAGGGATGTTAAGGTTATAATAATTTTCAAGTTTAAAGTCATGTTTTACGAGTTTAAAGTAATTATTATAATTTGAATTTTTAGAGTTTTCCAGATCATTATGTTGTAATTTAATTTTGAAGCGTTGTATTATATCATCAAGTTGCTTTTTATTTAAGGTTTGGTTGTCCCATAAATGTTTACCGTCATTTGCTATTAGGAATGTTTTAATCTGAGTAGCCCAATTATAGCAGACTTTATTATTGGGGAACTTATCTAGTTCTACAAGTCTATTGTATAATATCTTTGGGTATCGACTGTTTTCCATTAATAATATTTTTTTCCACCATGTAAGGGCCCTTTTCCAAACTTGGTGGGCTGTATGGTCTGTTCCTGTTTCTATCCTAAGCATGTGGCCTGGTGTGCTTCTTGGGCAATTCAGGATTCGTTTTATATATCTTGTTTGGTGTGCTTCAATTTTTTCTACATATCGCAGCCCCCAAATTTCTGATGCATACAGCGCAGTTGTGTTGACTACAGTTTGTAGTAGTTTTGATTTTTCTTGCCACCTTGTGGACTTGCCTCGTGCTAATATCTGTTGTATGCTGTGTGTGGCTACTTCGTTTTTTTTTTGTAGCTTCAATTGTTGCTGCATTAAATTTTCCAGACGATGTGAAAACGATGCCTAAATATTTATATTTACTTACAATTTCAATTTCTTTGTTATTGTATGTAAATGTTTTTTGCTGAGATCTTCTCCCTTTATAAAAGTGCAGAATTTTTGTTTTTTCAGGATTTATTTGCAGTAAATTATCATGACAATAAGTAAGTAGGTGGTTTAGCTTCTTTTGGGTGTCGATTGGAGATTTCCCTAGTAATACCATGTCATCCGCATATTTTAATAATAGGATATCGGTTTTGCCGTCCACGTTTATACCTTCAAACCCTGCGGATCTAAAGTATTCTTCCATATCATTTACGAATAATGTAAATAGTATAGGGCTGAGAACTTCGCCTTGCAATACACTTTCAGTAATTTTTACTTCATTAGTTGCTTGTTCGTGGTTTTTTATTTGCACTGTGGCATTCTCGTATAACTTTTGTATTATTCTTATTATTTTGGCGCTGATTCCTGTCTTATACAACTTATTCCATAATTTGTAGTGGTTCACAGAATCGAACGCACGTTTGAAGTCTATGAAGATTGCATAGAAGGAAGCTTTTCTTAGACGTAACTGAACATGAGAAAGAGCTGTTAGGCAGAAAATGTTATCGATGGTTCCTCTATTACTCCTAAACCCCATTTGATTTTCTTGTATTATGGCATTTTCATCTGTCCAAAATTGTATTCTTTTGTAAATGATTTGTGTGAAGAGTTTACAGATGGAGTTAATTAACGCAATAGGCCTGTAGTTAGTAGGATTTTGTTTATCTCCTTTTTTGTAAATCATCATAAATTGTATTTTAGACCAAGTGTCTGGGAGTGTTTCGGTATCCAAAATAAGATTAAACATATTTAACATATAACTTTCCCAATTTGAAGGTAAATTTTTATAGAAATCGTAGTGTGCTATGTATGGCACGAAGGAATTGCAAAACGTGGTGCAAACGAAATTGCTAGTTGTTTATTAAAATATGTTAAGCATAAAGTTGCTAAAGGATCAGTAGAATTTATATTTTGGTCAGATAATTGCGGAGGCCAAAATAGAAACAGATACGTATTTAGTTTTTATTTATGCGCTGCAAAAAATCTAGCTGTAAACATTACCCACAAATTTCTGGAAAGAGGACACACCCAGAATGAGGGTGACAGTGTACATGCTACAATCAAACGAGTAAAGAAAGGTAAAACAGTGTATGTACCTGATCAGTGGTACGCTCTCATTAGAGTTGCTAAGACAAAGGTAGTCATGTACGATGTAGTAGAAATGGCACGAGAAGATTTTATTGATTTTAAAGAATTTGTAAACTTAACAAATTGGAATAAAAATTCTCAAAATGAAAAAGTTATGTGGAGTAAAATAAGAGAAATTCACGTTACAAAAGACGATCCCTTTACCGTTATGTACGAATACGAATACAAAGATAATGCAAAAGTTATTAATGTACATAAAGAAACAAAAACACGCGGAAGACCATCAACAAAATTACCTTTAAATTTTTCTTTGAAACCAGCTTATAATGAACCAATCCCTATTAGTGGAGCAAAATACAAAGATTTAATTTCATTGTGCAAGGGAAATTTTATACCTAAAGTGTATCATGGTTTCTACGAGAGCTTAAAATTTCATGAGAATGAAATTTTATCTAGTGATGAGGATTAAACAAATGTAATTAATTTCTCCATTTAGTTGTTTTTTGTAAAAGTAATGAAAATCAATAAATTGTTATTATTTGAAATAAGATGTTGATTACTTTAAAAATTATAATACCAGTCATTAAACACCGAGTAAAAAATTTTTATTTCGAGTTACTTATCAACCTATAGCATATGATCCGTGTAAAATCATGTTATATTTATGTGCTACTCACATATAGGAAAACAATTCCGATGCAAAAAATTGTAACTAAAGTAACAATACAAAGCAGTTTTTAAATTTCAGAATAAACTATTATAAGTCTATTATTAAATAATTGGTAAATAAATGTTATTACTATTTTATGAAAAATTAAACATTATGTGGTTATAATTAACGTTATGTGTCAAACGAGATGAAAAATTAACAAATATATTTTATTTTTATCAAAAAAGTTTAAACCGGTTTTCTGCAAAATGTGATTTTTTGAGTTATAATACTTTACGTTGGGACCGTCGATTTGTTGTTAAATATAACACGACTCATTTTGAAACCAAGTTTTTTGTCTGATGTCGAGCAAATTTGTGAAAAAAAATTTAATAAAATATTAGCAGCACTGGATAATCCGCTATCATATTTATCAGTACAAACTATTGATTTTGGAATAATGTTTAGAGAAAGTGTCGCAAAATGCAACCTTTCCAATGAACAAATTATGAATTATAAGATAGATGTAAACATTTTCTTATATATCTTGCAAAGCAACTAGCAACGCGCATACCGGTAAATATAAATTTAATTGAATCATCAAAATTATTAGTGCCACATAAATGTTTAAGTTCAATTAATAGACCAAAGTTTGATGATTTACCTTTATTTTTACTTAATAAAGATGCAGATAAAACAAAAGTAGAAATCCAATGGCGTAATTTACTTAATATAAATTGGGAAGAGCAGTTTTCAAAAAAAGAAGCAAGTTCTGAAGAATTTTGGATTTTTGTGTATAATTTTAAAAATGCCGTGGGAGAATACATATTTAGAGATATTGGATTGTTTGGGCTATCTGTATTATCTTTACCTTTAAGCAATGCAGTTGTAGAAAGGGTTTTTTCTATTATGAACGCTACTAAAACAAAAACGAGAAATAGACTGCATATAAAAATGCTAGATGCGTTGCTCCAAATAAAAACAACATTTCATGTAAAAGGTATATGTTGTAATAATTTTGTACCAACAAGATCCATGATACAAAAATTTAATTCAAATATGTACGACAACACTAAAGACGCTAGTAATAACGAACAAGATTATCAAGAAATGGAAGACACAATTACTTTATTTGTTGAATAAAATATATTGTTTATAAAAAACTTAATTATTATGTAAAAAAAGCAGCGGTCGTGCTATGTAATTTTATTCATGTTTATAGAAATATATGATAATAATTATTATCCAAATAATTATACATTTTTTATTTCTCTCGTACTTTATTTATTTTTTTAACTCTCGTCTACGGTAGGTAAGTGAGTCTGTGCATTTTTTGTTTGGACGACTTTTTGCGACTTTAGCTCCACGGAGCGGCGACTTGACAAATCAGTTATCTGGCAACCCTGTGCAGTAAAAAGTTTTGTTAAGATTTAATTTTCTGGTGTGTTGAGCGAAGCGATATATTGTGGACTATTTTTATTATTGTTACTTCTTTATTAAAAGGGTGTTTACAAAAAACTCTATAATAAGACAATAAGGATGTTATTAACGTGTACATAAAATGTGAAATTACATTACGCCAAGAAGACGATAGGAAAATATATCATACAAAAACGCTACGTTTCATATGTCTTTAAATATTTAAAAAAATATATAAATAGAGAGAGAATTAAATCTATATGTCATAATTATTTTAAAGTTAGGTTGCACTTTTTAACAAAATCAAATAGGTATTGATAAATCCCAAAATATTAGAATTTGAAATAACAAAATGACATTGTTTACAAGCTACTAAAAGACTGTTTTTTTTATAATAAAAATGATCTAAATCAATTGTTTATTTTTTAATGTACTCTTATACCTTTTCCATTTTATTTAGACGTAACATATTTTATGTAGCTTAATTTTTACAAATTGTAGTGAATAAAAGATTAGTAATTTAACGTCTAGTATATATTTGAAGTAACTTTTTACTAAGTAATGACTAAGGCTTTCATGGCCGGCATTTATCATAGGCTGGAACTTTTTCGGGTTTCTGGGCCATGGTCTTTTAGGTATAGCACCTAACGTTTCGCCCAACAATGTGTTAGGCATCACCAGAGGTTTTCTGAGTGTTTACGTTCAAAAATTATCTTTTTCTTGAAAAATGACAGATTTTAATGTCAATATTTGATGTATTTTTGACAAATTGATCTTAGATTGTTTTGACTGGAAATTTTAATGATCGATATTTTTTATTTTTCAAAAGTTTTGGATTCTTTAACTGTTGTTTTCATTAAAGCATGAATCCAAGCCCTGTTAATTTTTATACCTTCTTCCTTCCGATTAAAATTATTCGGGTGTTTATAAATTTCTATTGCTTCTCGCTGTAAGCGTGCATGAAAATTGACAGTAGTTGATAATACTTCTGTGCCTTTTAGAAAAATATCATGGCCTGATTGTAAGGCGTGTTCAGCGACAGCTGAACGATCAGTCTCGCCAAGTCGACAACAGCGTTCATGTTCTTTTAGTCTGGTATTAACACTTCTAAACACCCGAAAAATTTTAATCGAAAGGAAGAAGGTATAAGAATAAGGGCTTGGATTCCTGCTTTAAAAAAAATAGCTAAATAATCCAAAACTTTTTAAAATAAAAAATATCGATCATTAAAATTTCTAGTCAAAACAATCTAAGATCATAGTCCAGGCAACGAAGGTAAAATAGCGGAAATAATTCATGTAGAAGCCAATTTTGGCACAGTTATAGAGGAAGGTGTCCTTAACAAAATACTAAAAGTACTGATGGGTGGGAGTGAAGCTAAGGGAGTGGGGGGCCTCTAAAGGTCCCTTTTTTCAGTTTTTTGTTAATAACTCGAAAACTACTGCCTATAGCGAAAAAATGTTTATGCATTAGATTAATCTACATAAAATTCTCTACAGAAAAGGTCCTCTACACGTTTTCGCTAGGATCAATAATTAAGGAAATATAGAGGGGGGAAAATAAAATTTTTTAAAAAAAATGATTTTTATTGTTAAAAATAAAATTTTAATGATGAATGAACTATGCAGAGCCCACGTATTAATAACTTTACTACATGTAATATATAATGGAAGAATTGTGTGCGCTGGGGAGGGGGGGGGGGGTGGTTGGGTACCGCAATAATGTACGTCGTTTGAGATGACTATAGACAGAAGGGGAGAACGGTTGGAATGAGTTCAAAGCTCCCCGTCACTGGCTGTTGGTCCCGTTATCCTGCGGGACCTTCATATTGGCGTTCGTCCCTATCAGGGACAATTCGGGACCCGCTACTCAATGTTAAAACTAATGTATCGCCTAAACGTCTTTGTCAGTTAATTACGACCTTACCCACTACGTTGGTGCTAGTATCAATTTTTTATTATTAATTTTACAGTATAATAAATGATTAACATTTGCATTCAAATAAATGCTTTGTATACTTCTCTTATTTCATAGAAGTAATAAAATGTTGAACTTACCTTCATGAAATGTAGAAAACAATCAAAATCGCAAGTCCAAATGACAAAGTAGAGTCAAATAACCACGTTGAGCCAATTCGAAATTAGATCGAAAGTGGGAATCGCTAAGCTCTTCACAGCAAATCCTGGGCTCACCCATGACATCTCAGCAATATTTATAGATCCCTCAACATTACCTGAAGATATTGAAGAGGCTGGCGAGAAGCTTTTTCTGGCTGTATACCAAGCGCCTGCACATCAAAACAACCTAAACGAACATCGGTATTCGGAATTTTTGAAAGCGTCAACGAAGCCCAAATAGGAATGGCCACTCTTCCGCCCACCAGAGGAGCTTCAAAGCAACACTCGCTCAGAGTATATCTACAGGTAAATCCATTTACATATAGTTGTTAAATACGGGTTTCTTTAAATTTCAAATATCAATTACTTTCTTACATATACAACAGTGGCTCGGCAACCCCTTACCACCCACCCAATGGGGTTGGGTTAAAGGAGAACGTGGGATCCTTAACCCAGTTACCTCGAACGACCCGGCACCCGACTCCGTTTTGAACACGATCTTTTGCTAATGCACGACTGGGTGTGGAGTGCGCTGCGGTTGCCGCAAAGCAGGGATTGCCTGCTCCTGTGCCTGCGGGGTGTGCCTCGGCTCATGTACGAATGAAGCCCCCATCGAAGACAGCACCGATGATGATGAAAATTTAGAATTTGAAGAAAATTAATGTTCAAGATACATCCTTCATTACTATATATTTCATTTTAACCATTTTTCCATGAAATTATTACTTCCATGAAATAAGAGAAGTATGCAAAGCATTTATTTGAATGCAAATGTTAATCATTTATTATACTGTAAAATTAATAATAAAAAATTGATACTAGCACCAACGTAGTGGGTGAGGTCGTAATTAACGGCCGTTTAGACGATACATTAGTTTTAACATTGAGTAGCGGGTCCCGAATTGTCCCTGATAAAGACGAACGCCTCCATGGTGACAATATTGTAATATATAAGAATTAGGTAGGTAGTGTCTATTTATAATACGTAAGTACTGCTGTTATACAATGAATTATTTTAATGTGTACTTATATAAAAGATTAAACCTGAAACATTGTTCAAAAGAAATATATACATATTTCTATATACTCGTAGTATATGTGTGTTGTATTTTATATTTAAATAACAAATAGTTTGTATTTAACATTTCTTCTATTTATTAATGTTACAATACATATTTTTATGCCAAAAGACAACAACAATATATCGTCGCTGTGAAATCAAACCGAGTTTTTGAGTTGGTGTCAAAAAATTCCTTTTTTTACCTCCCGCTACCCTTGGTAAGGGAGGTATAGGGATCGTGCTAAAAATTACTTATCGAGATTTTAGTAAATGACCACGTTTTAAGGTCCCTAGAATCCAATTTTAACATTTTCACGATGATGTCTGTATGTGTGTGCGTATGTGTAGGGATTTTGTCTTCACTCTAACTCAAATACTATCATTCAGAAAATTCTGGAACCTTGTATTTCCATCCCATTCTAATATGAAAAGCCATTAGATTTTGGTGTAAATCGGATAACCGGAAATGGCACTTTACCTGAAGCTCATAATGGTTTTTCTTCAAAAAATACCATTAAATGCCATTTTTTCGCATTTTATGTCTTATGAAAATTAAAGATTATTGAATTTTCTACTGGAATACATTAATACTTTTTCTATATATTTTACAGACAAATTTAAAAATAATTTTTTTTATTAATCGCGAAGCCTAAGATAAACACAATTCCTTTGTTACACAGTTCATATTTCAAATGAATGTAACTGACAGTAAATGTCACTGTCAAAAAACTAATCACTTCAAATTAATAATAGTGACATTTTAAAAAGAAAATAGTAAATAAAGCAATAGTTTTCTGCAATGGAACAGTTTGCAGCGTTAGTAAATACGTAAGTATGTATTTAAATTAATAAAAATTCAATAGCGGGAGGTTTTGTGTTGGCCACATCAGATTTTTTTCGTCTATTTTTATGTCGAACCGCTAGTGAACATGTTTGGAGGGTATTGACATCTGTCAATTTCTTGTTTACTTTGTAATATTTTTTCGTAATTTCTCTTATATTGGTGTTATTATACAAATTTAAGTATTTTGCGATAAGGGTATACAATACTTTTGTATATAAGCATAGTTTTCATCTATATTGTATTGATATTGGAACTTTTATGGTAGGTATTACTTACAAGGTTATGTAATGATTTCATTATGATATTTTTATATCATTTCAGTTTCATTGAATATTCAATAACATCGTAGTTATTATATTATTATTATAAATTATTATAAAAAAGAAAAAGTGTGGATTGATACCAATGTCCGAAGCCGAAGAGAAGCATTCAATGAAGGTCTTTCAACTGGTTTAAAAAATCCTTCAGGAAAAGGAAAAAGACTCATTGTTTTGCATATTGGTTCTGAGTTTGGTTTTGTTGATAAAGGCTTATTATTATTTGAAAGTAAAAAAACTGGATACTATCATGAAGAGATGAATAGTGCAGTGTTCGAAGAATGGTTCGCTAAATTTTTACATAAATTACCAGAAAATGCTGTAATTGTAATGGATAATGCATCGTACCACAGCACAAAATTAGAAAAAATTCCTAAGTCGTCGTCAAGGAAAACTGAGATGCAGGACTGGTTACGTTCAAAAAATATAAATTTTGATGACGACATAGTTCGAGCACTGGAGTTACTTCATTTAATTCAGCTTCATAAAGATAAATTTAACTTATATGTAACGGATGAAATGGCAAAGAGAGAAAAATTGTTTTGAGATTACCACCATATCATTGCGAATTAAATCCAATTGAAATGATTTGGGCAGTAGCGTAACTAAGGGGGGGTTAGGTGGGTGCGCTCACCCCCCTGTGAAGATTTTTAAAATATAGGCGCCTTTTTCAATAATTTAATTAAAATCATTAATATTTTTTTAAAATTTGATCTTATAAATAAAAAAATAAAAATATGAATACAATCTGCAATCCTTTTCATCATAATATTTTTAATATTTTAACATACCTATTAATTTTAACATAAATATATTAAATAGTAGTAAGTTTAATTAGTTTTATTTGTTGAATACTATTTTCTTTTTCACATCGCCACATCGACAAGACAAGTTGTATATAAATGCAGGCGTCTGGCGTGTTTTCTATGCTACTGTCTACTGTGTACTATCTTCTGTGCTGTTTTATTCAGTTCAAAATATCATTTTAATAATGAGTTCAATTAAGAAAAAGATATCTGGATGGCAGTGAAAAAAGTAAATGCATTAAAAGAGTACAGTGTTCTTAAAATAAATATTTTTCTTACCATAATGGGCCCATAAACCAATTTTTAAAAATATTTTTAAATGTAAGTTCGTTTAATTTTGAAGCAATTCGTGTTATCAAAAAATTCATAATTGTTTTTTGTATAGCTGCATTTGATTTTTAAAGAAACCTGTAGCTATCTTTCTCACACTAGTTTCTGTAGTAGGCTGCGCGAGAAAGATACCAATAGTGTGACGTCATCTGTGGCCTGGAAATAAATTCAAATATCTCGCACAGTAATTATTAAAAAAATGTTTTTTTTTATCTTAATCGTTATTTATTGAGTAGTACATTAAGGATAAAGTGTACATTTTATTATTTTTTGTTATGGTTTATGGGCCTATTCAGACAATTTGGAAGTTTGTAAAAAGAGTGCCTAACGAGTAACCCTGGTGTTGGATGAATTTAAGAAACTCAAAACTCGTAGGTTAAATTTTTAATAATTATATTATACCAATCATTTTTTACATTTTTTGTAAAAATAATTTTATTTTTATTACTAACGTTATATAACTGACGTTGATTTTTTTATATTTTACTTTAAATAAATTACGAATTTATTATGGCGCCTTTTTCCTGAGAAAAAAACCCGCCTGTGAATTTTCTTAGTTACGCCACTGGATTTGGGCAAAGCTGAAAAATGAAGTGGCAACAAAAAAACACTACTTTCACGTTGCAGGATGTAAAACAATTTTTTTTTACGGGCAGTTCAAAATGTAACAAGTGCTGATTGGCAAAACTGTATTGCCCACGTCATTAAAGAAGAAGAAAAATGTGTAAATTAGATGGAATAATGGATAATTTAATTGAATCTTTTATTATTTTACTTGGCGATGAAAGTAGTGACATTAGTTCATCAGACAGTTCCGATGAAGACAATTAAATATAGTTGCTGGTTCCGTTATCTGTTATGTGGAGCACAGGACTGGAATATTTGTTTATTGACATTGCTTTTTACTTGCATTTATAATGGTGCAGGTCTGCAGTGATGAAAAGTCCATTCAACATCCAACTGGACATTGTACGAAGCACTCGTTAAAGAATACTTGTCTTGGACCACGTAAACGTATCTACTGATAAATAAATGTTGTTTAAGCACTTTTTAAAATATATTTTCACAATGTACATTTTCTTAGTTTTTTTTTTTTTTGAGATGTTCACGTAAAGAATATAATACTTAGAATTCATTAAATTGTTTCAGTAATTTTGTATTCATATTTTGATTTTGTTTATTCAGGACAAAGTGATGAGATAAATATTGATTTTAGTATAATATTAATGAAATGTAATACTGCTGGCAATATATGATTCTGACATTCTACAGTTTTTGTAACATTATCTACTTTCTCAGGAAGTATGGATGACGAAGATAATTTTTATTAATAATTAATAATATTTTGTATGTACAATTTTAAACTCATATTATGACACTGCTTGCACCTTAGAAAATTATATGTATTGAAGTATAAATATATTAATAATGACAATATAGGTAGTGAATAATTGTTCTTGTTTATTTTTTGTATTTTATAGGTTTTTTTAAGTATCCTTAAAATGCCCTAAAAGGCGAAGTTGATCGGTTAGGTATATTTAATAAGTATTTATTTATGCAGGGTGTTAAAAATAAGTGTCTCAAATTATGAGGGCATATAGTACTGACCAAAAGGTGTAAAAAAAGTTTAATCAACATGGATCCGATATTCAACTGTTTTCGAGAAAGTGGCCATTTTGTCTATGTCAGTAACTAGACTATAAAAAAAAACAATAACATATTACATAAAACATTTTTTTCACTTTCTAATAGTTACGAAGTTATTTAAAAACTAAATATTGGCCAAGGGGCGCCACAACTTTTATTTTAGTACAATTATTCGATTTTTTGTGAAAAACAAAAACACATCTAAGATGATCTCTGAAAGCTAAACAAAATGTCTCATTTAATCAAAGTCGAAACTCTTACAGTTTTCGAGATAGCAGAGGTAAACACCGAAACAACCCATTTTTCATTGACTTTTATCTCGGGAACTATTGAAGATCGGACCCATGTTGATTAAACTTTTTCTACTCATTTTGGTCAGTACTACGTGCCCACTTATTTTTTACCACCCTGTATGTGATGCAATGCATAAAACCAAGAGTTAACAGTATTTTTAAAAATATATAAATTTTTTATCAAGGAATTACAAAAAAATAATGCAATTTATGATTTTATATGAATAAATTAAGTAGATTATCTATAATAGTTTTGGTTTATGAAAATATAACCTGGAAAGTATAAATACTGACGTGACCTTCATTTTGACATTTCAATTCTCCCGTCAAATAAATCTAGTGACTTTTTTGGTAACTTCTAGCGGTGTAAATGTGACTTCGTCTAGTGCTGTCTATTCGCGATTTAACTTAGCAGCGCCACTTTCAGTGAGCATCTCATGAACTAAGACGGGGCAGATAAAATGTCGGTGTAGCGTATGAGTGCAGTGTACAAATATACGACAGGTGGTAAATGTGAGTTGTTAGTTCAACTAAGATGGAGTTTAGTCCTAATAAAACGGTAAAAGAAGCAATACGTACTGTTCGGTGCCTAGATGTACTTCAAAAATATCTAGCATCGATAAAAATATTAGATTTCATAAATTTCCGAAGAAGGGAACCGTGAATTTGGAATCTAAATCTGGAATTGTCGAAAAAGTAAACATACGAAAAGATTGGCAATTAAAATTAAAAATTGCAAAACCTATTAGCAATTCTATGCGTGTATGTTGACGGCATTTTACGAGGAATTATTATATGAATACTGGTAAGTAATGAAATATAGGTTATTTTACTCAAATTTTTATATTTCATATATTCATGTTGTATAATCAGGAAAGGTAAAAAACGATATTTAAAGAAAACTGCAGTTCCTTCTTTAAATTTACCTGATTTGGAAAAACCGAGAGAAAAACCTTCCGAAACTCCGTCAACTTCCAGTTCTAGAGGACCACGTTTAGAGCGGGGGAATCTTTTAAAAGAATTCCATTCAGTACAGGTACAATGATACTTTTAATTATTAATAAGATCATTGAACTGATGTGATTTGAACAATTTTAGGAATGTATTGAAGAAGTTGCAAATATTGATGAAGGCACAGCGCCTACAGCAGTTATTGATCTGACTTCTGATGAAATTGATGCAGTAGATGGATTATTAGGACTTATTAAGGGTGGGCCGGTTACAGATAATTAAGTGAAGACTTACAGAGACTTCAAAGTTCAAGTTAACACATATTCAATCTGTGTGTGTCCTAATAAATACAAACAAGCAACTAAATAGTTTTACAGGACTTCCTACATTTGATCTTTTGAACACATTAGTCAAATTAGTAAATTAAATACTGTGCACAAGGACGACAGACAGCACTAGCTAACTATTAAAGAGAGAATAATTTTGTGTACTGTAAATTAAAAACAGGCTCAGCGTATGTAATTCTGGCAGTACTATTTGGCATTAGTTCCGTAATGTGCAAGAACATTGTTTTTCAATTTGTACCAATTTTAGCACATATTTTAAAACCAGAAATAAAATTTCCATCTGCTTGTGAAATTAAAAACAATTTACCATTATGTTTTAAAAAAAATTCTCAAGTGAGAGTGATCATAGATTGTACCGGGGTGAAAATACAACGTCCAAAATGTCTCTGTTGTCGAAACGAAACAATAAAATTCATGACCGGAGTTTCCCCAGCTGGTCTGATAACTTTTATCAGCATGGCTTATGGTGGTCGTACCTCTGATAAAACCATTTTCGACCAAAGTGGTTTAATACATTTATTAACCCTTTATAGAACAGTGGTGCATATTTCAACCAAGAGAAAAAAATATTCCGTAAGAGACAGAAAGCTTAAAATCTACCACATGCATTAAAAGTACATGCAGAAAACGATTGTTACGGTCTAATTTTGCCTCTGACATTTTCTTGCTCTAGTTCTTAATTTACTATCTTATACGCACCTTATTTTGTTCTAAATCTGGTATTCCCGCGTTGTATCTCATTGTTATTGTATCCTTTCCTTATCTCTCAGTATTTATCCATTCTTAGGCCTTCCTTAATTCACATGTTCTCACTTCTTTATTTGTAGATTAAGAATTCTGTTGAAGTGTACCTACGTTCTATTTATGTAATTTATGTTTCACTACTATTCTGTCTCATACCTGTATCCCTGTCTTAATTTATTTCTGCCCTATTTCCCTTCTATTTCGTGGGTTTTAATCTTTTTTTTTTTTCTCGGCGACTGTTTGGTTTGTGTTTGCGATCTTTGACAAATTTCTTGCCGCTTCGCTGTCAGCGGCACACGCTTCGATTTTGCTAGGGTTTCTTCTTCATTCTATTATTTATTCTTTTTGTTGTTTGTTTGGTTTTCCTGTAGCGCTGGATATTTCCGGCTATTTCGTCCATGCTTTTTTGAGGCGGAGTGGTTGTTCGCACGTGGCGCGGTGAGGAGGTACTTTTTTCTTCCGATCGTGATTGGGCGCGAGGCCATGTTCGGCGCGGAGTTCTGCTAATTTTTGTGTGTGGCGGTGTAAATCAGACTGATCGACGGTTTGTCATTTAAAATACAATATTGTTTGGTTTCGCTTTTGTGCGGATTTTGACGTCGTCCTGGTGCCGTTTGTGACTGTCCAGTTGGGTGTGTCGGTAGTGAGGCGTGTGGATTTGCGAGCACTACGTTTCGTTCTGCACATCATATCTCTGAAGGAGGATCTGGCCGCTTTTCCCTGGTATGTTCGTTGTTGGGGACATCCGCCACCTGGAGCTTCATCTGTCAACATCGTCCGTCTCCATAGAGTTTCTCCCGCCCAGCATGCGCCACCGAGCTAAGTAAACTATGTTCTTTCATCATCGCTTTTCCGTTTTGTCCCTAGATGCGCGGAAAACTAGTGTACTTACTAGAAGTTTTTGTTGCCGTACAGAACTGGGTTGCCTTGTGCATCCTGCGAACCTGTATTTTCTTGACGCTTCTCGTCGCCGTTTTATGGCAATGAGTATTGCTGCATTGTTGTATATATTTTAGCTTTAGTGAAGTTTGGAATAGCGTCGTATGAAGTACTTTTTTTGTTACAGTTAAAGTGTTAACGTTGGAGCCGTCAGCTCAATAATTCAGTCATTTTTTTGAGCCTTCATCTCAGTGACATATAGTTTGGGTGTATAATTCTTTTCAACTATAATAATATTTTTTTTTCGTTAGTATATTTATTTTATGGTATTGTTGCCGTTGTTGCAACTAGTAATCCTGCGGCGTCTACCTGCGTCAGCTGGCTTGTACGGCCCACTTTCGAATTGGATCTACTTCGATTGTTGTAGATGTGTTGTCGGTAATCGAAACTGGGTTACGGGTGTAATGTCAACGATTAGTGTGTTTAATCATAGAATATTTTGTCGAAGTGTAACCCTTATTATAATTGCTCTATTTGCACCAATTTTTGCTAACCGATTTACTGTGCCTTTTGCACGCATTAACCCGCAACATATTAAATTCTACTTTTTACAAATTCATTCTTTTATTTCTCAAACCCCAGTCGTTTACAGGCAACAACCTAACGGTAAGTAAGATTTTTTTTTGTAATTTGTGGGGACCGACCTTTTCGTAATTTTAAGGTCAAAAATTACGTGGCGCCCTTATCCCTTTTAACCGCTCCAGTGGTTTTAACCCAGCCCGTCTCCACTGTTTCAAAGCTAGAGGCCTCTCAACCAAACATCCAGGTGGAGTATCGTGATCCACTCTACCCATTTTTGGGTGTAGAGGAAATTTTACTTCACACGATACTGGTTGAATTTCGGACCAGAAAGGTTCCCGCTCCAAGTTATAGACAAAGTGGTTGTTATATCAACCACTATCAGTTTAGGTATGATACCGTAAAAGCACTTGTTGCGCGCGTGAAATTATGTTTAAATGAATTAATGTAAATTCAGTGATTTAAATAAAATTCCTTATAATCAGGTAAGCACAGTACATTTAGTAGTAGATTTCGAACAACGCGTCAACATCGTCTTCCAGCAGATCCGGATTTCATGGCAGATGAAAGTTGGGTCTATGGCTATGCCGCTGAGATGAATCCCAATGGAAAACCCCTAACTCTCCTCGCCATAAAAAAGCACGTCAGTCAAAGTCGAACATCAAGACCATGCTCATTTTTTTTATAGTGAGGGCATAGTGCGATCAGAGTTCGTTCCAAGAGGAACAACTTTAAATTCCGAAATTTACAAAGGCGTACTGCAACGTATATGAAGCGATATACAAAGAGACCAGAAAAATGGACAAATGGCTTCCTTCTTCATCACGACAATGCGCCGTGCCACACATCGCTTCTGATTCGCGAATTTTTGGTTGAGAAAAATCTTCCTATTTGTCCATATCCACCTTACTCACCAGATTTAGCACCATGTGATTTCTGGTTCTTCCCAAAAATAAAAACCGTGCTAAAAAGAAAACGTTTTGACACCATTCGTGACATTGAGAGAGAGATGGCCACGAAAAAGCAGCTGAACGCCCTTCCAAAAATGTTTCCTATCATAGATTCAACGTTGAGATAAGTGCATCTCCATCCAAGGACAGTACTTTGAAGGAGATTAATTCTATTTCCATGTAAACTTATTACTTTGTTTGTAATAAAGTTATTCACCGTATTTTTTGATCAGAGCTCGTACATTTACTAAACCCTTTGGTTCAAAAATACCTGTAAATTTAGAGTCTCCAATTGATATTTTTACATCCCTTTTTGATAACAACCTTATGCAAACAATAATAGTACAATCCAACTTGTATGCAAACCAGAATTGAATTGCTTTAGAATTGTCTCTGGAAGAACTGAAGGCTTTTTTTGGAATTCTAATAATTATGGGGATGAATAAGCAAGCTTCCGAGCCTACGGCTATATTGGTCAAGCGATATAAATTTTCATAATTCCCGAATATCTGATATAATGACTTTGAAAAGATTTCTAAAACTGCTACTTACGTTTTGTCCATGTAGCAGATAATAGTAAAATGCCAAAAAAGGGTGAAGTAGATTATGACAAACTATATAAAATTCGACCAGTTCTAACATCTTTACAAGATAGCTTCTCAAATGCCTTTTCCCCAAATAGAAATTTAGCAGTTGATGAAAGTATGGTTGCTTTCAAAGGAAGAACCACCCTGAAGCAATACATGCCAATGAAGCCAGTAAAACGAGGGTTCAAGGTTTGCGCATTAGCATGTTCCAAGAGTGGCTTTTTGTTAAATTTTTCTGTTTATGAAGGCAAAAAAGACAGTGAATAAACTGGCACTCTAGGAGAAAAAACAATATTAGAACTATGTACAAATTATCAAAATAAAGGATACTGTATTTTTTTTTTTTTTTTGATAATTTTTTTACCAGTTTTCCACTGCTGATAAAGCTCTTAGAACACAATACTTTTGCTTGCGGTACTGTAAGAACTAACAGGAAATATTTCCCTGCCAGTCAGTATCGGATAGACTTTTGAACATGGGAGGATTTGATAGTTTGAGTAATGGTGACGTTACAGTAAGTAAATAGAAAGATCGCGGTAAAAAGTGTGTTGTGGTAGCAAGCACTATTCATCAGGTGCAAGAAACTTCCACTGTGTTGAGAATGAATAAAAAAGAAGAAAGAGAAGTTGTTCAATGTCCGAAAAGTATAGCCGACTACAATGAACACATGGGTGGGGTGGATCTTTTTGATCAATTACATTCTTGGAAATCCCGCAGATAGTGGCTGAAATTATTTTATAATTTTTTTTATGCTGCAATAGTCAATTCTTATATATTATAAAAAAACAGAATTTGCTAAACTAAAGCCCCGGGAGAAACCAAAGAACCACTTAATTTTTAGAAGTATTTTAGCAAAACAACTCTGTGTGGTGAATATAATGGCACAAAAACGAAAGGAACTGCATTAGTTATAGCAAGAAACAAAATGAAGAAGTGTGATGGACGATCAATAAGTGTAGAAAATTCAGTTAGGTTTGCAAATATGGGAGATGATATGCCAGTCCACACAACGTCTAGAAGATGTGCAAGATACAGCACTACAAAAAATCCAAAAATATCGAACATTCAATGTTCAAAGTGTGGCGTGGCCCTATGTGTTTCATGTTTTCCAGCATTTCACAATAAATATCCTTATATTTTGTCGTTTATATGTTTATTATATTATACTGTTGTTGCTAATGATTTATAATTCATATTTTGTTAAGTGGTTGATTTTTGAACCGTTAAATATGTAATGTTTCTTATTTTTAAATCATATATCATATGTATATAAAAAAATATATTTGCTAAATATCTTGTCCGTACTCATAGATAAACCCATATATATAAAATAATATTAAAATCATTATCTTATTCTGCCCTATAAAGGGTTTTAACACCAAACACAGATTCCTTGATGGTAGATGAAGGTTTCCTAATAGATGAAACATGTAAGAAATTTAACATTCAATTAATTAGATCTCCGTTTTTAAGAAATCAAACCCAATTTACTACAATACAGGCACAGTTAAATGCAAAGATTGCAGCTGCTCGAGAGCATGTAGAGCGAGCAAATTAAAGAATAAAAATCTGTTGTTGCCAGCACAATACCTCTCGCCATTTCCCTATTAGGCTATATAATTATTGTATTTAACATTTCTGGAACACACAAAAAATTCGAATTACATCTTTTCTTTATTTTTCAATTCATTCTATTTACAAGTTTCCTCCTACTCTTCTAAATGGTCGAGATTCTTCCAATTCATTGACGAGATTGGCGATATTTCTGAAGAGTATAATTCATCATATTATGATGAATTACTGTGCAATTACTAATCTTTCAAACACTACTTGATGACAATAAATTTTTACACAACTGATAAATATTTCAAATTATAAATTTAATTTTTTATGTTATGAAATTTTTTATTTTAATAAGCATATTTTGTTAGTATCCATCACTATTTATTTGTATTGAAGTGATAATAAAATGTTTACTGTACCTAATATAAGTAATTATTATTTAATTCTATTTTCACAAATTGTATGAAACATGTTTTTAAAGTATTTTTCTTTAATTGTCTCTAACATATTGGACACATATTGATGATTGAAAGGAACATGTATTATTTTCAATGTATCATCAAATGACGAGTAAATTACAAAAACACAAATGCTCAAATTTAGTATAGCCATGCCAAGTTGCACTTATCCATAATATTGATGCTTTTCTTAACTGTAACTTTCCTTCTTGGACTACTAAATATTTACATTTAGTTAAAACTGACTTTATTGTTTCATTTTTTCCTACAATCATTAATATAAAATTATGAACGCAAAAATATATTTATTGACGTCATTTACCACTGTAATGGCATTTAATTTCCATAAGTCTTGTTGGAATTCCATCTTCAATAATGATCCCATCGGGTGAGTATGATAGCCACGGGTTTGAATTTGATACTATTAATCCAGTTTCTTGTACTGCAAATTCAGTAACATTGCGATATTTATTTCTTGCATTACTTTCGTAAAATAAAATAATCCATGCTTAACAAAGACATTGGAAATAATTTTTGGTCAAAAATAATCGAAAATCTTTTTCTCCCAATTGATACTTTGTATGTAAAAATAGAATAACATCGTGAACCTGAAATGCGATACTTTCTTTCCCTTTTCCAAACTGTAACTGAACCCGTTGAATTAACTAAAATATTAACGTCCCCACTGAAAAGTTTAGCATATGTTAATTTACAACAATCTTGTAAATTTACTGAAACTGTAGATGTGTATAACATTAAAAGTGACTGGGCACTGTTATTCAAAATTTCAGCGTAATAATTTAATTCATCTTCTTGCAATTTTAGTTTATTATGGCCAATAATGGTCACATTCCTTCTTCCAATCCTATCAAAATTTTATATAATTGCCAATCCTTAAATCGTATGTAAGATAATATTACCTATGTTTCGAAAGTGCGGAGCTTGGGCATGCTATTTCTAAAAGTATTCTAGTTTGTTCGGTTGTTTCCTCATTCATCGGATCAAATTTAAATAGCTGAAAACCAGAAAAACAGGATGTATCTAATATTGGAATACTTTTATAATTCTCAATTACTGCTTGTTTTTTATATGCCCAAACACACTTTAAATCGGTTTGGGAAATGGTAGTGAATCCTAATATATCATATCTAAAATAAACAGAAAATATAATGCAATGTAATACTTCTATTAATATTGAATCATTTCGGATGTAATTTGATTAAAATATATTATAAACCTAGGCAGTAAATTAGTACTGCAGATATATGCTTGCATTTCCCACTTTTTCCAGCCTTACAAGTGCATGTCATTTTACTTATTTTTAAATTAGTTGAACTATTAGTCAACAGTCCCTGAATTTCATGTGGATTCGAATTCAATGCTGATGTTTGCAGACATAAAGCGAATATTTTAATTTGGTCATAACTATTATCCGTAATGCCACATAAAATTATGTGACCAGCATTTATAACTTCTTCTCCTTCAGTTACACATCTGGATGTAGGAGTAGAATTTAAATATTATATACAGTCATGGTCTATGAAATAGAGCCACATCCAAAATTACTGAAAAATATTTGTAAATAATGTTAGATGTTATATAATAGGAATATGAAGGTTCTTATTTGAAAACCTATACAGAAGTACGGATTTTTTCAAATATTTGTTATTAAACTTAATAAATGTACAAAGAAAACGATATATTTCCTTAAAATATTCTAGTCAAAAAAATAAAGCCAGTGAAATTAACAATAAATCTTAAAATTAATTTAATATTTAGTAGCATAACCTCTGTTTTTAATAACTGCCTCACATCTGTTAGGCATAGAATTAACTAAATTTGGCAATATGAAGTTGATATTGCATACCACTCCTTTTCTATAATTGCCCATAATTCATTTCTATTTTTTGTTTTGTGTGACCCCACAGAATATTTTAACTTAATCCATAAATTTTAATTGGATGAAGATCGGGAGATTGAGCTGGCCATGGCAAAACAGGTATTTTTTTATCTTTAAAAAATCTTTTAAAATCATTCCACCGTGCACCAGTTACTCCGAATCACGGAAAAAATAAGCAAAGGATATGAAGAAAAGAAACATACTGCAATAGCCTTCCTCGACGTAAAACAAGCCTTTGATAAGGTCTGGCTAGAACCACTTAAATTCAAAATCATTAACCTAAATATGCCACCTTATCTTACAAATGCCATTAACTCGTTCATCACGAACAGGACATTTAGCGTTAAAATTAATAATACTCTTTCAAGAAAAAGAAACATACTAGCCGGCGTACCGCAAGGCTCAGTGCTGGGACCAATATTATATAACATTTATATGCATGACATACCAGCTTTTGACAATATATCGTTAGCAATGTATGCTGATGACACAGCACTGATCGCACAAGACTCAGATATAACTGAAGCATGGTGGAAATAGATATGGTGGGTCAGACTGACGACGAAAACTCGTTCTGTTTGCGCATGACGACGCACTCGGAGCATGGTGGGCAAAATTGGAGGGAAGCATATGACAGTACGCGCGTTTCTGCATGTTTGGTTATGTAGTCTTTAATAAATCGAGCTTAAATATTGAAAAAAATAATTAAATGTTATAATGCCAGCCTGTGCGGTATATGGATGTGGAAATTATACGAGGAAAACAAAGGGTACTGACATTCAATACTTCAGTTTTCCGAAAGACGAGGATTTTAAGAAGAAGTGGATACATGCATGTAAACGAAAAGACAAGTTTAATGTTGAAAATGGTAATTTAATATTTAATCTTTATTATAATATTATTTTTATATAAATGTATATGCTCTATTCACTTTCATGCTGTAAGTTATGTAGTTCCATTGAAACAACAGTTGTTAAATTACAAGCCAAAGAATAGAAGAAATTTAAAATGTGATGCTATACCTACAGAAAATATGCCATGTATGTCTGATGTTGCTGTACAATACTTAGAAGAAACACCCAAATCAAGAAGACATGCAAAAAGGGATCGCAGAAATGAGATAAAAAATATTTTAGATTCAAATGCTGCTTCAATCGAAAAATCTGTGGCATGTACTGTAACACTGACGGAAGCTGATGAATCTGTTCGAAACACTGAAATAATTCTGGATTGTGAGTAATATTTATTTTTTCCAAATTTAATTTTTCACATTGTTAAATTAAAATTATTCACACATCAATTTGGTATATTTTTATAGGAATTTGGATGATGAAAGGCGAGAACTAAGAAACAAAATAACAGAATTACAAAATGAAAATGCAGAACTTAAAGGAAAATATGAAAATTGTATTGACAACTGTAGAGCATCGATGTGACATCTGGTGACTAAATTTTGAACTAGTGCATGACGGTAGATGCGAGCAAATACAACATAATGTTAGCATACATTTTTTAAAAGTATTTCTTTTATACGAAAATGAATGTTGTAAAACACGGTAAAAGCAATATTATGTGTTGTGTATACGGGTGTCATTCGCTTATGAGTAGCGAAACTCATTTAAGTTTCCACATTTTTCCAAAAATAGATAAAAATAAAGTGAGTATAACCACAAATGCAGGTATTTAACAAACATTGGAGCTTGGAAGTATGTTTTACGTTCTGGAAAACAAATTTCCAAGTATATGAGAGTATGTTCGATAAGACAGTGACTTTATTCTTCCAGGTAATATTATTAATAATTATATTTGAAACTATTTATGATTATTTAAATTTTTAGAAATTCCTTCTCAACGGAGAAATTAAAAAAAGTGCTGTACCATCTTTGTGACGACAGAGCACTTTTTTGAAGACAGAGTGATGTTACATTTATAATTTCTCGATAACTATCGGTAATTCCACATAATAATAATGTGATTCGCATTCAGAACTTCTTCGCCTGTTTACAAGATTAATATTTTAAATTAAGTAGTAAATGAACATTATATACAATCATACCTTCAACAATAATCCTAGAATGATGATTAGCATTTAGAAAGTCAAATATCTGAACAATACTTAGATTCATTTTGAAGGAACACAAGCAAAATTGTATCATATGACAGTGACAGATTGTACACCTACCGTCATGCATCCGCCATGTTGAAAGTGCTTGCAGCGCCTCTATCGGTCATTTCAGTTGAGAATAGTTGAGAAAAAGAAATTATCTGAACAGTTAATTGAAGTTAATAAAGGTTTTGCAAATAAAATTAACAACATTTTAGCAAAACTTTTCACACCAGGACAAATTCAATCTTTATTAAATCCATCAAAAAAGAAGAATAACTGGAGTCCTGAAGATATTGCGTCCGCAATATCTTTAAGAAGTGTCAGCCCTAAAGCTTACCGATATCTAAGATGCAATCATTTCCCGTTACCAGCACTTTTAACATTAAGAACGTGGGCATCGAATTTAAACTTGGATAAAGGTGTTTTAAATGAAATAATAATGATGAAAAACAAATCTCGCGATTTAACTAATTTACAACGATTAACTGTTCTCACTTTCGATGAAATTTATTTATCTAATAGGATATGTATAGATGTTAAAAATCAGCAAATAGTGTTGTCAAACGGTAATGGCTAGGGGTTTAATAGAAAATTGGAAACAACCAATATTTTATAGTTTTGATGAATCAATGACAAAAAACCGATTAAATGAAATTATTTCTCACGTTTATGAAGCCGGATTTACAGTAGTAGGCATTACATGTGATATGGGTCCTGGAAATTTGAGTCTGGTCTTCATTAAATGTGGGACATAACAAAAATTGTTTTTTCTACTCCCATGCGTGAAGTGAGTACTTCACGTATCAATTTTTATGTGTGAAGTTTGAGTTTTTGCACACGGTGCGTGAAGTGCTACTTCACGCACACTGTGCGTGAAGTAACATTTCACGCACCGTTCATTATTTTAAATATTACAAACTGAATTGTATTTTAATAAAACAAAGCTGTTAAACACTCGTAACGTTGGTAACCATGGTTACACAAGTCAATAATACAGAGGCTTTACGTTTAAAGAATGACAATGTGAAGAAAAAATATATTTTATTGCAAGGTCGTAGAAAAAGTATAGTATGTAACACGTGTGTGAAGCCTATTTTACATTCGGGTGGTTTGCAATACTCGCCTTCGGCTCGTGTCACAATCTCCACCCTCATGTAAAAATGTCAGCTTCACACACTTGCCACATAATATACTATTTTTGATCACCCAATTGACAATAGTCAAAAAAAAAATACGTTTTTGCTGATCCTCCACATCTTCTAAAATTAGTTCGAAATCACTGGATTTGGTTTTAATATTAACGGAAAATTTGTTGATAAATCATGTTTTGAAAAATTGCTTTCAGCATCTAATAGCGAAATATCAATAGCTTATAAAATTAACCGATATCATTTAGATGTTAAAGGTACAGAGAGACAAAAAGTGCGGCCAGCTGCACAACTACTGTCAAATACAATTGGCAAAGCAGTTGAATTTTGTGGTATGCAAGGATATATGGATAAGATGTACTGGGAACAAACCTCAAAGTTAGTAATACTCATAAACAACTGGTTTGATTTGTTTAATTCTAAATTTAAATTTGGGAAAGATACTACACAAAACGCATTCGGAATAAATCTAGAATCTCAGATCTCTCTTTTACATAACGTTACTGAGCAAATTTCTTCAATTACTGTCGGTAAAATAAAACTTTATTTCAGTTTCAAAAAGGTATTATATTGAGTAATAATTCGTTAGAACAACTTTTTCATTATTTGAAAACTAATTACAATTTGGAGTATATACTTACATACCGTTTAAATCAAGATGTGCTTGAAAACTTTTTTTCATACATTCGCGGAATGGGCGGACCTAATGATCATTCTACTTCCTTAGATTTTAAGCATAGATTAAAATGGTATATTTTGGGGAAATATTCGGCTTCAGTATTTTCTGAGAACAAAAATACTGAAGAAAATGTTAATGAAAATGTTTTAACTAAACCTTTACATCAAACTAGGAATTCAAATTGTGAAGATAATTCTACTTGTATTTCGCAAAATATTTTGTCAAAGTATAGTGACACAGAAAATATAGATAAAGTTGTTTTTGAAAATGAGGAAGAAACTCTGCTTCCATATTCTTTTTTAGAACCAACTTATAATTATCCCACAATAGTTAGTTCAAATCTAGAAATAGGGTCAGATCTTACAAATTTATTAGAGACATATGAAACCGTGGAATTTAAAGATATAATTAATAATGAGGGATTAAAATATATTGCGGGATTTGTGCCACAGATTGGATTCAGTTTATTTCGAGAGGATATTTATTATATCCAAGTGATAAAATGATTATTACCACAGAAATACTTAATTCAGAATTTAACCGTATTCATGGAAATTTTCTATCAAAAGAAAAATATATGTTTAATATTTTAACTCATAATACGATGTCAAAATTACCAGAAAAAAATTTCGTTCCAGTGGAAGTTGTTCTTTGTTTAGCTCGTACCAGAATATTTATAAGATTGCAAGATATAAATAAAAAAATAAGTTTTGAAAATTGCAAAAGAAGATTAAGCAAAAAAATGTCGAAATTTACGAATTTTATAAAACAAAACATGAATATTATAGATATTATTGTTTAATTTAAGTAATTGCCTAATATTTTACGAATAAGTACAATACTTAAGTATAATTTAATAAAAAAATATATATAAATATATTTATATTTATATATATTTATATTTATATATATTTTTTTATTAAATTATACTTATATTATAAAGTATACTTAAGTATTGTACTTATTCGTAAAATATTAGGCAATTACTTAAATTAAACAATAATATCTATAATATTCATGTTTTGTTTTATAAAATTCGTAAATTTCGACATTTTTTTGCTTAATCTTCTTTTGCAATTTTCAAAACTTATTTTTTTATTTATATCTTGCAATCTTATAAATATTCTGGTACGAGCTAAACAAAGAACAACTTCCACTGGAACGAAATTTTTTTCTGGTAATTTTGACATCGTATTATGAGTTAAAATATTAAACATATATTTTTCTTTTGATAGAAAATTTCCATGAATACGGTTAAATTCTGAATTAAGTATTTCTGTGGTAATAATCATTTTATCACTTGGATATAATAAATATCCTCTCGAAATAAACTGAATCCAATCTGTGGCACAAATCCCGCAATATATTTTAATCCCTCATTATTAATTATATCTTTAAATTCCACGGTTTCATATGTCTCTAATAAATTTGTAAGATCTGACCCTATTTCTAGATTTGAACTAACTATTGTGGGATAATTATAAGTTGGTTCTAAAAAAGAATATGGAAGCAGAGTTTCTTCCTCATTTTCAAAAACAACTTTATCTATATTTTCTGTGTCACTATACTTTGACAAAATATTTTGCGAAATACAAGTAGAATTATCTTCACAATTTGAATTCCTAGTTTGATGTAAAGGTTTAGTTAAAACATTTTCATTAACATTTTCTTCAGTATTTTTGTTCTCAGAAAATACTGAAGCCGAATATTTCCCCAAAATATACCATTTTAATCTATGCTTAAAATCTAAGGAAGTAGAATGATCATTAGGTCCGCCCATTCCGCGAATGTATGAAAAAAAGTTTTCAAGCACATCTTGATTTAAACGGTATGTAAGTATATACTCCAAATTGTAATTAGTTTTCAAATAATGAAAAAGTTGTTCTAACGAATTATTACTCAATATAATACCTTTTTGAAACTGAAATAAAGTTTTATTTTACCGACAGTAATTGAAGAAATTTGCTCAGTAACGTTATGTAAAAGAGAGATCTGAGATTCTAGATTTATTCCGAATGCGTTTTGTGTAGTATCTTTCCCAAATTTAAATTTAGAATTAAACAAATCAAACCAGTTGTTTATGAGTATTACTAACTTTGAGGTTTGTTCCCAGTACATCTTATCCATATATCCTTGCATACCACAAAATTCAACTGCTTTGCCAATTGTATTTGACAGTAGTTGTGCAGCTGGCCGCACTTTTTGTCTCTCTGTACCTTTAACATCTAAATGATATCGGTTAATTTTATAAGCTATTGATATTTCGCTATTAGATGCTGAAAGCAATTTTTCAAAACATGATTTATCAACAAATTTTCCGTTAATATTAAAACCAAATCCAGTGATTTCGAACTAATTTTAGAAGATGTGGAGGATCAGCAAAAACGTATTTTTTTTTTGACTATTGTCAATTGGGTGATCAAAAATAGTATATTATGTGGCAAGTGTGTGAAGCTGACATTTTTACATGAGGGTGGAGATTGTGACACGAGCCGAAGGCGAGTATTGCAAACCACCCGAATGTAAAATAGGCTTCACACACGTGTTACATACTATACTTTTTCTACGACCTTGCAATAAAATATATTTTTTCTTCACATTGTCATTCTTTAAACGTAAAGCCTCTGTATTATTGACTTGTGTAACCATGGTTACCAACGTTACGAGTGTTTAACAGCTTTGTTTTATTAAAATACAATTCAGTTTGTAATATTTAAAATAATGAACGGTGCGTGAAATGTTACTTCACGCACAGTGTGCGTGAAGTAGCACTTCACGCACCGTGTGCAAAAACTCAAACTTCACACATAAAAATTGATACGTGAAGTACTCACTTCACGCATGGGAGTAGAAAAAACAATTTTTGTTATGTCCCACATTTAATGAAGACCAGACTCAAATTTCCAGGACCCATATCACATGTAATGCCTACTACTGTAAATCCGGCTTCATAAACGTGAGAAATAATTTCATTTAATCGGTTTTTTGTCATTGATTCATCAAAACTATAAAATATTGGTTGTTTCCAATTTTCTATTAAACCCCTAGCCATTACCGTTTGACAACACTATTTGCTGATTTTTAACATCTATACATATCCTATTAGATAAATAAATTTCATCGAAAGTGAGAACAGTTAATCGTTGTAAATTAGTTAAATCGCGAGATTTGTTTTTCATCATTATTATTTCATTTAAAACACCTTTATCCAAGTTTAAATTCGATGCCCACGTTCTTAATGTTAAAAGTGCTGGTAACGGGAAATGATTGCATCTTAGATATCGGTAAGCTTTAGGGCTGACACTTCTTAAAGATATTGCGGACGCAATATCTTCAGGACTCCAGTTATTCTTCTTTTTTGATGGATTTAATAAAGATTGAATTTGTCCTGGTGTGAAAAGTTTTGCTAAAATGTTGTTAATTTTATTTGCAAAACCTTTATTAACTTCAATTAACTGTTCAGATAATTTCTTTTTCTCAACTATTCTCAACTGAAATGACCGATAGAGGCGCTGCAAGCACTTTCAACATGGCGGATGCATGACGGTAGGTGTACAATCTGTCACTGTCATATGATACAATTTTGCTTGTGTTCCTTCAAAATGAATCTAAGTATTGTTCAGATATTTGACTTTCTAAATGCTAATCATCATTCTAGGATTATTGTTGAAGGTATGATTGTATATAATGTTCATTTACTACTTAATTTAAAATATTAATCTTGTAAACAGGCGAAGAAGTTCTGAATGCGAATCACATTATTATTATGTGGAATTACCGATAGTTATCGAGAAATTATAAATGTAACATCACTCTGTCTTCAAAAAAGTGCTCTGTCGTCACAAAGATGGTACAGCACTTTTTTTAATTTCTCCGTTGAGAAGGAATTTCTAAAAATTTAAATAATCATAAATAGTTTCAAATATAATTATTAATAATATTACCTGGAAGAATAAAGTCACTGTCTTATCGAACATACTCTCATATACTTGGAAATTTGTTTTCCAGAACGTAAAACATACTTCCAAGCTCCAATGTTTGTTAAATACCTGCATTTGTGGTTATACTCACTTTATTTTTATCTATTTTTGGAAAAATGTGGAAACTTAAATGAGTTTCGCTACTCATAAGCGAATGACACCCGTATACACAACACATAATATTGCTTTTACCGTGTTTTACAACATTCATTTTCGTATAAAAGAAATACTTTTAAAAAATGTATGCTAACATTATGTTGTATTTGCTCGCATCTACCGTCATGCACTAGTTCAAAATTTAGTCACCAGATGTCACATCGATGCTCTACAGTTGTCAATACAATTTTCATATTTTCCTTTAAGTTCTGCATTTTCATTTTGTAATTCTGTTATTTTGTTTCTTAGTTCTCGCCTTTCATCATCCAAATTCCTATAAAAATATACCAAATTGATGTGTGAATAATTTTAATTTAACAATGTGAAAAATTAAATTTGGAAAAAATAAATATTACTCACAATCCAGAATTATTTCAGTGTTTCGAACAGATTCATCAGCTTCCGTCAGTGTTACAGTACATGCCACAGATTTTTCGATTGAAGCAGCATTTGAATCTAAAATATTTTTTATCTCATTTCTGCGATCCCTTTTTGCATGTCTTCTTGATTTGGGTGTTTCTTCTAAGTATTGTACAGCAACATCAGACATACATGGCATATTTTCTGTAGGTATAGCATCACATTTTAAATTTCTTCTATTCTTTGGCTTGTAATTTAACAACTGTTGTTTCAATGGAACTACATAACTTACAGCATGAAAGTGAATAGAGCATATACATTTATATAAAAATAATATTATAATAAAGATTAAATATTAAATTACCATTTTCAACATTAAACTTGTCTTTTCGTTTACATACATGTATCCACTTCTTCTTAAAATCCTCGTCTTTCGGAAAACTGAAGTATTGAATGTCAGTACCCTTTGTTTTCCTCGTATAATTTCCACATCCATATACCGCACAGGCTGGCATTATAACATTTAATTTAATATTTTAACTCATAATACGATGTCAAAATTACCAGAAAAAAATTTCGTTCCAGTGGAAGTTGTTCTTTGTTTAGCTCGTACCAGAATATTTATAAGATTGCAAGATATAAATAAAAAAATAAGTTTTGAAAATTGCAAAAGAAGATTAAGCAAAAAAATGTCGAAATTTACGAATTTTATAAAACAAAACATGAATATTATAGATATTATTGTTTAATTTAAGTAATTGCCTAATATTTTACGAATAAGTACAATACTTAAGTATAATTTAATAAAAAAATATATATAAATATATTTATATATACTCGTATTGCTTTATTTGTATTATTTAGCCCAATTTTAATGCAAAGAAAATCTGTAATTGCCCAGATATATCATTCAAAACGCTTTGCTTTGCTCCGAACATGACGTCATATCACTTAGAGAGAGATGGAAGATACATGCGCGCTGACACACCATATGTATTTCCACCATGTAACTGAAGCACGTAATAAACTACAACAGGCAGTTGATGAAATAAACAATTGGTACGGCACACAGAAAATAATACTAAATATAGCCAAATGCGAAGCCAAAATGTTTTCTCTCAAAAAATATACAACACCAGAAAATATAAACAACGACATCGAAATCCCATGGAACCCAGACCACGCAGCAATAAGATATTTAGGCGTATATCTGGACAAACGCCTATCCTGGAAGCAACACATCGACATCAAAATAAAAGAAGCCAAAAAAAGACTCGGAATGTTATATCCAATCATTAATAAAAAATCGCATCTCAAACCGGAATACACGAAACTAATATACATGACAATTCTTCGACCTCTTCTAACATATGGATGCCAAGTATGGAACACAGCAACTAAAACTCATATTAAAAAAATACAAATTTATCAACACAAAATTCTACGAATAGCTGTGAATGCCCCTTGGTTTATAACGAACGAACAATTACATAAAGAACTGCAAATAATAACCATTGACAAAAATTTACAAAAAGCAACTGAAAAATTCCTACACAAATTGCCCATATGCTCAGGATCAAAATACTACCAACTAGGAAGGCGCTCACATTCAAATAGACTCAAAAGGAAACTTCCGCAAGATACAGTAGAAATCTACCAAGAATCAAGCAACAGTGATAGTGACTAGACAGCAACTAATCCTTAAAACTAATGAAGTACAGTAAAAGGGGAAACAAATACCCCACACATGCCATACTAATGTCAGAACTACCATGTATAACAGGAATGTTGGTCTAGTATATTTTCTAATTAAAAAAAAAAAAAATCTTTTTGCTTTTTTGGAGGTATGCTTCGGGTCATTGTCTTGTTGAAATGTTCAAATTAAGGGCATGTTTTCTTCCGCATGTGGCAACATAATGTTTTCAAGAATATTTACATATTCATGTTGATCCATATTTTCCCTAATCCAATAAATTGGCCCGACCCCGTACCAAGAAAAGCATCCCAACAACTTAATATTTCCACCTCCATGTTGCAGTTTTTTTTTTTTTTTGTATATTTTCGGCATTCATTTGCTGGCCGTCTAACATAGTGCCTTCCATCAGAACCAATTAAATGTATCTTCGTTTCATCTGTCCATAAAATATTTCTCCATTTTTTAATATTATTATCACCATTCCAATTAATATGTTCATTTGCAAATTGTAATCTGTTTTTAATGTTCCTTAAAGATAAAAGTGGTACTTTTCTAGCCGATCTACCATGTAGATTATTTTCTTCTAACCTTCTTCTAACTGTTCTGGCACTAATTGATAAATTTAATTCATATTTTATATCCTGAGAAGATTTGAAAGGATCTAGTTTCGATGCACGAACAATGGGGTATTCCGACATTTTTTAAAAATATTTTTTTACATTAGTACAGACCAGTAGGACTCTGAATATCTAACTTTGAGTAAGAAAATGTATGCATCACATGAGATATGAATTTTAAAAAATTTCATCGCAATTCAAATTTTCTTTTCATGGCGCGCTTATGACGTCAACTCGATAGTGACATCTGCAACGAACTTCAGCGCCTAAATCCATATGTTCATGACAGCCATTTGCTTGTTTACATGATTTTAGTAGCAGCGTGCATTTCAGTGTTTGTTTATGGTAAAAATAGGAGTAATAATTACGGAACCTGATTATAAAAAGGCTGATTCTGGTAATTTACCTGTTGTGGATTCTGCCATGGTAAATGATTATTTTTTACATAACTCACAATACGTGAGTGCAGAAATACGTAATGTTAAAAGCCAAAGGTATGTTTTTAAATCTAGAGGCCACGGCCAAATAAACATAATTATTATATTTATCTGTAAATCTAACAAGTATTTGCAATGTTGCAGAGCTGGCAGAGAAAACTATGGCGATGATGCTATTGGCTATGTGCAGCTGAAACGAGAAGGAGGTATTTGTACAGTGAAGGCCAAAATTACCCCGGAACATAAAATTCATTCGACGGGGTATATTGTTTCGACTGTGATAAATGAAAAAGAAGAGGAAATAATAAGTTGTGCATGTCACAGTTGTGCTGCTTCAGAAGGATATATGAGTAATTATTGTTATTGAATTCTAAAAACGAACATAATTTTTATTTACAGGTGGCTGTAAACATGCCGTTGCATTTCTGCTGTGACTGCATAGACGAAGTGAAGAACCTTCTGTTACTTCGGTAACGAGTTACTGGCAGAAATCCAGGTTGTCATCCATTGGAACAAATGTTAAAGCATCTACTTTGAAATAATTGTATCCGTCCACCAGTTTACCGGCTTTGGAGGAGAGGGATGGTACGTTTTTGAAGAAATATATTGAAGCCGGTAAAAAGTCAAATAGTGTTAGTTTAATGACACAAATATATGGCGAATTAGATTGTATAAAAAAAATATCACTTCATTGTTTAGCTTTAAAATATTGCCAAAATAAATCGCAAGAAGATATGAATCCTGACGAATTTATCGAGTTTTGTTCAACGAATATAACAAATGATGATTGTGCTGCTGTAGAAAAAACAACTCTTTTGCAAACCAAAACATCAAAATGGTTCGAAGCACGTTATGGCCGAATAACAGCATCCAAACTATATGAATCATCCCGTTGCCACACTTTAGATGGGGCTTTGGTGGAATCAATTGTTGGTGCAAACAAAGTTCCTCAGACAGATGCTGTGACTAGGGGGCAGCAACTTGAAGATCTAGTTTTGAATGCTGTGAAAAGAACACGCAACATCGATATAAAAAAATGTGGACTTATAATTCATCCGCAACATCCAGTATTTGGAGCTTCACTGGATAGAATCACTGCAGATTACTGCATAGAAATTAAATGCCCTAGTAAAGAGAAGACAGTAAGCAATTACATTAATGACAATTTGAAATTGTGCAATAAACCTTTTGCACAAATTCAGTTACAAATGTTTTTGTCGGGTAGGAATCGAGGTTTATTTTGTGTAGCTTACCCTACGTTTGAAGTAGATGGAAGAGTAGAAATAGTGGAAGTTGAATTAGATGAAAATTATGTAAAAAATATTATGTCTGATGCATTAAAGTTTTGAAAATGTGCAATATTTGCACATTTTTTGTAAATAAATAAAATACATTGATTTATAAAAAGTTATATTATTTTATTAATGCACCCTGTACATTAACAATACCACAAACAATAATTATTATATAGTCTAACAACACTACCAACTTTGAATTAATACATGCATGTGGTGCTAACATCTCAAATTCTCGTAGTCTTCTGATTACACGTTCTATGTGGATCCGCAACGCTGCGATTTTTTTACTTTCCAGTACCTTTTCTTTTGTCATTTTTTCGTCAGCTGACACAGAAGGTGGGCGAACTAATTGGCAATTTTTACTTGCCAGTAAATGTTCAATATTTTTGAACCCTCTGTCAGCCATTATGGCACAGTTCTGTGGTAAATGGCTAACAAATCCACAACTTGCCACAATTTCCTTGTCGCTTGCACGACCGCCGTATCCAACAGATATAAAATTGACAAGGCCAAAAGGAGTAGATGACATTAAATATTTCAGTGTATTACACTTTTTGTACTGACTCCACGTCTGAGCTTGATTAACAGTATTTGTAGGTTGTTCTATTTGTACTTCCAGGCAGTCGATGATGGATTGAACATTTTTATATCTTGTTATAAATGGCATCGGTAAATGCATTTTAATTATAAATTCTTCCGGCCAGTGTATAAATTCCTGCATAACATTCGCGATAATTGGAACAGAAGAAGTAAAAATATGTCCAATTGTTGAAACACTGTATCCGAACTCAACCGCAAGTCTTTGGTATGAATCGTTTAATCTTATTTTTTTTAATGTTATTAATAACCACTCGTATCGTATATTAATTTCACCAACTAATAATTTCATTAAAAAATATTCTTCGGGCAATCCCAAATAAAATCTGCTATGATTTTCGATATTAATTATTGATAAAGCAAAATTTTGTTTTGTTTGTTGCTCCTTTAATAATTTTTCTTCGAGTGAATCCGACGATGAAGATTGATAAATATCGAAACTTTTCACGCTCGATGTTGATGGTGAACTTTTGTACCGATTTCACTGGTGAACTTTGTTCCGATTTCACGGGTGAAATTTGTTTCTTTTTTTGCCGCAATAATTTAATATTGAAGAAATTTATTTGTGTTTCTACGGTGCGAACTTGTGGCTTTGCCTGTGCTTTCACACTGTGTTTTTGTGGCTTTACTTGAACACCTTGTGAAATGTATACTTTACCAGATTCTGTATTAAATGATGATGTAATGGATGTAGTGCTACATTCATGCAAAACAAGTAATGAAATCTCAGCGGAAGTTTCTGGCAAAACAAGCGGTGACATCGGAGTAGAAGAAGTACTTGCTGTATCGTCAAAAAATAATTTCTTCCGGCAACGAAAAGCTTCTATAACCTCCTCTTTCCTTTTCTTTGTTGAAGACGACAATTGAGACTCTTTTACAGAAGATTCAATCGACTCTAAGTTTCTGTGGGGAACTGCATCTTTCTTCATCCGCAACTGTGATGCTATCATTTTGTACTTCATCCAATTTTCACTATCGGTCTCCATCTATAATAAATTCTGATATTTATAATTTATAATTATCGATTATTATTAACTATTATTCATTTTTATCGATATTATTTTCATGTAAAATATCGATACTTTAAATCAATTCTAGGACTAAGCATGCATGTGCAGAAGATATGTACGAGTAAGTATAATTTAAGTTTCTGTACAATTATAATCCAATAAGATTTCCAATACGATTAAGTTTCCGGCCCGCTACGTACTTGAAAATTTTGTATGAGGCTCGCTTCTCAAAAAGATTGGTAACCTTTGACTTAAATCCTTAAATCAAAATTGATTTAAATAGTAATAATACAAGTACTTACATCAAAATGATCTTCACAACAAAACAACATACATGTTTTCGTTAAGTCAATTTCCGACATATCAGGATTAGGGCTTCATACCATCTTTTTCTTACTTCCAAGTTCGCTGGCAAGCGAATAAAAATCTTCTTCGGATTATTGTTGCTGTTGTTATTGCAAGAAGGTACAAAACAATATTTGATAACCATTCTAGCACCTGAATATAAAATTTATCTTAAATAAAGAATTTGAATAAACTAAATTAACAACATACCTGATTCTAAATGATGAAATGTTTAAACGGTTTAAACTTTTGAAAAAAAACGTATGTAAACAAACAAATATCAACGAAACACGTTCGAGAATTGTTGCAAATAAAGTGGACGAAATGTCAAACAAGAAATGTACCCGCGCGTGTTAACTACTGCCTCCATCCGTGTTTCTAAACGAAAATATTTACTTTGAAATGAGCAACAGATTATCAACTTGACGTCACAATTTTCAAGGTCGTTTCTAGAGCTGTAAAAATTCCAATTTTGTAACATTAAATTGTGAATTAAAACTTTTTATTATTAAACATGTTTTATTATATTTTTCTACTATATGAAGATGGAAACTATAGAAAAAAGTTATTATTTTGCATTAATTCCATATGGCTTGAAGTACAAATCTCTAACTTACAAATCCTGCCGTTTACATTTCTTGCTTTTTACATTTTCTAATGGCCAAATCTATCCTTTTACATTTCTTGCCTTGTACATTTCTTGCCTTGTACATTTCTTGCCTTGTACATTTCTTGCCTTGTACATTTCTTGCCTTTTACAAATCTCGCCTTTTACAAATCTGTCCCATGAAGTTGTAGCATTTTGAGCCATGTTCACAAGAGAACATTTTACATGTACATACACACCAAATCAATGACCTCTGTACACTCCGAAAATAAAATATATATTTTGAAATATAATTTACAGGACCAAGTTCTTAAAATTATTTTATTTATCAATAATTTCAATTCTAAGGAAATATATGAAATAATAACTTATATTAAACAAAAATAATAATGCTTTATTATTCAGAAATGAAAAATGCAGTATGAGTATGATCTGTTGCTGCTGTAACCTAACCTAAATTAACATTGTTTTATTTTTGAACAAATGAAACAGATGTGATATTTAACAAAAATGGGACAACGATGCAGCTCAAGCTATACAGCGTGACTATGCCGAAGCTACAAAAATTAAGGAGTTTTGTCATGTAAAAAAACATTTGTCCAGTGAAAATAAGCTCCTCAGCACGAACGAATAATATGCTTTTACCGGACTATAAGAAATTCAATGAATACATAAATGGGAAACGACGAATTTGTTTTTATTTTTAAACTTTTATTCCTTTATAATAATAATAATAATAATAATAATAATAATATATAATTTATTGCCCAACAGTTAAGAACCAGTTACAGGACAATTTATAAATAAACATTATATAAATTTAAGATACGTGCAAATATATAAATACAATTATTAACAAAGAGACAAAAAGAAAAAAAAATTACAAAAATATATCATCATATAAAGTGTTCGCATTTTGACACATAATGGTAATTGGGGCACGACGAAGTACGTCAGAATGGGCTACGGAGAGTTGAAACGTCGTGGGATATCTGGATGCTGGACGTGGTACATGGATCTGAACGCTAGACAGTAGAAATGGTGCATCAATCTCGCCACGCAGAAGGAGCCAGAGGAACTTGGCACTGCCCACCTCCCTCCGAGCCGCCAGCGACGACATACTATGACGCTGAAGAAGGGACTGCTGATCCGTTCCCCTAGGTGGATAAACCCTATCTAATTTGAAGGATAAAAATTTGAGGAATCTACGTTGAACACGGTCAAGTGCCAGGTGTTGATACGTGTAATATGGGAACCAAACAAGATTGGCATATTCTAATTTGCTTAGAACATAGGCACAGTACAGTGGCTTAATAACATCAGTATTCTGAAAAATATGCGTAATTCTAATAATAAAGCTTAACATTCTGTTAGCATCGTGAACTATATTGTTTATATGATCTGAAAATATAAAATTATTTGAAAAAGTTACACCCAAATCTTTAAATGATTTTACTGTATTCAGAGAGGTATTTTGTACTTTATAAGGGTACTGAATGGAATTTATTTTGCGTGTAAATGAAATTACACAACATTTCTCAACATTCATGGTAAGTTTATTTCTTTCACACCAGGCATTCATAGTGTTAATGTTATTTTGTAATAGTTCTGAATCATTAAGTGACTTTATTGAGTTGTACAATTTTATATCGTCAGCATATGCTAGTGCATGGCAACTAAACATGGAAAGAAGATCATTTATATATAAGTTGAATAAAAGTGGACCTAAATTAGATCCCTGGGGAACCCCCGAGGAGGCAACGAAGGTTGTTGACGAGAAACCATTGTAATAAACATAGGATATTCTGTTATACAAATAAGATTTTAACAAAAGAACTAAATTTGGAGTAGCTCCAGACGTACTTAGTTTTGTTAGAAGAATACTATGATCTATAGAGTCAAACGCACGGGATAAATCAGTATATATAACATCAACTTGACCTCGTTTGTCGATAATTTCAGCAGCGTACTGAGAGAAACAAGCTAAATTTGTAGTAGTAGATCGACCTTTTACAAAACCATGCTGATCATTGGATATACTAGAACTAGTATGCCTGTATATGCACCTATAAATTAGAATTTCAAAAATTTTGGCAAAATTGTTTAATATTGAAATCGGACGATAATTGGAAATATTAAATTTGTCACCTTTCTTAAAGACTGGTGTTATTCTTGTCTTCTTCCATCTTTCCGGAAAAGTACTAGAGGAAATAGCAAAATTTATTATAAGAGTAATTGGTTTAGACAAACTAAATCGGGTATCTTTAATAAAAAAAGCTTGGTATCATATCCTCGCCTGCTGTAAACTTGTTTTTGAATGTTGACATAACTAACAGGATATCATTTTCAGTTACCAAATTTAGAGAAAAAGGAGGATAGTATGAAATATGATCTAAATTATCGCTATATAGTGAACTAGTAGAAAAATGTTGCAAGAAGGAGGTTGCGAAGGCATTGACTATGTCCTGAGGATTGTCATATTCTCCTAATTCGTTGTACAATTTCCCAGGTATGGAAGTTCCTTGCTTATCATGTGCAAATTTCCATAAACCAGTTGGATCTGTCTTAATGTTATTTTCTACCGATGTAAGATACGCTTTATATGCCTTGCTGATTTGAGATGTAATTAATTTACGAAGTCGCTTAAACTCATTAAGATCAGATTGTTGTTTATATTTAAACCATTTTTTTCTAACATAAGCTTTAGTTTTCAAATTGTACTTAATGTCCGAAGTGAACCAGGGTGGATATCGGGAACCATTGTACGTCGATTTCTGTACTGATTTATTTAATTCTTTGTATAAAGTAAAATAAAAAATATCTAGTGCAACATTAACATCTGTAACATTATCCAGAGAAAACCAATCAATTTTACATAAGTCATCATAAAGTTGATTAAAGTTAGCTTTACGAAAATTGTAACGAGTATTTGATGCAGATGGAAATTTATCTTTACACGTAGAAGAAGTAACATTAAATGTAATTGATAGAGTTGGATGATATTTGTCTTCTGGAACCAAGGCAAAATCAGATCGTTCAACATTAATTAAATTTAAGAAAATTTGACAAGACTAAATCTAGTTTATTTGAATTGCAATTAAGAACATTATTGTACTGTGTAAGATTTAATCCCGTCATAAAATTTTTAAACAATAAGGATTTAGAGCAGTTAACGGAATCATATAAATGAGGAATATTGAAGTCTCCTAATATTAGTAAACGCTCATTAATAAACATTAATTCTAAAGCATCAAAAAAAGTATTAAAATCATCCACACTTATGTCTGGTGGTATGTATATGGCGCATATAATAAATGACAGATTTGAGAAATAGCATTTACATGTTACTATATCTATTAGTGGTGTTAAATTTTTAATATGTGACACATCCAAGGTTTTATAATCAATATTATTAAGAAAAGAAATTAAAACCCCACCACCCGTAGAGCGGTTGATTAGAGAACACTTTCTGTCATCACGAATAACATTATAATGCGGCGGAAATAATTCAGTATTTTTTACAGAATCGTACAACCAACTTTCAGTGATAACAACTATATTAAAGGACGAAGACAAACAGTTAGTATAAAATAAATGACTCTTAGAATTTAATCCCCTAGTATTCTGGTAAACACAATCAAGAAAAATAGAACTGTTGGGCGAACTTAGTTTTCCGAATTTTTAGACACAATTCGTGGAACATTGTTTATGTACTTAATTTGAATATTGATTTCACCACTGCTAATTCTCTCATTTAATTCGGTTTTTATAGCTTTATAAAAGTCCATCTGCTTCCGGGTACGATCTCTTGATATTGATACGTTCGACCACTTACTATTGCTTTTTAAATTTTTAACATTACGAAATAATTTGTTTATATCCTCAGGAGAAGATAAAACAACTCTTAAGGGTCTAGATCTTGAAGATGACGAATCATAACGACCTATTCGATGAATGTTTTCTATTTTACATGCGACATTTAATTCATTTATTAAATCAGTAGCCAAACTCTCATCATTACTGTTCTGTTCTTGTTTAGTAGAATGTACCTCTTCAGAACCAAAAATTATGAAATTACGAGAACGTTTTTCTCGTTTAGAAATTTCTTCAATAATATCTTCAGTCAGGATTAGGGAGGATAAGTTTGATTTTGTAGTATTAGTACTTTTAATTTCAGCTATATCTTTTTGTAATGATAAAATTAAGATCTTTAAGCTGTCAATTTCATCAGCTATTGGAGCACAATTTTTACAATTCCATCTTATACCATTGTCTTTGAGTTTAATTCTTCTAGCTTCATTTGCTGAAACGTCAGCACACAAAATACTGTAATTATTTTTACACAGGGAACACATAATTGATCTGTGATCCTCCGTTTTTTTATTGCAGCACTTGCAAATGATATCCATTGCTATAACAAACTATAGCAAGAAAACAAAAGAAGAGAGAAAGGAAAAAAAAAAAACACCCAGTATATAAATATTCACGATCACCCAGTAAATGTGACTTAAAGATTTAGCACGCAGCTTAATTAATCAAGTACACACAAACTACTGAGCCACGTTGAGAAATAAAAAGATTTGTCACAGAAACAAAAAATAGAAAAATTAGAGAAACTCACCCATAGAGTAAAAAATGAAGAAACAAATCACACCACAATGAAGGCCACAAAATTCTGAACTGAACTATAACAATTTCAATTTATAGCTGTTCAACAGGAATATTATCTTTACATTGGATGTGTATTGTATTATAGTATTATTAGTAGCACTGCATGTAGATACAAAATGGTTCTTTGTGTATGCATACTCCAAAGTAAATAGCATAGAAAAGAGAGTATGTATTGAGTATTGGTAAATAGACGTTTGTTCTTATAGGCATGTGCAGATTGATCTTGATGACATATGAATAATATGTTGTTCCATGAGATTAAAATTGGTTTACTTTATCATTACATGATGAAAAATTGTTTCTTTATTGTTCTTTTTATTACCAGTATTTTAATGTAGGCGAAACAAATTCTGCTTTGGCTGTGTTCATAAACAACGTCGATAAACCTTTACAAGAAATTTCAACTTTGTATAGAACTACAGATAACAACGAAATCCTATTCCTTTTCTAATTTTCATTTAGATCTTAAAAATGGTAATCTGATCGGTTTAATTCCTGCTTCCATTGTTTCTTTTTTAATGTGAAAACCTGTATCTACCATAACAGCATTATGATTTGGTTCAAGCTTTTAATTATATCATTATTATCAAAAATTGTTTTGTCTGACGTTCTTTCTCCGTATTCTGGACTTAGGAAGCTAACAGTGCCTGCCGGAGTGATTCCAATTAAATATTTTAATGTATGGGTAGATTTTTACTATGAATATTATCTGATTCTGCATTTTAGACAACTTGGAGCTTGCACGAATATTTCTGTAGTCTAGAACTACCCTTAGATCTGTATACCTATAAAAACAAGAGGGTATATTATTTCTATTTTCTTCAGTGGTAGACCAATAAATTAAAGCGTCAAATGCAGATCGGCAAAATTAACTGAAGAATTTTTTTTTAAATTAGTTCGACGTATTAAAAACCTTCCTGACATAACTAAATGATAGATTTAATTTTAATCTAGTAAAGCAGATTTATATTTTTGTAAATATATCATTGATGTATAAATGCTTATTATCTTTCAAAACATTTTCTACACACGTTATAAGAGTATTGAACACATTAATATTTATTTTAGTATAAGTTCTAAATGGTTCTTTTGAGTATTGAAGTATTGATTCAATAGTTTCCCTGTCTATATTCAAAATATTGCACTGTACACCAATACTATTAAGTTTTTATGTCTTCTAAGTACTAAATTTTAAAAGATATATTCTTTAGCCTCAAATTTGAAAATATCACGAAATATCCATTAGATATTTTATAATTAAATATTAAAAATTGTGTAATATTTTGACGTGATCTGAAACAGAATGTGACGTCAGTGTACATACAATATAACTGTCGCCAGCTTTTGTATTTATGTAGCGGTTCCTCTTAAGCGGATTTCAATTTTCCTAAAATATGTTCTATTGGGTTTAGGTCTATTAGTATATAGTTCTAAATACTTCTGCGCACTGGCTACAGAATTTTTATTGCACTTTGCATAAACAAAAAGCATATCAACTAATTGATCATTAGTATATTTTTCCATTTTGTTGACAGCATCTATCAATAAAATGTCAATTGTTCTTTGTTTAATGTTAGTTTCTGTTGTTTCCATAGCAACAATGATATATGTGCATTAAAATATGAAATAAAATATTGAAATTTCAACTTGAAATAACTCTTTTGTTTTTAATTTTAGAGGCATAGTGATAATGAACTTTTATATTCAGATAATAAAAGTCTTTTAAATGGTACCATTTTCAATATGGTATTCCATTTTAAAAAATGTTATTTTGTTGAATAAGTCGCGTATTTGGTGTTCAATTGTTTTGTATTTTCCACCGTTAAATTTGTCGTATAATATCGTCCAACTTTGTCCATTTAATCGTCTTTCTATTTCTTCAAATAAAAAAGTTAGCAATGGTGGCCCGCTTACAGCAGACACACTGTACATAACTTACAAATGTCATAAATTTTAATTCAAAATTTCAAGATTTTGTAAGTTCAAGTGGTTTCTTTGTCACCAGGAGTGTGGACTTTACTTGGCGAGTTAAATAAATTACATGAAATTGGAAAATCATGAAATTTGGAATGAAAAATCATGACGTTTGTCATTTATATTACTAGCTGTCATTCTGTCACGGGTCCTCATATCTGCTTGTCATGAAAGACCAACAAAGTCACATGACTGCTCGTGCCTTATAAATTAGTATCCCATGTAAAGTTAGTAGTATATGACGCCATTAGTTTAGGGATATTTTTTAATGACGTAAGTCTTCTGCCATTTCATTTCTACCATACCTATGTGTTTATTTGTGAAGTAATTAATATATTTGAGAACCCAAAGAGAGAGAAAAATGATCTAATGTCAAATTCAAATTAAAACTTTCTCGCACGTCATGCCATCTATACGTTACATTTTTAAACATGGTTTCCTTCTCTTGTTCAATATAATGATGTCACAGAAAATTTTCTTTCTTAATTTACTAAAAAAACAAATATTTTTTTTTTAATAAAATTCATAGTTTTATATATGTTTACAACATAACATTACGTATATAGTAATAGAAATCGGATTTTCAGTACCACGCAAGTAGCCCATTAAAACGTAATTCAACTTCTTCGCTTTGTCGTGATATGACATTAATATGTTTAGAATTAGTTTATATCTCATAATTAATAAGAAAAAACAACATTTATTTTTTTCGCAATTACCCCATTGTTAATAGTTTTTAAAAAAATAATATTTCTTATAAAACAAATCTTATTGGGGTTGCTACGGATGGTGCTAATGTTATGTTTGGAAAGCACGACAGTAGTTATATTTCAACTTTAGATAGTAAAGAAAATAAAACTAGTACTAATAATGCAGTTGCTTGTCTGACAAAAGATATCCCCGAGTTTTTTGAGATGAATTGCATATGTCATTCTTTTAATTTAGTAGCATCATATGCATGTCAAAAACTCCCTCGGTTTGTAGATTTAGTTCGCGATATCTACACATATGTTAGCAACAGTCCAAAAAGAATATCCACTTTACGGGAATTTCAAGAATTTGTGAAGACCAAACCACATAAAATATTGACATTGGTTGGTCTGATACATACAAAAAAGGTTATAAAAAATGGTTACGATTTTAAAATAACTAAAGGTATGCAGGATAATATTAACGCTGATATCTGCAAACAAGATGTTGGATAACAGCAAATTTAAAACATTACTTAGCAAGTAAAATGAATTTTAAGTTCCTAAATTTTTTGTGACTGAATCTTTTTAATTAATTATATAAATAATTATAGTATTTATAGATATCTTCAAGAGTTATTTTTTATTTATTGTAGAAGATACCATTTTTTGTTACTTATTCTTTATTATTTAATGATCTATATAATTTAATATTCTATAAAACAAAAACTACTGTATATGTGTTTATTGTTTATTTTCCCGCTTTGCAAACCAACGACGAACTGTAACTAGACAAAACTTCATTTGGTTTGTTTTGATTTCGGCTGGCCAGACAGAGATAGAGATATGTGTAGTCTATACAGTGTCACACACTCTATGTTCAGTATAGGGTCTTATGGAGTACCATGTTGCCAAATTTACCTGCTGTTAGTCTACAGGTGTCTCAATAAGCTTGCTCACTATTGGTATCTTTTTTATTTGAAGAGGTACGAGGTTGGTTAAATGAGCAAAATTGTGCCATTTTATATTAGAAAATTGGTCATGTAGACAAAATAAAAATTGTGTCAGCGGTTCTCAATATTTGGGACAATATATATATTTTTTAAATGGAACTATATATTTTTTATTATCTTATTGGAAAGAATATTTTTTTCTCTTTCCAATAAGGTAATGTTGTTTATGTACAATTTTTTCAAATAAACGAGTTATTTACGGTTAAAAATTTAAATTTTGTAAACTATTTTATTAGTTTTTTAGTCAAGTAAGCCATGGAAACAATTGATTCTTTGTTTGTTTGACGTTTAATAATTTCTCCCGTAAAGTTCTCTGTGTTTAATAATGTTTAATAACTTTACAAATGAAGTAAAGTTAGATATGAACGTGCTATATGCAAAGTTATATCTAGACACCAGTTACGTAGAACGGTCGGCTCTCTTTCCAAAAGAGTTTAAATGTGCGAAAGAAATAATGGCTTTCAATTTGAATGTTTTCTTTGTTTTGTTATTACTGTAAAATAAATTAATAAAATAATAATTTTATAAAAGACAATTGTTTCCACAGTTTACTTGACCTAAACTAATAAAAAATAATTTTTATCTTTAAACGTAAATAACTCGTTTATTTGAAAAAATTGTACATATACAACATTACTTTATTGGAAAGAGAAAAAAATACTCTTTCCAATAAGATAATAAAAAATATATAGTTCCATTTAAAAAATATATATTCTGTCCCAAATTTTGGGAACCGCTGACACAATTTTTATTTTGTCTACATGACCAATTTTCTAATATAAAATGGCACAATTTTGCTAATTTAACCAACCTCGTATCTCTTCAAATAAAAAAGTTACCAATAGTGAGCAAGCTTATTGAGACACCTGTATAAGATAGAAAGAGCAAAATATATGACCAAAAAGAGATGAAATATTCTGGGTACTTCATTGAATGTATTAATGACTGGTGCACTTTCAGTGAATCTAAACAGGTGGGTGAAAAGAAGAAAAAATCATAATAAACTGGTCAGTTTAACAATTTACAAAAAAATATAAAATAATACAAACACAAAATATAAGTAGGGTATAAAAACATAACAAGCGTAGGTAAGTGAAAATAATTAACATATAAACTCTAGTCAATTTAAAGTAAATAATATAAAACATTTTTGTACTTAATTGGACATTTTACAATCTTCCTCAACAATATAAATTCCATATGTTACATATTTCCATTCTACGAAAAGATATAGAGCTACATGAAATAATTAACACTATATTTTCTACAGCGCATTTTTGTAACACTATACTTGCCGATTGAAGCAGCTAGATATGATGAATTGAAATCCCTAATTTTTTGTTTTCCTCCTACGATACATTATCCCAATGCCATATTGATGAAGAATATTTTTTTTATGTTTTATGCTATTTATGTCGACATATTATATGATGAATTCACAAAGAGTTAAAATTATTAAGCATTATTTTTTTATTTAATTTATGATAATTTTCTAATATTTAGGCTTGATAGAAATACTGCATATATTTTACATAGTTCAGAAGTCTTTATTCTTTCTTTATAATCTTCAATTTGAATTTATAATATTTTAATCTCTAATGCATTTGATGAAGATTAGTATGCCCGGCGGTTTTAAATATTGTATTGAAATATTACTTATTACAGGTATAAATAGCTTCAGCATGTATTTTCCATCCCACTTCCAACTCATCTTTTCGCGACCCTGTAAAGAAAACTATTTAGAACTGCAGATAAATTTCGGGTGATTACAATAAGCCCTTGGGTAAATAAGAGATCCTCATAAAAATTAAATTGTACAGTGTTAACTAATTTTGGTATAGCAATGAAAATTTATGAATATTTCAATATTACATTACATTGAAAAATTGGCAACATGGTACAGAAAACGTCCGTAAGATTAGCATTGGCTATCTCCCCTACACTGAAGATAGAGTGTGGGACACTGTGTAGTTTCACACTGACATTTTAGAATAGAAAGTTTTTTAGAATATACATCGAGTTATACATACATTTCGATTATAGGCCAAATCTGTAAGTCTTACAGATCTGTAAATCTGTAAAAAACTTACAAAAACGCATCCATTTTTGCATATGAGGCGCGGGTTTTGACATTTGCTTGTATGGCCCACCCCAACAAAGTTGCCAAGCGTACAGCTTGTGTCCCTTGCCTGTGCTGCCAAATGAATTTCAGCGTAAAATTAATTTATATAAATATCCAATATGTTTTGTTTATTTAATTATCTATAAGCTTTGATATTAAATAAAAACCAACGTGTCACTCAAAAACAAAACCGCAATTGACAAATTACACTATATGTATATTCAAGTGTCCTCTAGTGTGAAATTCACGATGTAGACCAAATATATCCATCTCTCTTTCTGGCCAGCCGAAATCAAAACATTCAGTGAAGAGGGATAGGGCATGTTTCGTCTAGTTACATTTCGTCGTTGTTGCAAACGGGCTTTTTTTCTGACATCAGCTGTGAAACAAAAACTACCGACAAAAGTGAACTTTATTCTACGCAAATGGAATGGAAACGTGTATACCTGTAGCATTGTAAGGGGCAGGTCATGCGAACTGTCACAAATTCCACCAGAGGTTTTAATATATTTCTGTATGGGTACTTTTACTAATTATTCACTGTACAGTGGTTATGAAAACATCGTTCTTTGAACAGTTTGGTTGTACTTTGTGTTCATTTTAATTTTTTTGGAAAAATCTACTCGTACTGTGGGTTGCCTAGAAATTTGAAGTACCACGCCAACGATCGTTTCCACTCCATAGTAGTATTCGCGAGTGAAGAAGAGGAGGAGCTTAGCGCGTGACGTAACAATATGGCCGGGTTAAGGTAGATCATGGAGGTAGGAATACAAAGGAGAGAGCATGAGGTTATATTGTGGGCCAGGGGAATGAAGCCTAGTGGGGACGGACGAACACAGCTGTTGGACCGTCCTAGAGAGGGGATAAGCGCGGCAATTTTTAAACAAAATTGCTTTATTCGTTCAATTAAAATTTTATAAATTTTAATACTGATAGAAATGTGTTGTACATATATTATTTATTGAAATATTTTGTAAGATTCAAAAAGCACGTGTTTTAATCAAATATTTTTATTTAATTAATAAAACGTATTGAAATTCACAAAGTATATCCATAATTATATTAGATAGGTAGCAAATGACCTTATATTATGTCGATCCGCCTTTAAAAATATTATAAACAATATATGTTACGAGTATATTATTCTAAATTTTATGAAAAACGAATAATTTGTCTAATACCTATAGGTTTATTATGAATAACAAAATAATAAAACAAATATCTCCATTCAGTTTTTATTTGAAAAATATAAAATTATTTCTATCCTAACTACATAAGTTTTAAAACTAATGGCCACGAAATAACATGACTTTGTTCTACCAATGCCTAATATTTTCGGACTTATCTATTGATTTTTTTGCTAAATAATGGAACCTGACTTTAAAATAGTATGCGCTAATAGTTTTTATTAAATGTACTATGTAATTTTCTAGAGGTTCATGCTCTAAACAATGGTCTGTTAACTTTTGAAATATGCTACTATTAATAAAAAATTTCAAAATAATTGTTACTGCATATGACATTACATTTTTTTGCAATTTCAAATCATTTTCTTGAGATTTTCTTCTTAGTAATATTTCACACTTTTCACAAATTTTTATTACGTCTTTTGAGGGGAAAATTAAGCCTCCTTTGGTTTTTAAGTTAATTAAATCATAATTTGAGAAATTCAAGTTATCTTCTGCATATAATGCACTTATGCATTCTTCACACACAAGTTGTTGTGATATACGACGAACTACAAATCCAGCAATATAAGTTATGACGTAATTTGAAAATTCTGTTAAAGATCCAATGTCAGGTAAATAATCGTGATCAGAATGTACAAAAATCTCTTCTTCAATATCTCCATCATCTACATCCATGTTATCATTTAGACGATTGCGTCCACAACTTTGATTTATTACATTCAAAGAACTTGATGCATGTAATATACTTATTTTTTCCAAAGGAATGCAATTTCCGGAGCGATTTTCTTGTAATTCGGAATGAATTAAAATTTTCTTGTACGCTGACATGAACTGACGAGCGGTAGGGTTGTTATTACACCTTCCATGGGATCGTATAACACCAAATACTAGCTCTATATGGTCTTGACTAAACTTATAAGTTGGTAAGTATACTAGTACTTTTTCATCCATACAAAGTTCTTGAAAAAGGCTTTTCAAACTTTCTATACATATCAAAAAACCTATAATTTTTTTAAAAAATTAGATATTTCAAGAATTAGTATTATTAAACGAATTGCTTACCAACAAATCCTGTTTTTCTTGATGTAGTAATGATTGGAACCCCGTTTTGAGCAGTTTTTAGTGCTTTTATGTATGAACTCAATTCGGATAAAAATAAAAATACTGCTTGATAATTATTTATGTAAATTGGTTTTTTATATCCGATTTGATGCATACTTCTCGAGTTAAAAATATCGAAAAGTGTATTAATTTTTCTGATGAACTCAATAGTAGCTTGACTTCCTTCAAATTCTTTAATGTTTAATGGGGTATTCCACCATAACAAAAAAGTTTAAAAAAATTCAATGTAACATGAAGTATGGCTCAATAAATAATAGTTAAAACAATGAAAACATTTTTTAAATAATTACTTTACGAGATATTTCACATTTGCTAAAAGGGAAAATTGACGTCATACAATTGTTATCTTTCTCTCGCAGCGTACTCAGAGCAGTGTGTGTGAGAGAGACAAGTATAGAGGAAATGTGACGTTATACTGATTTTTCGAAAATAAAATACTGTTAAACTAGGAACAATTAAAATTTTTTAATACTATGAATTGCTTCAAAACTGAATAAAATTTTATTTAAAATAATAAAAAAAATTGAGTGGAATACCCCATTTATTACAGCAAACGTCTATAGCATCAGCACAGAGTCACTAAAAAGTTGTGCCGCCAGTTTTACTTTCATTTTATTTTTATGGAAGTGAATATGTTGAGATTTCAATTTATTTCCCAAGTGCAGGCCTTCCATTTCTTGTAATTTATGGAGCTCCTCAACGTAACTCCATAAAATAATATGATCTTGTCCGTCGTAGATGTATTTCATGTCACCAAAAGTATTGCGAATTAGTTTAACCATATGACAAGGGTCGGGAAAGATTCTTATTTTTTTATTTTCGTGAATAAAGGTTGTTATCATCGTCTTCATCGGGTCGAGTTGACATCCAAGTAATTTTGCCATTGCGAAATTTGATGGTGCACCGTCGAACGTCAGGGATACAATATTTATATTATTTTCAAACGCAATAGATAGGCACTGTTTTACTAAACTGCTTCGTTGCTCACCACTAAGTCCATCCATCAAAAAATACCCAATCGGAATTTTCCACCGATCGTTTACAGCAACTATTAAAAACATTAAAACATCTTTTGCAACAGCTCTGTTTTCATTTTGAGCTCCAAATCCGAAGTCCACATATCCATAGTAACTTTTTCCGTCGAACTCTACCTGCCTTCTAATGGCCATTTTATCAATCACTAAAGAGAAAAACAGTTTATGATCTGTTTCTTGAATTTTCGCACTTATAACACGAAGTGACTCTGTAGTAAATCCAGGTTTTCCGTCTAAGACTTGATACCACTTGCTTATGGTTTTTGGATGCGGCAGGCACGAATTAAAGGCTTTTCGGACATACACATAAGCAGCTGGGGAATAAAAATGTAATGTCAGAGCAAATTTTCGCAGTTCAGGAGAAAACATTTTAGTCGATTTTCTTGATACATTTAGCTGCCGTTTTAATATTTCTCGATTAGAGCCCGATATATTTTTAAGGACTTCTTCTACTTCTTCATTTATTATTTTTTTTGATTTCAGGTCTTTTAAAACCATTTGTAAATTTGCAATCCTTTTTTTCTGTCTTCTACTTTTCTGTTGCAAAATACGTATTTTTCCTTTATACATTGACATTTTATTCCTATAATTTTTAATTAATGTGACTCATGAAGGTGACATTTGTCGTGTTCTTCTTCGCTCGGGGGAAAATGATGTAGTTTTTGACCCTAAATTCCTGGCAGTATCTGGTATGCGTGGAAATGAACTATATTTTCTTTTTACACCTGCACGGCTAGATGTTTCAGTTAAGATCACTTCCGGTTCAAAACAGGTGGAAGTTGATGGTTCTACAGGAAAAGTTAATAACTGTAATAGTTCTGGTTGATTTTCAGTTGGATTTAACTGTAAAAAAATAGTTTTTTAAGATTTATGAAAACTGCAACAATTATAGGCAAGTAAATTCGTAAAAGTACCAATGATGTACGTATAGCAATATTTTAATTAGGTTATTTTAAAAATTATTCAAACTACAACTTACCGGTTGAATATCATACATTATTGGGAAAATAATTGGTACAGCTGATTTCGATAGCTTCGTATGAAACGCAGACACATCTAAATCATTTTCTGAAAAGTGTTCTGAGCAAATTTGAGAAATATTATTTGGAGTCCAGTCTTTTCGACGAATTGCGTCTACCCAAGCTTGACGCAATGTAGGATCTTATGGAAATCTATTAAAGAAATTTATATGAATTTTAAGTAAAAATGCCTATAAATTATGCTTCTTACCTGTGGAATGAAATTCTCCTTGTAGTTTCTCTCTGTTTCTGCATTTGCTTTTCTGTTTTTCGCGATGTACGGTTATTACAACCCACAACACAACAAACAACCATTTTTACTCTGTACTTAGACACTGTACTTAATATAAAGTAAAACACTTAACAAGTAGAAAAACGAACAAACTCAACGATACAACACAAACGTAAACAATATGAGGTGCGGGAGGCCACATGACTTTGACAAGTGCTTGTGGGGCCCAACATGGTTGCCAAGAATACGGCTTGTGTACGTTGCCAAATAAATTTGAGTGTAAAATTAATAAATAAATTTGTAAAGCTAGTTATTATTAATGAATATCATGTTGTTTTACTTTTTAACACATAAACTTAATTTTTATATTATTTTATAAAAATTATGCGACTTGTGCTGCCATCTACGATACAAAGATTTCTTGGCGCACTAAATTTGAAGAAAACCAGGGATTTGTTAAGGTGAAATGGTACCCCAGCCCGCGAAATTCAAAATTACCAAAAAGGTTTTTCATTTTTTATTTAAAATTGTATAATGTAATATGATTTCTTTGTATACACGAATAAAAAGGAGACAATTTGTCATCAAAATAAAATAGTTACAATAATATTTGTATTTATTTATACACTCAAAAAAATATTTTAAATATTATTTTCAATATATCTCCAGTTCAAAACCTACAATTTTGATTAAACTTGCATAAAATATTTATAACAATATAAGGAATAAAATATGTGAAAATTAAAAAAAATGATTGTTGAGAACAATTTTAAAAATCCAAAAAACCTACTTTTTTCATACATTTTAATGTTTATCTTCTATACTAAACCTACAATTTTGTTCATACTTTAATATGTTTTGAAGAATATTGTTATACATAACATATAAAAAAAAATCGAAAATTGAATGTGGGGAACATACTTAAAAAAAATAAAATGTTTAATTTTATTTTTTTTCTCAAGTGTGTGAGGTGCTATTTCTAAAATTTATTTAGTGTTACGTACTGTACACATTTCTATATTTCTCAGATAAGTATTGTAAATATTTATCGTTTAATATAAAATATATTCGTAATTAAAACAAATCCTGTAAGTATTTTCATGAAATATAAGGAAGTGGCGCTACGAGTAGACCTAGCGGTAGAAAGCTCAACTATAATGAAATCGGTGGCTCCATGGACAATTGAAAAATATTTTTGTCTCCCGCCAAATTTATACACTGTCTTGTAGTATAAAAGTGTATTCGGTTTTCCATTTCTTCTCACGTGTTTTTATTTTGTGAAAATGACAAGTGAACAGCCAAAGTTGTTTTGTCGAAAAAAGAGCATCACATTACGGTAAAATGAAGACACTTTTGAATATTTTCAAATAAAAAAATTGTTGTCCCGTGGCCGGTCTATTCTTAATAATTTTTTAAAATATAGGCCATACATACGGGCAAAAGAATGATGGAAAAAATTAAAATTAACTAATTCTTATGTTTGCACTAGATTATCTCAAAAATTAAGGCGTGTATTTTTTATAATTTTCGGAGGTACCGTAATCAAAATATTTTATGAATTACAAAATAACAAAGTAAAAGATTTATTACAAATTATAATTACATTTTATTTCTATTATAATAAATTGGTATTGTGTGAGAGAGAGAGAGTGAGATGGTGCTATGTAGAATGTAGAGATGGAAGATATGACTAAATGGTGGGGCTGGGGACGCGTACTGCTCAACAATCGCGGAATTGTAGAAAAAACGTGATGGTGTTATGGAAAATGTAGATCTGATGTAGGTAGAAGATATCACGTAATGGGGGAGGGGACGTGTTATTTTATAATTCGTAAAATAATTTGATTATCGTACCTCCAAAAATTATAAAAAATACACGCATTAGTTTTTCAGATAACCTAGTGCAAACATAAGAATAGGCCCATAAAACATTTTTTTAAATTTTAAATAAAAGTTCGCTTCATTTTAAAGCAATAGGCCCATAAACCATAAGAAAAAAATAGTAAAATGTACACTTTATCCTTAAAGTACTGCTGAATAAATAACGATTAAGATTAACATTTTTTTAATAATTGGTTAATTGCTTCAAAATTAAGCGAACTTTCATTTAAAAATATTTTTAAAAAATTGGTTTATGGGCCCATTCGTGGTACCAAAAAGTTATAATTGTTTTTGGTATAACTGCCTTTGATCTTCAAAGAAACCTATATCTATCTTTTTCACACCAGTTTCTGTAGCAGGCTGCGCGAGAAAGATACCAATAGTGTGATGTCATCTGTGGCCCTGGAAATAAATTTAAATATCTCGCAAAGTAATTATTAAAAAAAAATCTGATGTGGCCAGCACATGTCCTCCCGCCAATTCCATGTTTAAAATAGCATTAAGCTTTAAGTAAAGTTTCACTTCCGATTGATTGTAAACAAAATCTACTTTGTTGTTCCAATAAATAGAAAAGTTTGTAATACGAAATTTTGGATTATATTTTATTATGTTTTTCCTGAAAAATCTGTTAGAATAGAATCGTCACACACACATTATTGACAAAATCATCACCAACTTCCTTATGCTATAAAACGCAATCTGTGTAAATTCTTCGCCGTACATTATTCATTTCGTGAATGTGTAGTTGCAAATTATTATTTGACACTTTGAAATCACGTTCTTATTGAGAGCTGTTTGATATATAATGCTGCAAACATCAAACTTGAATCGAATTATCCTGTATATCTTATATTTATGTATGATGGAAAATATATTATTTTTACAAACCTTAATTTCTTTAGAATCATATTTAAACTACTAAATTCTTCTTAACACGGTTTCATTATTAATTTTAATGAAAATTGCTGCGTGACAGTGACATTTGTTTAAATATGTCTAATTTGTTATTAAAGTATTGGTTTTGTTTGACGCAGAGGCAAAGTGATGTACAAAAATAAATTATTTTATAATATAATATAAAGTTATTTCAAGTTATTTACTAAATGCTATTATCGTAGAATTGAAGATTGTGCCATTATATTCAATTTGTATTGGTAAAAGTTGCTAAAAAATTATATTCAATGAATTTTTTACAAGAAAAACTGTTAAAAGCTTGTATAAATGATACTTCCGGTTATCCGATATACACTCAAAACTAATGAGCTCTTCCCACATTAGCATAGAATGGATATACAAAATTTCAAATTTTTCTGATTGATAGTATTTGAGTAATCGTGTCCACATGATCCACACACACAGACACACACACACACACACACACACACACACACACACACACACACACACACACACACAGACACACACACACACACACACACACACACACACAGACACACACACATACATACCTACAGACATCATTGTAAAAATGTTAAAATCGGGTTCTGGGGACATCAAAACGTGCTTATTCACTAAAATCTCTATATCCGATTTTTAGCACGATCCCTATACCTCCCTTACCTAGGGTAGCGGGAGGTAAAAAAGGTTTTTTTATCTTAATAGTTATTTATTGAGTAGTACTTTAAGAATACAGTGCTCATTTTATTATTTTTTGTTATGGTTTATGGGCCCATTAGTTAATTTTGATTGATTTTTTGCATCATTCTTTTCGAGTAAATTAAATGGTATTAACTGCGTTTTTTTTTAAAAAAAAAAAAAACTTGAAAGGTCCAAATGAGGGTACTTTCGATTGAGCAATTACAACCAAAACCTAATCAGCTCTTGCTCTTTTATAAGAATTTAGAGTACGGAAATATAAGGAAATTGAATTTTTTGTACTTGTAGTATTGGAGGAGAAATTATCGTCACATATAATCATTGTAAAAAAAATTAAATCTTATTCAAGGGACCTCACAATGTGCTTATTCATTAAATACTCCACCGACTTTTTTGACTAAAGACAATACCTTCCATACCTAAAGAGGACGGAAGGTAAAAATTTATTGATATAAAAACTAAAGTAAAATAGTTTATTCCCAAAGTATAAACACATATTTTGATTGCAAAGCTTACATTTACGTATAGTTAGTTACCTCTACGGCATGACCATGACGAATATTAGCAGAACCGTTCGGATACTTATGTACCAGAAAGTGTAATTGTAATCTATTTGGCTCACATCATAAACATAATGGCATAGATAGTAACATATTTGTAAAAAAATCCTACTAAATATTGTCAATATTTTTTTAGCAGGCTCAAGAGCAAATATTACAACCCTAAACTAAGCGTCTTGGGAAATGATGCAGAATTGCTGAACAGCCGTCGAGGGATATTATATTAAATAATACCTTAAACACAAGACATTCATTGCTAACCACATTATACGAAATAATACATTCAACATCATACAGTCTATATACAAAGTAGGCATTTGCGCCCGCTTTTGTCACGCAAAATGTCACTTTGCCGCTCATGCGCGACAAATTAGAAAAAACGCTCGCTGTCCGAATTTCAACTATAAAATATATCTCCACAAGTCAATCTGACTTATAATTGCTCTCTCGGTATATTACAAAACCAAACAAAAAAGCCTGACTGCTTAAAAGCTGTTTAAAACTGTCAAATTGATTTCTGGTGACCTAAAACTGCCAAAGCTGTCAAATTCTCCCAACAAAATATTCTTTTGGAATATTTTAAAACTAATTTTTGGGAGACTTAATAGCTGTTCAAAACTGTCAAATTGACTTTTGGTGACTTAAAAACTGCCAAAACTGTCAAAATTTCCAACAAATCTTTTGGAATGTATTAAAACTAATTTCTGGGAGACTCAAAAGCTGTTTGAAACTGATTGATTTCTGGTAACTTAAAAACTGCCAAAGCTGTCAAATTCTCCCAACAAATCTTCTTTTAGAATGTTTTAAAACTAATTGCTGGTAGACTTAAAGCTGTCTAAAACTGTCAAATTGATTTCTGGTGACTTAAAACCTGCCAAAACTGTCAAAATTTCCCAGAAAATCTTCTTTTGGAATATTTTAAAACTAATTTCTGGGAGTCTTAAAAGTTGTTTAAAACTGTCAAAATAATTTCTGCTGACTTAAAACTGCCAAAGCTGTCAAATTCTTCAAACAAATCTTCTTTTGGAATGCTTTAAAACTAATTTCTGAGAGAGTTAAAAGCTGTTGAGAAATGTCACTTGTCTACATTCTTATTGTTTAAAACTGTCAAATTGATTTCTGGTGACTTAAAACTGCCAAAGCTGTCAAATTCTTCCAACAAATCTTCTTTTGGAATGTTTTAAAACTAATTTCTGGGTGAGTTAAAAGCTGTTGAGAAATGTCACTTGTCTACATTCTTATTGGGAACGTTTATTCAGGACTGCTTTGTCGGTATATTACATAACCAAACAAAATGCTGTACTACTATGTAAAGGAATACACAAATAAAATAGGAAATAGGGCATTCATTTACTAAAATTAGATTATAGCAATAGCTCAAGAAGAATGGAAAATAACGATAAATTAAAATTAAAAAATCTAATCGTTATTTATTGAGTAGTATTGTAAATATAAAGTGTACATTTTATTATTTTTTGTTATGGTGGATGACCCCATTGTGGCGACTGTAGAAAAAATCTTGTGTGTGTTTCGAGCGCAAATGGACATTGTCCCATTTTGCGCTCTTAATACACAAATAGCTATTATTATGATGTACCTATTATTTTTTTAATAATTATGAAAATGTAACATTTTTTACTCTTACAGTTTATAAATACGTGTTCATATAAAAATTTTCTACGGTAAATACAAAATATTATATAATCACTAATCTGTGAATTTTATGTAATATGTTACGATTTTAAAATTTTGTTATTTATTATCCATTCTCTTCCCAAGAAACGTTATTTTTAAAATATATTATTAATATTTCATACAAACAAAATATTTTTACTTCGTTGATAAATTTGAAAATATTATTTGACGCGACGTTCAATAAATTGTTTAATTTTCATGTGATTTTCATTTGTTCTAGGTAACCTATAAATTTGTACCATCCGACATATATTTACTTTTACAATGTTTTTAGGTTTGTGACATGGAACAAAGTATGACTATTATCGAATAGATGGAGATCGTAAAATATACACATATTTCTACTTTATCGATTTAGTCATAATTATTCATTTCAGTGCTCACTAGCGCTCGCCCCGGCGCAGAAACAAAATAACGGGGGGTACCATTTCACCTTAACTACTGGATGGAGCAAGTGTATATCGATATATGTATGGGCCATCCAGCGAATCAAGCGGTTTACGTCATAAATATAATATCACTAGAAACAATGACGTCATATGTTAAAAAGTTTACATGAGCATGTAAAACGGATTAAAATATGATCTGTGAAACGGGGGTTGCCTTCATAAATCCAAATCTTTCTTAAAAAGGTAACACGTCTGGTATAATTTTTTTTCCAGCGAAATCCAATTTTATTTAAATTATAAATACTTCATTCTTGTAGTATATGCAACAAACTATATAGTATTATAAGAGATCCTTTAAAAAAATACAGAATACTGCATACCATACAATTTCTCACTGTTTCTGTACATTGCTTATAGGCGTTTGTCACCCGCTGTACATATAGATTTAATTTTCAAATTATTACTGACAAATAGAACGAAATATTACCTCAATATTACAATTCAGTGAAAGTAAGAGCCCACCAATCTATTTTTCATTTTCAAAATAAGTCAATAAATTAACTACAAGCTCTTGAATTTGACATGACAGAGCATTTGACATTTTGTCAATGAACAACGAAACCAAGAACAAAATGAAATCACAATACAGGTTGAAAAGTATAATATAGACATATAATATTTAGTAATATACATGTTCAGAATTACCAATATTAAAAAAATATAATCAAACGTCATTTTGCAAAAATTTATAAAATTTTACTTAATAATAATATTTCCAAATATAATTATTTCTATTAAAGGTGTCAAATACATAATAGTAATAAAAAAATCAATAAAATACCGTTAATAAAATATATTTAAAAAAATAAAGAAAATTTCAAAAATCCCTAAACGATGACGTAAACCGCTTGATTCGCTGGATGGCCTATATTTCTTGTGTACCCGGCTAGATTAAGAGAGAACACAGGAAGTGTGAGTGAGAAAACTATAGATAATTCCACTTTAGACAAGTGAATTTCATATTCACATCTGTCATATTCACATCTGTCAAATTTACGTCAAAAATTAATTGTGTTTAAGTATATTTGATCATGAAACGTGAAATAAGTACAAATACATCTAATGCAACGCTAAATTAGAACACCTATAAGAATATAAGTGTTTTATTTATCAAATTATTTTTTTAAAGAAATCATAATTTTAATCATAACTTACTAATGGAACGACACAGCACCGTTCATCACATATTTTGATACACAATTTTCAACACAACACCTTCGAACCATTCTCATATATTAAAATAATTATATTTCAATAATGATATCAAGAATAACCTAAAATCTGTCAAACCTGTCAAACAAAAGATTTGACAAGTAACGGAAACAAAGACAACAAATCGGAATTATGTATGACTATCTCTGTCGATCTGGCCGGGTACATGGTAAAGATTCACTCGCTCCATCCAGTAGTTAACAAATCCCTGAAGAAAACCATCAGATGAAAGTTGAACGTTTTGTATATTTTAAAAATTAAGTTTATGTGTTAAAAAGTAAAACAACATGATATTCATTAATAATAACTAGTTTTACAATTTTATTTATTAATTTTACACTCAAATTTATTTGGCAACACAGGCAACGTACACAAGCCGTATTCTTGGCAACCATGTTGGGCCCCACAAGCACTTGTCGAAGTCACGTGGCCTCCCGCACCTCATTGCTTTAAGGTCAAAGAAGGTTGACAGATAGGCCCGGCCTGGAGTGGGGGAAATGGCTTCACTTTTGCAGCCACTTGCTCCCTCCATATTTATTCCTACCACGCCTGTGCGTCTCCATATACCTAGCGTGTAACAGATGTGGCCGGAAAATCTACTCTCTGAATTCGTGAAGTGGTGGGGATAGGAGGCCTACGTTACTGTCAGTTTACATCTGTTCTCTGCGAGAAAGTATTTAATTTCAGAGTGTTTTTAATAATTGTTTTATTAAAAATGGGTAAAAAGTGTTTTGTGCCGAACTGCAAAAGTGGTTATGCATCAAACAATGAGAAAGTGACAATATTTAGTGCACCAAAGGACGAAATATTATTAAATCTGTGGCGGAAAGTAATTCCAAGACAGAGTGCTCACTTCGAAAGCCTTTTTTGTTAAAAATATTTTAAAGAGGAGGAGTGGTCATACGGTGCAACAAATGTAATCGTTTTATATACTGTTAAGAAGAAAATCTTATAATTTTTGTTTTAATATATTTTTCTAGGTACCACTGCAGAGTATGCGGCTTTAAAAAAATTCATATCTGACGGTATATCCAAATTGCCCCAACTATTTAAATATTAAAAATAATAAAAGAAGGAAAATTGTCAAATGTGACATTCCAAATAAAAAACATTCCTACAATGAGGAAGATAAAAGTTTAAATGTGTGCGAATTTAACTAATTTGAAAACCAGGGGTTATTTGATACATCCAGATCGTGTTATTTATAATTTATGTTTATATATAGAAAATATATTATTAAAATACATAGAAAATCCCTATGTTTATGAGGAAATTGTCCCTTTTGTCATTGAAAATTATAAATTTGCATTTAATTGCAATATTCATTGTAAAGAAGTTTTATCTTATGTAATACATGAATTCACATCGATGAGACAGTATTTCCAAAATTAATCAAGTGCCAACCAGCAGAGAGAAAAGAAAATTGGCGAAACTAATTACATGTAAAAAAAATTTCTAGTTTTTTTATATTATTATTTACCCAGTAGGAGTAGAAAAATATATTATATTTAAGTATATTTCGTGTATTTTTAATTTTTATGCCTTTCTCAATATCCATATTGTATTTTAATTAAAACTATACGAGATTTTTATATCGGTTTAACAGATTTTCGAAATTAACTTTTATAAAATTTATTATGTATGTACAATAAACATGTACTTTTGTAATTTCGTAATGTACTATAACAATATTTTGTATGTAAATTACAAGAAATATGTGATATATAATGCTCTACGCATATAAGTACTGTGTAATAGTCGGCCTCCTAACCCCACCACTGCCTCTCAGGCTAGAAGTAAAATTTCGTGCCATTCTATACGCTGAGTGTCATCTCCTTCTATATTATGCTTCGTGATTCCTACCTCCATGAGGTAGATGCTTCGTTTCCCGCAACTGTATTCTTATACACTGCGGCGTTTGAAATACAAAGTAATATTAATATTATAGTTAATATTAAATAAAAATAATGTTTCTAGTATGAATAACATTTTGAATTTTGCGAACTAGTCCGTTTCATAAAAATTATGTTCAGCATTCTATCGAATTTTGAATTTACATGATTCGAGTCTTTGTTTTCTTGAATCTACATAGTACTGCATTATTATTCTTTGGTAGATTAATGGAGAGATAAGTATTATTATTTTATTGTCATCTTTGTGCAGACAGGTCTACAAGTTTAGATTTCATTACGAAGTATTTTAAAAAAGACACTAAATAATTATTATCTTGTAGTTATACCTGGCAAAATATAATCTTGCTTTACAAAATGCAAGGAGCACGCATATTTTTACTCGGTTCCTTTCCCATTTTTAAAAGATGAATGCATAACTTTCGTCTACCAACTATTTCAAATTGGCAAATTTCTCTAATACATTTTTCTATAGAATTTAGGTTCTTGTTTTCGGGAAATTATGGAAATTAATTATTTCTGGATTTCTGCGTGCTAATGACGTACATAGGTTAAACGCAACAAAAACGTGTTGAAGTTTTAGATTTTGTTATTATACTTTATTTCACGTAAGAATAGCGTTGGTTTAGTTATGCCCATTTGCACCAATAAGGCTTAAATTTTAAGCTAGGCTTAAACAAAAAAATGCTAATCGAAATTTTGACAGCAATGTATTATATTTCATTTGGCATTTCATTTCGATGCAATATTGTCAATTTAAGCCGAGTTTAATATTTAAGTTACGTTGGTGCAAGCGGCCATTAGGGATATATAAATTCTACCCTTTCATTGGTCAGAATATTAACCTCCTATTTCACAGAAACGAAACAAATATCACCTGTCAGTTGTCAAATAAAATCTACAGAATTAAGTGGTTTAATCATACTTTGTTGCAATTTTAGATTTTGACATTTTTACAGATAAATATATTTATTAATGACAAAGCTTGGTTTCACAAATTTAAATTATTTAATGCATGTAAAAACGGTCGGCTCTTAAGAGCAATCTACTATTGTCCTACGTAAAATGAAGAATAGCCTACAAATTTCACTCCACTCGTGATTTATTGGTTAAATAAGTGACAGAAATGATACGTTCGCCGCTACCTCGGCTAGGACTTACTACCATGCACTAGTTCATATTTTCGCCGCTAGACGTCATACTGCTCTATTTCACTAGGGAATAGAGTTCACTGACCGACAACTACCGACTTTTTTATCCATTATCTACAGACTTCAAAAATTTTCATTTGGCAACACTAAACGTGACTTTATTAAAAATAATTATTATGATGAAAATAGTTACCGCAGAATATTGGATTTATTTTCCATAAAGTCAGACTGGCGTTTGATGTTTATAAATAATTTCCGAAAACCAGAAAAAGGAAAACAAATGTCATGGCTATTGCTACAAATTAACAAAAATTTCGAAAAAGTTTTTAAAATTGTTTATGCAACTATTAACTCTGAACAACTTTACATACAGTTTTTGCCATAAAATGAATATGGTAGAGTAGCCGTCAGCTAAAAAAACGCCATTTACGTCATCAGCGCAGAAACCAATTTATGTCATTGCCGTTGGTTGTCATAGCAACGGGTTAGCGTGTTCACTTGTTGTGCCAGTGTCGTTCGTGTCTTGTTCTGACGTTTAGTTCTAATGAAAATGTATAATTTGAAGTATCATAATATGATTAATCAACATATAAGGTGTATTTCTAGGGTTTAAAAAAAGGTAAATATAAATATATTAAGAATAAATGTAGAAACTGTAGTATGCTTTGCAGATTAATTTCTACCAAACAAATTACACAGATGTTGTACCCGAAAGAGATTAAAGTTAATACCAGAAGAGATCAAAGATGTAATTCAACTGAAATTTTACATTACACCGACTTAGGCTTACGGCTTACTTATGTTATTACAATCTTGTCCATTAGGTCCAAAAGATTAACGGGATCTAATTGTCTTGTGTACAGATAATGATGTTCCATAAGTTTTCAAACAGGGAAAAATTAAAGATTTGAGTAGAGAAGGGATAAGTATTTGGTATAAATAGTACAACAATTTGTTAATTTAATTATATTTCAATTCTAAAATATTTATTCAAATTATTTCCAAATTTACAAGAGTAGAAACAGTTTAGTATTATATTCGGGACTATGGTCATTATTCACTCGGATGATTTGCATCACTGGCCTATGGGTCGGGAAGCAAACGTTATCTTCGTGAATAATGAGTATCATAATCCTTCATATAATAAAATATTATTTTTATAATAAGAGTATAATATGAAAGTAAGTATTTCTATTATGGAATTACGTCGTGTGATGGCCTAATGCGCTTCCTAAATGAAAATCAATGCAGACGCAGTGAATAGGTATTTAAAAATGTCTCTTTAGCAAATTTACATGTCATTTATCAATAATTTGTGATAATCAACTAAAATAAATAGAAAAAATAACAACTGCAGTGCGCTTTCACTATTTGGTAAAGAATACGTTGGCACGCCACTGTGTACAAAATCTGTGAGCCTACGTCATTGCTTCGCGCATCTATTGATGACGCAAATGGCTTTTTCTTAACTGATGGCTACTCTAGCAGTCTAGCAGGAAACTGCGTTAAACTAAAATCCCATGTTAAATTCCGCCAGCACTATGTAGAAATAATATACATACCTTATTAGATTTTTCGTTATCACCTAACTTGCAACAATAAAAGATACAACAATCTCCTTCTCAATACGGTTCCATGAGTTTAGTAGATTTTCACTGTAAAGCATCTTGAACAATAAATGGCAGCACTCCCGGCCATACTTCACATCCCTGAAAATCATTTTTTTTTAATAACAATATTCCACCTACCTAAAATAGTATATTAAAATTCTACAAATGATGTAGCATGGATCATTGAAGACATTTTAATTTCTGCTCATTTTAATAATAATTTCAAAAGCTGTATGTAATATGTATGTATACAGGTTGTTCCATTTAAGTGCTACACTATTGCTATCTCGAGAACCGTAAGAGATACGAAGTCGGTTAAATTAGCAAACAATTTCTATATTATAAGACTATTAAAATGAGCATTGCAAAAATTATTTTCAACTAGTGGTTCTCAAAATACAAAATTCAACTTTTTAATTTTAAATGAGAACCTAGTTTTTTTATTCACCTATTCGATTCATCATTTTTTTCTGAATACAACGATATAAAATGTTTATACCCTAACATAACGAAAAAAACGAGAAAAATGCAAAAGAAAAATTGTTTTCATATTTATTTCTACATGTAATCAGAGTGCCATGACAAAAACAATTGAATATTTTGTATTCATCATTGTTTGGGCGATTTAGATACTTTAAAAAAATTTAAAAATTGTTCAAAATTATTGCCATGCTGATTTATACATAATTCCAGCCTTTTGAACATATTACTTCTTACTTTTCTTAAATTTTGGCCGTCTATGTGGGAAATAATATTTTCGATTGCATTTTTTAAATCTGGATAGTTTTGTAGACTTCATCTTTAACATAACCCCATAAAAAAAGTCCAGGGGATTAAGGTCTGGTGATCTTGCGGGCCACGGAATATGACCATAAGTACATATCAATTTTTTCCTCGTGCGTAAAATTCATTTTAACACAAAAGAAAACAAGAAAACTCATACTACTTTAACATGTAATACAAAACAAAATATTCAATTGTTTTTGTCATGGCACTCTGATTACATGTAGAAATAAATATGAAAATAATAATTTTTCTTTTGTATTTTTCTCGTTTTTTTCGTTATGTAAGGGTATAAACATTTTATATCGTTGTATTCAGAAAAAAATGCTGAGTCGAATAGGTGAATAAAAAACTAGGTTCTCAATTAAAATTAAAAAGTTGAATTCTGTATTTTGAGAACCACTGGTTGAAAATAATTTTTGTAATGCTCATTTTAATAGTCTTATAATATAGAAATTGTTTGCTAATTTAACCGACTTCGTATCTCTTACGGTTCTCGAGATAGCGATAGTGTAGCACTTTCATGGAACACCATGTATACACACATATGGCTCGTACCTACCACGATCACGGTTTTAACTAAAACACTGTTTTAAGAAATGTCAAATTTCATAATTTAATGACAATAAATACTATTAAATTTATCAAAATATGATTTTAAAGCAGAACCTCGAGCAGAACATAGTTTGTATTCAAACAAATATTTTTAAATAAATCGATCTTCTAGCATAAGGGTGAAATTACATTTTTAAATTTGAATTTGACATGTCTTAAAACAGTGTTTTAGTTAAAACGAAAGTACTAAAATTATAATATTAGTTGACTAAACTACATACTCAATACAATATACTCTCAAATGTTTCATATAAACAGTAGATAAATATTCTCGACTTTATAAAAATTATTAAAAGGATAAGTTCTGTAATTATTTAGATTACTTCTCTAATTTAAAAATATGAACATTATCCGTACCTCTTTCAGTAAAAATAAACAGCTTAATGCATTCATTTTCCAAGTTGCCCAAGTATAACCTAAAAATATATACCTATATAGAATTCAACAAAGAAAACAAATTTAATAATTGTGAAACAAAATATTCATTTTCAACAGAACTTCTCGAACTTGTTGTCACTGCATGTTGCAAACATGCAAATTTTGTATAGTGCTTAATAGAAATACATAAGATTTAAGATGATACGATATTAAAATTAATGAAAATAATATTGGCATATTTACTTTTTAAGTGTACTCATTAGATTCTTAACACAACAATAAATTAATAAAAACAAATGAACACAACGATCCACAAACAAATCATAACTTCTCACCACAGCACAGAACACTAACCTAAACACACCAACCGAAGTCATAACACTACTAAACACTATTGACAACGAAAATGACAGTTGGGGGCAGCACCATATTTGCAATATGGCCGGCATAGTAGGTAAATAACAGAACTACAGTGGACCGCGGTAACCACCGTCAATAGATGGCAGCATTGACATCTTCGTAGTGGGGAAAATATTGTATTTTGTACATTGATGGTATAGGAGTAATCTTGAATTTTTGATTTAGTTCTCTTTATTTATGTGAAATAATTAATTAAAATATGATGTCTATCTCACTCGGAGATATCTACATATATTTAAATGGTGCAGTAAGGCCAATAGTGGAAGGAGAAGCAACATTTAAAGATAAAGTATATTTTAGCTGGTCATATAATAATATGTGGTTTCCAATTTAATAAAGAAAATAATGTGGAAATTCACGGTCTTTGTTTACAAACATTTAATGTAAAAGGGATTCCACATAATATCCGCATTTGCCTTGAAAACAATGTACAACTGTGGAAGTGTACGTTGTATTTGGAAAGACACTTTTAATTTATTGGTTTTAAAATCATTATTTATTATATACCTGCATCCATGTATGGTTCTAGGAGATCCAAAAAAAATCTTCTCTAACGATTGCCTTATCAGAGGTTTTGCCACCAAAAGCAGAACTTACGAAACATAATAACGCCTGCCCAGAGGCGGACTTTGGCCTAGGGTAAAGAGGCACTAGCCTAGGGCCTGGATTCAAATTCATGCTCGTTTTGACATATTTATTTTTATAATGTTTTATTTTATTTAAATATATGTAAGTAAATAAAATGTATTATTATTTTTAAAAATCCGTAATAATTAGAAAAGATTTAATTTATGAGAGATAATATTTTACTACCATTATTATAAATAAGAAGTTTACATATCTCATACCAAATTTCATCCAAATCGAATAGAGCGCCAGATTATTATAAGCAAAATTAATTTTTTTTCGAAGAACTTTGAAGCAGAATTCTGGCTAAATGGTATACTTTCCGGTAGAAGCAAGTTTGATTAAATCGTCTTATTTTAGCCTCAGGAATCTGTGGTTAAGCCATGTCCCCCTATTTAAGAGACACCCTATATATATATATAACGTGAAACATATGGTGAATCACTTCCATGGATACTCACTATTGTCAAAATATGGCAGCAATGTAATATTTGTCCATTTTAAAATGCAACATACAAAATTTATAGTTTTGTATTATCAAAACTAATTTCCAATAAATTAGCCTACATACGATTAACAAAAATCAAAACATGAATGTTGTAAAATGAAAAATACCCTCAATCACACTGAGGCAATATTCTAGTCGGTCGTAATATGAATTAACACCATTTGTGATGTGTTATGTTTGGAGAGATCTCCTGTGCTGCAATACTATTTATACTGTTGCATTTTAAAATGGACAAATATTACATGGCTGTCATTTTTTGACAATAGTGAGTAACCATGGAAATGATGAACTATAATAATAAATAAATTCTCTGTTAAGACGATCCACCCTTAATAACTTTGAAACGAATTATGATAGACATACCCGGTTTACGCTACATGTTTTCACATCTAGGGTGCCACATGTTATTAATATTTTTTTTTTTTTTAACTCACTAAACTCGATCACCTCCACCACTCTTAACTTTTAAATCTTAAATGGTAATGTACCCTTTGTGACATATCAAATGAAAGCGCTTGAAAAATGCTATACAGGCATGTCAATAAACCGTTTTAAAGTTAGAAACAATAATGTAATTTTAATTTAATTTGAAATGTTTCTTTTGGAATTGTATGACACTCTCTTCTAAATCCATTTTCTAAATCTTGGAGATTAACAGGTGGAGTTTTATAAATAATTGATTTTAAATATCCCCAAAGAAAAAAATCGTTGGGTGCCAGATCAGCGGACCTAGCGGGCCAATCAATAGGCCCCCTGCGACCAATCCATTGTTGTTTTTTTTTTCATTTTGTCATTTCCATAGCACTGCATGCATTAAAATATTATAAACTATTGTTTCTAACTTTAAAACGGTTTATTCAAATATCAATTTATTGACATGCCTGTATAGCATTTTCCAAGAGCTTTCATTTGATATGTCATAAGGGGTATATTGCCATTTAAGATTTAAAAGTTGAGAGTGGTGGGGGTGAGATTAGTGTATTAAAAGAAACAAAAATATTAATAAAATGTGGCCCCTAGATATTAAAACATGTAGCGTAAACCGGGTATGTCTATCACAATTCGTTTCAAAGTTATTAAGGGTGGATCGTCTGAAGCGCTCCACTCTGTATATATATATATATATATATATATATATATATATATATATATATATATATATATATATATATATATATATATATGTATATTTTCTTAGGGGCCCGAAATTATTTTTTTTTGCCTAGGGCCCGAAATATTTTAAATCCGCCTCTGCGCCTGCCGGTGTAACTCCTATTAGATATTTTAAAGTATGTATTTTTTATAATTAAAATATGATCTTATCCTGCGACTCAAACACATTGATTTCTGAATATCAATTTCAGGGCACTCTAGCACTACTAACATTTCTGATTTTTTAAAAAATATTTCGAAATAGGTATCAAATGTGTTGTTCTCCTATTAGGTATGAAAATAATTGTTTTTAAAATTGTAAGTATTTCTAGCATTTCCCAAAAATATATTCTAGCAGTTGAATATTGTAAATTAAAAATGACACTTATTACCTTAAGAGTATTATTCGATTTTAATTTAAAAAGAAATATATATATATGTATATAGTAGGACAGGCATTCTTTTTCATTCTTTTTTTTGGGTTTTTTTCCTGTAAATATTTTTTTTTATTATTAAAAAAATATTTTGAAACTGTTATACGATTTACCTTGATAATAATCCGAAGGCAGAAAATGAGCACAACACACATTCATATATCGTGTCACTTTATTTCCTATTTTTAACGCAATTACCCATTTTTTCGCATTTCTTTGTCTTTCGGGAAATAGTGCATTGACATTTGCGCATGCTTACATTTGCAAGACATTTCTCTCACTTTTGCTTGGTTCCAATCATAGACAAAGAAAGATATATACTAGACCGAGCTTCCATCATGGCGGCAATGTCCTGCTTTGTGCCGAATTGAATAATATCGAGACGCTAATTCTAGTGTAAATACTACAACATAATAAAAAAAAATTAACTATGCAGTAACTTAAAATACGTATTTTACATCATTTCTTCATTTCAAAATAATAAAGCTCAGTCGCCCAATAAAAAGTACGAACAATATTTAATTTACATTATTTTTACAATAATTATAATAAATATTTTCTTCAGTTGTAGTGAATTTTATTTATTTATGTTGGCAGCCCAGCAATCTGTCATTTCTGTTGGTGAGAGTTTTTCAAGTTTATTTCTTTGGTTAGTATTTGTTTAGAAAGCTTTTTTCGATGTTTGTTTTATGTAGAAATATATTTTATTATTGAATTTGATTGTTTTCAGCCTTTACGGTATACATATGTCTATATTTTGTTAGTTTCAGAAAACATATTTTTAATATTTTTAAATTTCCCGCCTTTTTATTAGCGTCTCGTTATGGCGCCCATCGATTCTATTTGGCACAAACTCCTAACATTGTAAACTCGGTCTAGTATATATCTTTCCTTGTCTATGGTTCCAATGCTAGTACTATTCACATGCCGCAATGTTTTCCACACGACTCGCATTTTTAATTTCGCCACCAGATGTCAGATACTTTGTTGGCTCTCATCAATAGGAGTTGCAACGAAGCAGCGAAAAGCGGCACACTTTCTTATCGCTGAGCGATGAGAGAGACAGAAGGTCAGAGGCCTATGATCGGCTGGCGATCATGTAGTTTATATGAAATCATACATAATATTTCTCAAATAAAAAGACTTTCAGTCTATATTTTATTGATTTTGGTGTAAAGGACAATATATAAATTAATTTTAAGACTTTAATAGTTCAGTTACATTCCTGGAGTACGATATTTATTTTTTTAAAATATTGACGTTTCGATCTCTGTGTGTAATTTCTGTCATGTAAAAAAAATCAAAGTGATTCTAAAATATACATCTTAATTGAATGAGTTTCTATAGTATATTTACACTCGTAACCATATACTTCATTTCACGGAAGAAAATAGTGACGAGAAGATAATGAAGTGATTACAAAATCGGTTTAAAAATACCTTGACAGAAAAGGAAAGTTAAATATAAGGTTGTAATAATAGTAATATTTTAAAAATTAATAATCAAGTAATTTAGCTATTTTATATATTTTATAATTGTTTTTCAAAGTTCGTTAGGCAGTGCGATTACATTTTCATTTTTCAAAATTAAATTAAAAAGTTAAAGAGACGTCGTTGGAGCTTCCAAATTTGTTTCTAAAAAATATAGATATCATTTCGATACGACTACATTTTTTTATAAAAGTGCTATGATGTACTCGAATACCTTTAATAAAGATTGATTATTATCGTCATCGTTATTACTGTTAACGAGCATGGTGTCGGTTATCTTACGTTTTTTGTATCATGTTTAAGTATTTCACGTCTCTTTTTAGGGGTATTAACATTCAAATAATTTGGACAGTTTGAAAATATGGTAGGATAAGTACCTTTCTTCAACTGAAATATTTTGTGTGGAATTTAAAAATATTCGTTTTACTTCACACTTTATTTCTTACTTATTTTATTAATGTAAAAAATATTATTAAATGTACAAACATGATTGAAGCCGTCAGTCTATTCTTTCAAAATTTCTTCATCTTTAAAATGAATTTGTTACTTTAGTCGACGCTTAATCACCCTTGTTTAAGAGTAAATACTACAGGTCTCTGTCTTTGCGAGGTATTTTTCGTATCCAGATTTTTAATGCCTTATCTTTAGGAGCACCAAAAATTTAAACATTTGCTTTACAAGTCGCGTAGCCACTGTTACAGTTCGGCATAAAATATTTTTTCCCTATGTTATATTAAATTACAACACAAAACTCTTCATACACGCGAAAACTGACCCATACAGCAAAGGGAATATAAAGGTACATCGATACGCTCAACGGCCCCTGATCTTCCATCTCTCTCACCGCCTTCTCTTTCTATCTCATGATAAAATTGTGAGACACAGCTAGGATAGGGAAACTCCACTGCGTTGCACAGGCATGCTACAGCGTGAGCCATATAAAAATAAACTAGTAAAGTACATGAAACATGAATTTTTAAGTGTAAACTTATTTGAATTGTTTAAAGGGAAATATTTGTTCTTTATTTATGGAGAAATACTTAAGTTATATCGGCCATTTAATATATTTTAGATATATAACTTTCTTGGTGCCGATAAGCAAGTATAGTGTAAAGTGAGAGGAAGTAAATGACTAAAGTTCAATTTTTTTTCAATGTAAACAGATTTGAAGTGCTACATTATTTAAATGGATGTATTTGTTCTTTATTTATTTTTTCTTCATATACAGTTATGTGGGCTTTTTCATATATTTTAGGTATGGATAACTTTCTTGGTGCCGATAAGCAAGTTGGGTTTCAAGAATTATTTAGATATCTGGAGGCAACGAATTCTTCAAGAAATTTTATCGTAGAGCAAGAAGTAGTTAATAGTGGCTTACTATTTTTTATGTGGAGTTGAGGAAGTAAATTTAAATAACTGTAAGCTAGTTGGATTATGTTTGCAGACCATGCTCTTACTGCAAATCCCCATGAAATAAATGCAACCATTTATTCATATTTTATATTTATTTTTTTATATTTTCACCTTCCTTTCTCCTTTTTATGGGAAAAAGTGAAATCTAATTCCCATTTTCTTCTCCGCGCAGTAGTAACACTACAATTTGTATTGCTGTTTTGGTTTGGATTTAAAATCCATTTTCAGCTTCCTTAAATAAGAAATATTTAAGAATAGGTAAAACAGTAAGGATATTGATATTATAGAGAAAATAAAATATAATCCACAAGATGCACGTAATCAACTCAACAACACTGAAACGCTATGAACCAACGACGAAATATAACTAGACAAAACATTCCCTATCCCTCTTCACTGAATGTTTTGATTTCGACTGGCCAGAAAGAGACAGAGATATGTTTTATCTAGTTCGTGAATTCCTCACTAGAGGCCACTTGAATATATCAGTGTAATTTGACATTTGCGGTTTTGTTTTTGAGTGAAACGTTGGTTTTTATTTAATATCAAAGCTTATAAATAATTAAATAAACAAATCATATTAGATATTATTATAAATTAATTTTACGCTTAAATTCATTTGGCAACACAGGCAAGGTACACAAGCTGTATTCTTGGCAACCTTGTTGCGGTGGGTCATACAAGCAAATGTCAAAGCCCGCGCCTCATATGCAAAATGGTTGCGTTTTTGTAAGTTTTTTACAGATTTACAGATCTGTAAGACTTGCAGATTTGACCTATAATCGAAATATATGTATAACTTGATGTATATTCTAAAAAACTTTCTATTCTAAAATGCCAACGTTATTGTGCCTCTTGTGACAAATGCTCGAACTAGATAAAACATATCTCTATGTCTGTCTGGCCAGCCGAAATCAAAACAAATGAAACGATGTTTTGTCTAGTTATATTTGGTCGTTGCTATGAACGATAACTTGTCACATGTCACTTTGCTCACTAGACAACATCTTAATTTTGCCATCAAGTGGCTACGATTTCATTTTCTTTTTTTTTTCTTTACAACACAGCTCTATTTCAAGTGTTGCCAGTCATATAATACAAAATTACCTTTCAACTTTTTTTATTAGTACTGATTTAAAACACTATGTTAAATATAACCTACTTCATATAATATATTTTTTCTGATTATGAATAAGTTTTTAATAGATGTAATTTTCATCAAGTAAATAGACTCCGAAAGTAATGACGTCAAAATCGACCGTGAATTACAAAAGCTGAAAATTCGGTTTCTCAACTGCATCTTGAAAGAGTTTGTTGTGAACGAACCGCACTAGCTCTAAATTAAAATAGCTGTCATCTGTCAAGTGTAAATAAAAACTTTTTTAGAATGTGAGCAGGCCACAGACTTATGTTAAATGGTAGACTGCCGGGTTATGCGGAACTTTGCGCATTTATTTGTGATCACAAGTATGTCGCCATCAGAGATAACATATCTACATACATCTTGAGCATAGACAAAGAAAGATATATACTAGACCGAGCTTCCATCATGGCGGCAATGTCCTGCTTTGTGCCGAATTGAATAATATCGAGACGCTAATTCTAGTGTAAATACTACAACATAATAAAAAAAAATTAACTATGCAGTAACTTAAAATACGTATTTTACATCATTTCTTCATTTCAAAATAATAAAGCTCAGTCGCCCAATAAAAAGTACGAACAATATTTAATTTACATTATTTTTACAATAATTATAATAAATATTTTCTTCAGTTGTAGTGAATTTTATTTATTTATGTTGGCAGCCCAGCAATCTGTCATTTCTGTTGGTGAGAGTTTTTCAAGTTTATTTCTTTGGTTAGTATTTGTTTAGAAAGCTTTTTTCGATGTTTGTTTTATGTAGAAATATATTTTATTATTGAATTTGATTGTTTTCAGCCTTTACGGTATACATATGTCTATATTTTGTTAGTTTCAGAAAACATATTTTTAATATTTTTAAATTTCCCGCCTTTTTATTAGCGTCTCGTTATGGCGCCCATCGATTCTATTTGGCACAAACTCCTAACATTGTAAACTCGGTCTAGTATATATCTTTCCTTGTCTATGATCTTGAGTCAGGAAAATATTTTGAACCAATGAGAGCCAACTACGGTGATGTTATAGCCATATGATTGTGAGTAAGCAGATCACGCAACGGCGCGAAAACGAATTTGTTGTTTTGTGTACTTGTGTGTCAGTGTCAGTCAGAGTATTAGGTAGACGTGGTTATCAACAATCATTTTATTTTGCTAATGTTTTATGTATTTGAGCAGTAAATTTATATGCTGTACATATAAACGTTTGTTGTTCCTACACGAATTAAAAAATAGAGGAAATGTAACTTTATAAGACTACTTTATTATCTGTTTTGGGTTACAAAAGAAATAAAGTAATACCATCTGCTTTACCATCCTCATCAACGGACAACGGCCGTTCAAATAATAAGAAGGTATGGACAGGAAATTTCTGAAGAGACAGATCTTCTATATTTAATAGAAGTCTTCTATATTCAAAGAAAATCTTCTGTGTTCCTAAAATATAGAAGCAAAATCTTCTATATTTCGGGTTTTAAAATAATAATATAATATTTTGGTTTATAGGTACTACTTTCCAACATGCCCGAATTTAGTCGAGTGTGTTAATTTGAAGAAGATTCCAACTCGATATTTTCATTTATCTGAATATATTTAATGTTTATTTTTAATACATTAGTAATTATACTCAATTTAATGATAGTAATAAATGATTTATTTGAATCTTCTATATATTTTTTGAAACTTCTATATTTCCAAGTTAATTCTTCTATTTTCAACATTTTGATATCTGGCAACCCTAGTCCCAATAAAAATTATTTTTACAGAATTTGCAGTTAGTTAGTGTGGTGTCGTATATAAGTGGATATGTAATAAAAATGGTACAGAAAAGAATAAAATGCTCTTCCTGTATAGATGATGTAATATATTCGTAGCTAGTTGTGCTACAAAATAATATTAATTATTATACTTTGACATTTCAATATGCTATTCCACCGTAATCGAAAAGAATAAAAGTTTATCAAAAATATGAAAGATAACTGTTAAACGATACGGAAAATACCAACTATTTTTTTTTTCTGATGACGTACAACATGTGCACGCGCAAATAAGATTCAAGTTTGAACTCGTACTGTATGGAGCTCCGCAGTGGCGTAACTACCAGTGTGCAAGGTGTGCCAGGCACACGGGCCCCGCGACATTAGGGGCCCCGCAGTAATTGAGATGTTTAAAAAAATCAAATATACAGGGTGTCTCTTAAATAGGGGGACATGGCTTAACCACAGATTCCTGAGGCTAAAATAAGACGATTTAACCAAACTTGCTTCTACCGGAAAGTGTACCGTTTAGCCAGAAATCTGCTTCAAAGTTCTTCGAAAAAAAATTAATTTTGCTTATAATAATCGGACGCTTTATTCGATTTGGATGAAATTTGGTATGACAGTTTATATGGTTATAGGTCATCTTTTAAGGTGATACTTGTAATTATTAGTGAACCACTAGTGTATGAAACTTAGGTCTCCCAACATTAATTAGACCGTAACTTTTTAATGGCAATGCCGAAAACGTGAAATTATTTTTCCTTAAAAAGATACATGCAATAGTAAACTTTTGTCTCTCTGTGTAATTTGTGATATCTGTTACGGTTTACACAGAAAAAAATAAAATCTGAGTGTCTGCACTGCTAAATTTTTAAAATAAATTTAATCTAGCAGTCTATCCAAATGTCAAACAAGTAATTTTTAATGACAGTAACGAGTTGTCAATCTTTACAACTTGTTTAGGAGTAAGCTAAGATATGTAATCGTCTTATTTATAATAATGGTAGTAAAATACTATTAGACCGTACACACGGATGTTACTAATTTTAGAATATTGCGAAGAAAATTTTTGACAACCCGTAAAACAATTGTTACTGTCATTAAAAATTACTTGTTTGACATTTGGATAGACTGCTAGATTAAATTTATTTTAAAAATTTAGCAGTGCAGACACTAAGATTTTATTTTTTTCTGTGTAAACCGTAACAGATATCACAAATTACACAGAGAGACAAAAGTTTACTATTGAATGTATCTTTTTGAGGAAAAATAATTTCACGTTTTCGGCATTGCCATTAAAAAGTTACGGTCTAATTAATGTTGGGAGACCTAAGTTTCATACACTAGTGGTTCACTAATAATAACAAGTATCACCTTAAAAGATGACCTATAACCATATAAACTGTCATACCAAATTTCATCCAAATCGAATAAAGCGTCCGATTATTATAAGCAAAATTAATTTTTTTTCGAAGAACTTTGAAGCAGATTTCTGGCTAAACGGTACACTTTCCGGTAGAAGCAAGTTTGGTTAAATCGTCTTATTTTAGCCTCAGGAATCTGTGGTTAAGCCATGTCCCCCTATTTAAGAGACACCCTGTATATCACTGAACTTCAAAATTAATATATGCCACAGCCAGTGCTGAGTAATAATATATTTATTTATTTTTCAAATAAAACATTCATTCCGCTTTATTATTAGTTTTTCTATTGAAAATGAACGGGCTAAAAGTCTAGATATTTCTAATATAATTAATGTCTTTGCTGAACAAAAAGCTCGAAAGAAACAATTTCAGTTTAGTAATTTTTGTTTGTCTATAATATAAAATTATTAGTTTTTTTTGAATAAATATTTTTTGTTTATACGTATTATGTTTTTTTACCTTGTATTGTTTACATGGTAAATAAATGCGAGTCCATAATTAAAAACCCTCTTCTTTTATTTTTGTTTAAGTAACTACTAACGAAATAAATTAAATGTAAATTATTAACTACTTTCTATGTATGATAAATAAGGGTACATTTAGAAATATAGGGCCCAGTTTACGGGTTCAGAACACCCCTCCCCCCCGAAATTTTCAAAAAGTTTCAAAAATTACGTAAATTGCTGCAATCCGTTAAATATATTGTCTTTTTTAAAACGTTATGTGATCTGGCAATTTATTTTTGTACCCGAAAGGGGAAAAACATGCATTTGCACATCCCTTGAAAAAATGTAACTTTCAATTATAAGGCATTTGACCTTGAATGGAAAAAAAAATTATTATCTAAATACCTTGCCTCACCAATTTTGAATCGCCACTAAAAACCAGGAACCCTAATATCCCCGCCGCACCCCCCTCCACTGGATGTAAAGACCAGCTACGCCACTGATAGGGCCCCATAAGAATTATTTGCACACGGGCCCCATTTATCCTAGTTACGCCACTGGAGCTCCGCTCTCACTTCGCTTCAACTAAGAATATAATTATTCGGATATGTTCGGATGCTGTTCGGCTGATTTTCTTGTCTTCGCATATTGATCTATCTGTTGCATTCCTTTGAAATTTGTTTGAAATCGTGAGTAAGAATGGTGTTATAAGTTTTATTGTGATTATTTTAAAGAACAGTTGCTACAAGAAAATGTGAACGCGATTGTAGCTTACGCACCCTAGTTGTTATAGGTGCGGCTGCCAGCCTTTAACAGTGGAGAGGGGATGGTTCTTGAGAGGGTTAATGATATAACCAAGGAGTACAGGCGCCACGTAATTTTTAAACGAAAAATTACGAAACGTAACTTCATAATAATATAATTGTACCTACCGTTAACTCAATTTTTATTGTTGCCTGAAAACGTCAATAAAAGGTTTTTGCAAAACAATACTCGAGATCTTAAATAACATGAACGTTTAATAAATGTAGTTGATCTTAATAATATTGAATTTACATATACATGTGCTATAAAATTTGGCGACGCGAATGAGCCCGTAACCCGAGAGACAATGAGGCTCGCAATGAGGTCATGCAAAAAAAAATAATTGCACCTTTTTTCTGTTTAAATCGAAAAAGGATAGTCTAATTTATCATTCAGTATGATTAAATTATTTTTTATTTACATTTTTTGTTGTATAAAATCGTTTTAAAGTATGATATTTTTAAAAAGTTGCAAAAACCAGCCATATTTTGTCGTCACAACACAACGTTCCGAACGAAGTTCAGACTCATTTCAAACAGCCATTTTATATGGACACAATTCTATGGAATGCCGTTTTAGCATTTATTCCCACATTTTAAAACATACAAATTAATATATCGAAAAAATAAACTCTCATTAAAAAGAAAGATTTAAACTGATTGTTGAATTAAAATGTTTGTTGATAATATAATTACAAATTTTTTAAACAAACATTTTAAATCAATAGTCAACACACAACCTTCATTTTAACATTAGTTTAATTTTATGTTTATTCAATTTATATGATTGTTGTTAGTCCCTAAACATTCAAGTATCATAGAAATGAAATAATATTTATATGAATGAATTAAATTGACTCTGTATTTTCACGACACATGAATTAAAACGATTGTTTATTTCTGTGATACTTGAATTAAATTGTTTGTTTCATTCTACGATACGTGATTTAATATGATTGTTGAAAATTTTATAACAATCAATTTAAAAGGCACTGTCATATAAATTCATGTATCATAAAAATAAACTCTTATTAAAATGAAAGATGTAAATTAATTGTTGTATTAAAATGTTTGTTGATAATACAATAACAAATTTTTCTAACAAATTCTAGATAATTTTGTAATTATATTATCAACAAACATTTTAATACAACAATCAATTTACATCTTTAATTTTAATAAGAGTTTATTTTTATGATACATGAATTTATATGACAGTGTCTTTTAAATTGATTGTTATAAAATTATCAACAATCATATTAAATCACGAATCGTAGAATGAAACAAACAATTTAATGCAAGTATCACAGAAATAAACAATCATTTTAATTCATGTGTCGTGAAAATACAGTCAATTTAATTCATTCATATAAATGTTACTTCATTTCTATGATACTTGAATTCTTACGTTTGTTTAGGGACTAAGAGCAATCATATAAATTGAACAAACATAAAATTGAACTAATATTAAAAAGAAAGTTTTGTGTTGACTGTTGATTTAAAATGTTTGTTTGAAAAGCTTGTAATTATATTATCAACAAACATTTTAATTAAACAATCAGTTTAAATATTTCTTTTTAATTTTAGTATATTTTCTGATACATGAAAATATATGATTGTTTTAAAAAATATCAACAATCAATGAATTTGAAGTATCTTATAAATAGACTAAAATTAAAAGAAATATTTAAACTGATTGTTGAATTAAAATGTTTTTTGATAATATAATTACAAATTTTTCAAACAAATATTTTAAATCAACGGTGAACACAAAACTTTCCTTTTAATGTTCGTTTAATTTTATATTTGTTTATTTTATATGATTGTTGATATTTTTTAAACAAATGTAAAAGTTCAAGTATCATAGAAATGAAGTAACATTTATATGAATGAATTAAATTCACCCTTTTTTTACACGACACATGAATTAAAACGATTGTTTATTTCTGTGATACTTGAATTAAATTGTTTGTTTAATTCTACGATACATGATTTAATATGATTGTTGATAGTTTTATAACCATCAATTTAAAAGCCACTGTCATATAAATTCATGTATCGCAAAAATAAACTCCTATTAAAATGAAACATGTAAATTGATTGTTGTATTAAAATGTTTGTTGATAATATAATTACAAAATTTTATAACAAACATTTTAAATCATCAGTCAATACAAAACTATCTTTTCAATAATTGTAAAAAGTCAAGTATCGTAAAAATGAAGTAACATTTATAGGAATGAATTAAATTGACCCTTATTATCACGACACGAATGAATTAAAACGATTGTTTATTTCTGTGATACTTGAATTAAATTGTTTGTTTAATTCTGCGATACATGCATTAAAATGATTGTCGATAAATTTAAATGTATCAATTTAATTAGCACCGTCATGACTATTTCAAGAACTAGTTGCAATAGGGTCCTATACCATAGTCATATTTTAACTATCTTAAATAAGAAGACGAAAATATGCATAAATTAATGAGTATTAGTGAAAAAATTTTCTTTAAATGTTGACTAGGTCAGAAACTACAAGCGATTGAAGTTGATTACTAATTGGGTATGACGCGTTAGGTACTAAGAATTTGATTGGTCGCCTGATTTTAAAAAGGAGAATCGCGCGCCTGTAGCGGTCACCTTTGAAAGAATATGAAATGTCATGTTGTTCCATAACCTAACAAAACATTTAACAAGTTTGTGTTTGATGCATTTGTTTAATTATAACATCTAGTAATATTAACAATAATCATGTATTTATAATTAAATCAATTTGTAATATGAATTAAATTAATAATAATATTAATTAAATTAATATTGAAACTGCAAAACAGGCAAACATTAGCGCCATCCGTCGTCATACTTTGTGTAATAATATTGTCAAAATGTTTCAATGTTCTGTAATTTATTAGGAAGAAACCCTTGTTAAATGCTTATTATTTATGTTATTTACACTTAATAATAATTTCTTCGTGAATATAACGTATAAGTTTTTATATAAAAACATTTCAGCTATGCAAACATGAAAAAAATTGTTTCCAGTATAACTAAAAGTTTGTCCCATTGTTTGTCGATCACTTGTTAGTATCTGCTACGTCACGCACAAATTCTTAAACTTTAAAAATTCATATCTCGCTTATTACGTAAAATTTTTAAGTCGCGTTTGCACTGAAGTTCTTATTTTATCCTGTTCTTACAGGAAAAAAAATAAAAGAAAAATGGTATAGGACCCCATTCGGTCATTCTCCCGCAGATGGCTCTACATATTGTAGCTTTGTACAAATATCTGTAATTTATTAGTGACGCTCGATTGCGAGCACAGTAAAATATACTTTATAAAAAATGACTGAAAGGCTATGGCCTATAGATATCTTATAGTTCTTATAACTTCACTCGCTACGCATAAGCATATATTTCATATGTAAAGCCATCTGTTAAAGTATGACCGAATTGCAAATAGTTCTTGAAATAGACACCACGGAGCTAATTAAATTGATACATTTAAATTTATCGACAATCATTTTAATGCATGTATCGTAGAATTAAACAAACAATTTAATTCAAGTATCACAGAAATAAACAATCGTTTTAATTCATGTGTCGTGAAAATAAAGAGTCAATTTAATTCATTCCTATAAATGTTTACTTCATTTCTACGATACTTGACTATTTACAATTATTGAAAAGATTTTTTTTGTATTGACCGATGATTTAAAATGTTTGTTAGAAAATTATGTAATTATATTATGAACAAACATTTTAATACAACAATCAATTTACATCTTTCATTTTAATAAGAGTTTATTTTTACGATACATGAATTTATATGACAGTGCCTTTTAAATTGATTGTTATAAAATTATCAACAATCATATTAAATCATGTATCGTAGAATTAAACAAACAATTTAATTCAAGTATCACAGAAATAAACAATCGTTTTAATTCATGTGTCGTGTAAATAAAGGGTGAATTTAATTCATTCATATAAATGTTACTTCATTTCTATGATACTTGAATTTTTACGTTTGTTTAGAGATTAACAACAATCATATAAATTGAACAAACATAAAATTAAACTAATATTAAAAAGAAAGTTGTGTGTTGACTATTGATTTAAAATGTTTGTTTGAAAAATTTGTAATTATATTATCAACAAACATTTTAATTCAACAATCAGTTTAAATCTTTCTTTTTAATGAGAGTTTATTTTTTCGATACATTAATTTGTATGACTGTTTTAAAATGTGGGAATAAATGATAAAACGGCATTCCATACAATTCCTAAAAGAAAAATATATATAAACTATAAATTGAGGATTACATATCTGAATATGCTATAATATATTAATATAAAATCGTTCTATTTATTTTTATAAATATAATTTTCATTTCGCGTGAAGTTATCTACACGTTACATCAAATGATTCCTTCACTTTTTTAATGAGATTAGTGGTAGAAGGTTATAAACACATGTGAGACATTGAATATATTGCAGAATATTATTTTATTCTTTATTTTGGCGCGAAACAACGTTCCATCGACATGTTTACTTTCATAAATTTTAGGTTATCTTTAAATGTCACTTTGATGTTTAGATTAGTATGAAAATCAAAATGGTCGTGCCTCTCACTTTGTGACGTCATTGGACAAGGGACAAAGCGGGGGTCTAGCAGCCTCATTTTAAAGAATGTCATTTTCATTTACAATTTTTTCATGATTAAAGATCGATTTGAGGATAAATAAAAATACGGGTATATTATTTTTCATTACTCTATCGATTAAAGTTATAAAAAAAAGTCGTGCATGACCTCATTATACGTTTTCTCGTTGGCCAACGGTGAACGCAGGGCGAATTACAGCCAGATGAAATCGGGGCACGGACAATCCGCGGCGGACAAATTATCAGCGAATCAACTATTATAAAAATGTGGAACATATAACAATGAAATATATGTAAACTAGTAAATGTATAATTTAGTAAGAAATTAACTAATTGTGATGACCCAAAGTAGATCATAAAATCATACAAAATGTGCTTTCAGCAAATGTACATACGAGTAAAATTATAGTCGGCGATTCCAACATAACAATAAAAGGTATATCGATGAATAAACCACAATATAAATAATATTAATGTCTGAAATAACTTATCCAGATCAATCCTGACTGGCGGCTGTTGTTCAGGAACGGTAGGATGTGGAAGCAACCGTTGAGTGGTCGTGGCGCGTGCAAGGTACTGGCGAACCGCAACACACCGTATGGAGATGTCCAAGAGACGATGATAACCACCCAAAGAATCCTTCAGCCCTTGGCGGGATGGTGGAAAGTCTTTATAGCACAAGTCGCGAATCACGTGTACTTTCTTCATCCCCACGTGGTAATTCCGAAGTAGGTTAACCAAGCCGAAATAAAGCACCCGAAACCTCGCAACGGAATATGTAACTCGGCGAGCTGATCCACAATTACGGGTAGTATTCGTACAAAACACTTTACTCAACCAAAATTACTTAAAAGTGCCCTTACGACTCGCTACTTAGAGAAATTCTCGCAAGGACGTTCTCACGCTTCCACTGACTTACGTTAAGTCGTGAAAAACTTCCAAAATCCGGATATTAAAAAAAAAACGGAAAGAGAGACGAATATACGAGAGACAAAGAAGACAATAAAGCTTGCATACTACGCACCTAACAAAGTACTTCTATATTTTGCATAGGATAGGGTTAATTCAAGGGTAATAGGATAGGTTGATAATTGTAAATAATTACTACAAATAAATAAACTAATGCAACAAAATACCAAAATAATACAATTTAATTTATTTATTAAGTACACCGTTTTACCGTCGTCGCTACTGTGCGATATTGATGGGAGCCAACAAAGTATGACATCTGGTGGCGAAATTAAAAATGCGAGTCGTGGGGAAAACATTGCGGCATGTGAATTGTACTAGCATAAGAACCAAGCAAAAGTGAGAGAAATGTCTGCTGCAAACATCATAGATTCCTACAATGTTTGATAATGGTAATTTCTTTTGGCAATCCGTAAGCAATTTGAAAATGGAACTTCTAATTTGTCATTTAAAACGTCATTTTTAATACTTAACATTTTTGTAAGGAAAATTATTTCTTCAAATTAAAATTTTACCGTTGTATTTCTTATACATATAACAAAAATAAAGTAGATGCCCGGTATACAAGTAAACAATAACAAAATATTGATAATGTATTTACAGTAAAGAACTCGCTGGTACAAAATGTAATAGAAATGTGAAATGTTCTTGCACTTGGTGTACAAGAACAACAATTCAATTTTCTCTGATGGTAAATGTAAATATGTGAAAATAAGTGAAGGATGAACTATTTAAATGTATTTATTTAAATAGCCCCAAAATCTTACAATTAAAAAGTACAGATATTTTCATTCACTCATAACAAACTTTATTTTATATTTAACAAATATATCATACACAAAATAAATTTCACGAATATTGACAAAATTAATAGAAAAACTTAATAAAAAATCAAAATAGTACTCGTATCTTTACATAAAGTAATGTAATTGCTTCCTGACAGTGGCATTTGTTTAAATATAGGTATCAAAATGTTTTAAAGTATTGTTTTTGTTTGACGCATAGGCAAGATGATGTATATAAATAAATTATTTTATAAATTCATATTGTAAGTTATTTACTAAATACTATTATCGTAAAATTCAAGATTGTTCCATTATAATTAATTTTTACTAGTAAAAGTTACTGAAATATTATATTCAATGTTAGGAGGAAGTAACGCCGCACTTGTTGTTAGATAAAATGTAATGACGGATTTCTCGGTGGTGATTGTAAGGAATTATATTGTTGTGACGGCAGGTAATGTGATCAGAATTTTTTATTTAACATAGGAGTGTAGTCGAAATTCTGGAAATTTGATAAAATATTATAAATCACAGCAAAAGATAATTTTAGAGCTTTAGCTTGGGAACTGTTCTGAAATTAACAATCTCCCCTGAGAGTTAGTGAGTCCCTTCTGAGAAAATAAAATGAAAAAATCTGATGTGGCCAACACAATACCTCACGCTACTTCATTTTTATTAATTTAAATACATATGTACCTACATATGCTATGTAAATATATAGGCATCGGGATTTATATAAAAAAAATATTTTTCAAATTTATCTGTAAAATATATAGAAAAATTATTAATGTATACCTGTAGAAAATTCAATTAGCTTTATTTTCATGGCATAAAATGCGAAAAAATTACATCTAATAGTATTTTTTGACGAAAAACCATTATGAGCTTCAAGTAAAGTGCCGTTTCCGGTTATCCGATTTACACTAAAATCTAATGGTTTCTTTCCATATTAGAATAGGGTTAAAACACGCTTCAGAATTTTCTGAGTGATAGTATTTGAGATAGAGTGTTGACAAAATCCACACACACACATACAGACATCATCGTCAGGGTTCCGATTGAGCAGTTGCAAATCGTACCAACATTTTAAAGCAAAACGTACTAAAATTTCATAAAAAGTACTATACATTTTAAAACTTCAAATCACACATTTAAACATGAGAAAAGCTGTTTTCTAATTATCATATTAAAAATTTCAAAACATGTAATAACAAAATGTTATTAATCTATGACAACAAATAACTGAAAAATAAAAATTTGATTCTTTAAATAAATTGTACTTAATACTAATTGAAGTCCATAACAAACAAAAAAACAAAAAGTAAAAGGTAGAAATTTTGAATTGTAGTTGTAAGGATTTTTTTTATTATCTACAGAAAAACACAAACCGTACTAAATTGTTTAAAGTGGTACTAGGGTACGACCTTTTTGTAAAAAGTACTGACAATAGTACAATTGTACTGACAATCGCAACGCTGATCATCGTGAAAATGTTGAAATCGGACCTTAAAACGTGGTCATTTATCAAAATCTCAACATGCGATTTTTAGCAAGATCCCTATACTTCCCTTACCAAGTAGTGGAAGAGCCTGACCTACGTATCGTGCACTATACTACGTACTTTTTGCCCTAAAGTTAAAAGTTACATATTCTTATAGGAAATTTTCCGACAAATTTGATGGTGTTATTCTTAATGCCCTATCTCATTGCGAAAACTCAAAAATCCATATTTTCCAAAAAAAATACAAAATTTCAATTTTAAAACTTTTTTCACATTTACTTGTCATATCTTCTGTATAAATTGAGATATTTGTGCCGTTTTTTCACTAAATCATTTTCTCATGAATTCTGCGACTTCTGAATTAAAAAAATACTAAATATTACTAATAGAATTTTTTTTAGTAAATAAATTTTGAAAAGGGAACACGTCATTTTTTCTTTTTATAGTAAAAATTTTAAGCAGCGACAAACTTTTCGTCCTTAAGAGATAGGTACCAACATACAGCGAGTAAAATTTAGAGAAAGGATAATAGAAGTTTTTGCTCTTGAAATTTTTTTTTGTAAAATGTACCAGTTTCGTAATATTTGAAGTTAAAGTTTTCCGTTGTAAATTCCCACGCGCTCAGCGCGTTGTACTGATGCTTGATGCATACTAACCCTACGCTTGGAATGCAAGCTAAAGTTTGCAGTTATAATAAAAAACAAATATTTTATGTCCTATTTTATAAGCAAAATAAAATAATTATCATTTTTTTTTTTTGTTTTGGGTAATTTTAATTTCTACTTTTTTTAATGTAGCAAATTCTATTCCTTTCGTAACTTTTGTATTTGCAAATACGTTATGGTATACTTGTCTGTATTACTTTTTCAAAGCAATTTTATTGTATAAATATTTCCTTACTATAAATTAAAATTGATAAAGTTTATGTGATAATAAATACCCGAAATCTAAGTCATTCATTTTTTCAAACAAAACTCGTTTATTTAATCGAACGTATTTGTGTATTGATGATTGTAAAAATCTCTAAGATCTATCTCTGAAAGTGTATACCGAAACAGTGGTTTTGTAATAATAAATGCTATATGACTGAGATTTCGAATATTTGTTGACATCTAATCCACATCACTGACGAGAAATTTACCCTTTAATAATTACTTATTTCAATAATTTGCTTTAATATTAATTACAACAATGAAATACGTGGTTTGAAGAAGACAATTCTTTATTACATGAATGAAAATTTGATTGCAATAGAAAAAATAAATTAATTACAACAATGTAATCGATTGATTACAACAATTAAACTATTATTAATTTTTTGGAAAAGTAGAGGTAAATGGTCCGGAGATGTGGTGATAATAATAAATAACTAATTTTACGTTTTGCTCCAAAGGAGAAGTAACGTAAAGTGTTTTTTGTTTTGTCTGATATTACAATAAATAATTTTATTTAAAAGAAAATATTAGCTGATTTAGTTTTCGTTAGTACTAATACAGTGTTTGTGAATTGGGAAACTTATTCGCCGTGGAAGGTATGAATTCATTATATATTTTTAAAACAAGTTTATTATTTAGAAGAGAAAAATCCCCACGGATCTAAAGATGAAAGTAACTATGATGCAAGAGTTTTGAGAAGAAAGATAGTTTAGATTTTAAGAAAATATGTTTTATTTGTGAACATGACAGAAATTCAAGGGGAGAAAGACAATTATATTTAATAGCAACTAAAGAACGGGAACAAAAAATTCATACGAAAGATAAGAAAATAAATGAAATGATGTTGCAAAAAATTGAAGGGTTTGGTACATCTCATATACAGTGTGTCCCATTTAGAGGTGCCACCATTGGGATCTCGAGAACTGTAAGAGATACGATGTCGGTTAAATGGAACTTTTTATGCGCCCTTGGGAGGCCATCTCAGATGTGCTTATATTTTTCCAAAAATTCTCATAGGGCACTAGATAATGACGAAAAACTGAATATTGTTGATTTTTTCTTTTTCAAATAACTTCTAAACTATTAATAATTGAGAAAAAAGTTTCAAATATAAAAGATCGATATTTTTATTAACTAACCAGTGGCGTACGAAATAATTTTTTATATCTGTAAATTTTTGAGATATAACATAAACTTATATTTTTTTAAATGGAACCCATATCTGATTTTAGTCTCAAAAAAATAAATATTTTTTTCTCTTTTCAACGATGTAAGGGTTATTATGTTTTATATTTGTTTTGCCTTCAAAAATTATTATTTCTTCCTTATTTTGTATTAAATTTACAATTATTTTGAAAATATTGGTAGATTTCTATTTGGAAATACTCCTTGTATTTAAATAATTTATTTCCTTGAAAATATTTGCTCAAAATTCGTATCAAATTAATTTTTATAATATTTTGTATCAGGTCGCCCTTGGCACATCATAGTGTAATTTGTAATTATGAGTCTAGAATGAAAATATTAAATAATAAAGGCATAAAACAAATTACTTTGATCAAATACAATATAATTAATAAAAATAATGATGTTTTGTTGGGAAATAATTAGAAAATTCAGGAAAATAAAGAGAAAAATTAAATTATAGGAGCAAAACAAATATAAAACATAATAACCCTTACACCATTGAAAAGAGAAAAAAATATTGATTTTTTTGAGACTAAAATCAGATATGGGTTCCATTTAAAAAAATATAAGTTTGTGTTATATCTCGAAAATTTACGGATATGAAAATTTATTTCGTACGCCACTGATTAGTTAATAAAAATATCTATCTTTTATATTTGAAACGTTTTTCTCAATTATTAATAGTTTAGAAGTTATTTGAGAAAGAAAAAATCAACAATATTCAGTTTTTCGTCATTATCTAGTGTCCTATGAGAATTTTTGGAAAAACAAAAGCACATCTGAGATGACCTCCCAAAGGTGCACAAAAAGTTCCATTTAACCGACATCGTATCTCTTATAGTTCTCGAGATCCCAATGGTGGCACCTCTAAATGGGACACACTGTAGACATGATTGCAAATGATTTTAAATATTATAAAAGTTGCATAGATAAAAACATGAAATTCCAAAGAAAAAATTTATTTTCGCATTGTATAGAATAAAGTAAACTGTTTCTATTTACATACATGCTTTATCTGTATATATATATATAAATAACTAATTGTGTTTATTAATATTTGTTTCTGTTATAACATGTAACTAATTTACATATTAAACTCCAATAATTTAAATCAAAAGAAATCTTATTTTTATTTATTACCATCTGTGGTAAATGGCTTTTTTTTAATTCATTTTCTGTTCAGAAAGTATAAAGTACATGTCTCTAAACAAAGCGTGCGTAAGCGGAAGGTCGGCAGTTCGGCAGACACTAGTAGAGCGTTTTAAAAAGATCTGTTTCATTGGCGAAAAAGAACGTTTCAAACGTGATAGAAAATTATATTTAATTACAACAAAAGAAAGGGAAAATATAATTTGGGAGAAAGCTAAAAATCTTTATGATATAAAAATGCTGCAAATAATTGAGGGTTTTGGCTCAGCCCATATTGATATGATTGCAAATGATTTCAGAACAATAAAAAAGTGTATGGATAATTATATCAATAAAAAAGTTACAGTATCAGATTCTCCAAAAATAACTTTTAAATATATATATTTGATGAAATATTGTCAAATTTAAGTAAGCTTTTATTTGTAAATGAACCAGTTTTATCTTTAATGAACATTAAAAAATTATTGTGTGATAAAGCTAAAGATAAAAAAAATCTTGGAGTGACAATTACGCTAATTTTTTTCTTATTAAGAATACTTTAATCAGTACATTTAAAGAAAAAATAAATTTAATTAATATACACTTATCTGTAAGTACTGAATGAATAATTATAAAATGTATAGAATAATCAATAACTGACAAAAGTGACTTGGGTTCAGAAGATGAATGTTCTAGCAAACAGTTTTCTCCAGTAAAATCTACCAACAAATTATATCATCTTGGTAAATCTATTGCCTCTGACATACAAGACATAAGAAAAAATGTAATTAATGACAAAATCGAGAACAAAATTGAATTCAATCAGGAATGGATTAAAAACACTATTTAACTATATTTATCAAAAATATCATAGGTATATCTATAATTAATTGTGACATTGGTAATTTATAATTTCTACTTACGTACTTACTGGATGCGAAGATGCGATACTGTTAGTTATCCATTCAATTAACATGTAAAATATGTATGAAATATTGTAATAATTGCAATGTTCCCAAATATAAATGTAGAAAATGCCAGATTATTTTTTAAAAATGTTTTACAACAGACCAACTTTTGAGGGAAATTTGAATAATCTTCGCGCCCATCTTTTTGCATCTTTTTAATAAATTTCTAAATAATAATTTGATTAAAACTTTTAGGCATTTACCCCACAGAAAATGCATTTAAATATCATTTAAGATCACTACACCAAATTCAAATATTTAAAGGTGCATTTAATTTCAATTTTGTAACAAGAGATCCACTAAATTCGGGATGGGAATTAATAAATAATATTTTATTGCCAATTACAATGGATAAGGTGCCAAAACCACCACTTAGTAGTAAAAATTTGTATTTTAAATGTAAATTACAGTGAGCTACTAGATGTAAATGTTTTAAAAATTATGTTAATTGTACCATTATCATGTTTATGTGTGGGTAAATGTGTAAATAATTGAAATTTTTATTTAATGTTTTACTTCCATATGAAGTACATATTTAGATAAAACTTGCGAGATATTTAAAGAAATCACATGCATTTATTCCAAGAAATATTATCTATATATAGCAGAATTAGGAAACACTTTTTCTTGCAGTCTTTCTGGGGTAAGTACATGAAAAATATAAATAAATATTATAATTTATTACTATTTCCGCATCTCGCTGTAAGCTAGCTTGCCAATATATAAAGCGCGTGCGGCGACGTAAAACATTATTTAACTTTACCTTCGATTTACTCTGATCTGGAGCATTTTCAGAAAAAAAATGTCTCTTGAAAAAAACATCTTTGATATGTGTACAACAAATGTGTCGCTGCATGTTGGGGTCTATCTTTTAAGAACAAAAAGTATGTCGCTGACTGAAAATTTCTCTACAAAATGCAAAAATTGCGTTTTCATTTTTTTGTTTTTAATTAATTTTCAATATTTATAAATAAAATATATAATTAATTCAACCATTGTTACATTCAGAAAACATGTAGAATTCGAAATGTGAAAGAATTATTATTATATCTTTAGAAACTAAAAAGATACAACGAGTTAAAGTTTAAAAAAGAGTGCGAGCATCTGAGTCCCGCTTTTTATGTAAAATATGGATTTTTGACTGTTTGCACCCAGATCTATAATAGAGACTACCACCATTAAATCCATCGGAAAATTTCCTATAAGAATATGTATGTTTCAACTTTATAACCAAAAGTCCTATGTAAGTGAACGCTATGAGGGTTTGGATCTTCGACTAGGAGTTAGGATCCTCAACTAAAGGGTAGCGGGAGGTAAAAACAAATAAGTGAAATTTATGAAATATCTATTATTACATCGAACAGTCCTACTTATTTCCAGAAAGAGTATTTCATAAACATAAATTTGTTTCATTAATCTTTAGTTGTTACACATAAACAAATTACTTACTTGTGTTTCTTTCTTAATAATAATAATAATAATAATAATAATAATAATAATAATAATAAATAATAATAATAAATAATAATAAATAATAATAAATAATAATAAATAATAATAATAATAATAAATAATAATAATAATAAATAATAATAATAAATAATAATAATAATAAATAATAATAAATAATAATAAATAATAATAAATAATAATAATAATAATAAATAATAATAATAATAAGTTTGCATATAGATTGCAATAAAAATACGGTGTTTTCAAAAGTCATTACTTTTGATCATTTATATTTTTATATATCTCACTAGCGCATATAATAAAATTTTTCAAATTACAATATAATAAAAAAAAAAATCTAATGTGGCCAACACAAAACCTCCCGCTATTTAATTTTTATTAATTTAAATACATATCTCCGTATTTACAAATGCTGCAAACTGTTCCATTGCATATATCTATTTCTTTATTTAATACTTTCTTTTTAAAATGTCACTATTATTACTTTGAAGTGATTAGTTTTTTGACAATGCAATTCACCTGTAGTTACATTCATTTGAAATATGAAGTGTGAAACAAAGGAATTGTGTTTATCTTACGCTTCGCGATTTAAAAAAAAAATGATTATTAAATTTATCAGTAAAATATATAGAAAAAATATTAATGTATTCCTATAGAAAATTCAGTAATCTTTAATTTCATAATGACAAAAAAATGCGAAAAATGGCATTTAATGGTATTTTTGAAAAAAAAAACCGTTATGAGCTTCAGGTAAAGTGCCATTTCCGGTTATCCGATTTACACTGGTGTCTTTCCATATTAGAATAGGTTAGAAATACAAGGTTTCAGAATTTTCTGAATGATAGTATTTGAGTTAGAGCGTTGACAAAATCCACACACGCACACACATACAGACATCATCGTGAAAATGTTAAAATCGGACCTTAAAACGTGGTCATTTATCAAAATCTCAACATGCGATTTTTAGCAAGATCCCTATACTTCCCTTACCAAGGGTAGCGGGAGGTAAAAACAAATAAGTGAAATTTATGAAATATCTATTATTACATCGAACAGTCCTACTTATTTCCAAAAAGAGTATTTCATAAACATAAATTTGTTATCTGTTATTTATCTGTGTTTCTAAGTTTGCATATCGGTAGGTCGGAAGCTGTGCTATAGGAGGTAGTACAATGGGCCCATTTGTGAGGCCTAAGTGCGCGTGCAGTTTCTTTCTTCACCCTCCACCTCAAATCCAGAATCCAGAAGTTTGCATATATATTGCAATAAAAATACGGTGTTTTTAAAAGTCATTACTATTGATTATTTATATTTTTACATCTCACTAGAGCATATAATAAAATTTTTCAAATTACAATATAATAAAAATAAAAAGCAAATATTTTAACGTATTTAAACTATCTAAAATGTATAAAAATATTTTCTAATTAAATGAAAACAATTTATTGAAACATAAGTAGAGGAGAAATAGGAAGAAGTACCTAGAGTAAAAAATATCTGTATGTAATAAATCGTTTGTAGTACATATTAATATGTTTAAAACATTTTATCTTTTAATAATTATTTCTACACTCTTTTTTCAACACACTTAAAATTTCGGTCTTCGTATTTTAGATCAAAAGTTTATAAATATTTTATTTATTTATTTCACTGTAGTATACCGTTCTCATATTTATTCCATATATGTATTTAATCATTAATCTTCTTACCTTTACATTTGGCTTTTATTTACAATTTACACAATATTTTGTGATTAATAAGTCAGCTTTATGATACGAGTATTTAAATAATTACATTTTTTAAATTTATTACATTCATTGAAACCATACATTTTGACTTTGTATTTACTAAGAGGATTTTGCAAAACAAAAGTTTGATTACATAAATATTATTTTAAATACTATCATGCGTGCACAATGTAGCTTTAAATGCGATTAGAACAGTTGCGCGCCAATGTAGTAACCCAATGTTCCTGTGATGCCAAGTTCAGAATGTCGCTGGAATGAAACTTTAGTATATACAGCGTATATACGCCGGACGACACTAGCGCCGCAAGTGGAATTTTTTTGAACTACAAAAAATATACATTTTCCATTCTGCTATCATTCTGACGTCCATAACAAATTTTGCTATACGATACTAGAGGCCCCCCTGATGTCAGAAAAAAAATTACAAGGCCATGTGCATATGACGTCCGGTATACGGACGTCTTATGCACATATATATATATATATATATATATATATATATATATATATATATATTTACATCCCGCTATCATTGCTGCGTCCTTTCATGGCTAGGACATTGTGGCAACCATCGAAAGGAATAGAGATAGGCTTCGACTTTGTAAAGTATATCTACTTATTTTTCCCCCTGATTATGAATTTCGGTTCAAATTTCAATAAACTCGATTTACAACGATATACGTTTCCGTTCATTTGACGACATTATGAGCTCCTCCATACTGAGTGAATCCGGCGTCCACAGTATATACTTCATACATAATCAGTACTTATGACGTCCAATTTGTATATTTTTATTCATTCTACCGTTACAGTGACGTCCAGCAGCGTTGCCAATATTAAATACATTATTCTGATGCAGAAACCAAAGCACACTCTTTCACAACAATATGCATACTTAGCTGCAAACATCATAGATTCCTACAATGTTTGATAATGATAATTTCTTTTGGGAATCCGTAAGCAATTTGAAAATGGAACTTCTAATTTGTCATTTAAAATGTCATTTTTAATACTTAACACTTTTGTTCTAAAATTATTAGGAAAAATATTTATTTTAACATTTTGTAACTTCATCAGGGAATAAAAGTGTGGGCCCATACATTTCGGCCAACATGTGACGCTCACTGAGTAAATTTTACAAGTTTTCTTTTGATGTAACTTATATTTTATACTTATATAGTCAAAATTCTTACAATAATATGTAAATCAGTGCAGAGCATAAACAAGTAACAATAACAAAATTGAATGTTACTGAATTTATCAATTTATCATGCGATTACATCAGTTAAAACTAATTTATTCCCTGATGAAGTGTGTGATGAAATGTGTAACGAAATATTGGAAATTTAAATAAAATTAACCACTTTATGGAATAACAACAATATAATTCCTTACAATCACCGCCGAGATATCCGTTAATACATTTTATCTATTATATTCTATGTATTTTTTCAAGAAAAACTATTAAAAGCTTGTATAAATAATACTTCCGATATACACTAAAAACTAATGAGATCTTCCCACATTAGTATAGAATGGGTATCCAAAATTTCAAAATATTCTGATTGATGGTATTTGAGTAATCGTGCCCACAAGATACACACACACACGCACGCACGCACACACGCACGCACGCACACACACGCACGCACGCGCGCGCGCACACACACACACACACACACAATAAGTTCAAATTTTTATGAAATTTATAATAATAAGCTTATTATTAATATTCAATTCCGGTTTTAATACGCTTTTTGTAAGTAAATATGTATTTGTTCAACAAATTATTTTTCATAAGTCAATTAAATATTGAAAACATATGAAAAGCCGCCATTTGAATTCACTTCGGCTATTTTTGCAATAAATTGAATTTTTTACGGATATTACAATAATAGACATATTATTAATTTACTTATCTGCGTTTCTTTCTAAGTTTGCATATAGATTGCAATAAAAATACGGTGTTTTTAAAAGTAATTACTTTTGATTATTTATATTTTTACATATCTCACTAGCGCATATAATAAAAGTTTTCAAATTACAATATAATAAAAATAAAAATCTGATGTGGCCAACACAAAACCTCCCGCTATTTAATTTTTATTAATTTAAATACATACCTACGTATTTACTAACGCTGCAAACTGTTCCATTGCAGAAAACTTTTGATTTATTTACTATTTTCTTTTTAAAATGCCACTATTATTAATTTGAAGTGATTCGTTGTTTGACAGTGACATTTACTGTCAGTTACATTCATTTGAAATATGACCTGTGTAACAAAGGTGTTTGTCTTAGGCTTCGCGACTAATAAAAAAAAATATTTTTAAATTTATCTGTAAAATATATAGAAAAAGTATTAATGTATTCCTGTGGAAAATTCAATAATCTTTAATTTTCATAAGACATAAAATGCGAAAAAATTTCATTTAATGGTATTTTTTGAATAAAAACCATTATGAGCTTCAGGTAAAGTGCCATTTCCGGTTATCTGATTTACACCAAAATCTAATGGCTTCTTTTCATATTAGAATAGGATAGAAATACAAGGTTTCAGAATTTTCTGAATGATAGTATTTGAGTTAGAGCATACACACACACACACACACACACACACACACACACACACACACACACATACACACAGACATCATCGTGAAAATGTTAAAATTGGATTCTAGGGACCTTAAAACGTGGTCATTTACTAAAATCTCGATATGTGATTTTTAGCACGATCCCTATACCTCCCTTACCAAGGGTAGCGGGAGGTGAAAAGCAAATATTTTAACGTATTTAAACTATCTAAAATGTATAAAAATATTTTTTAATTAAATGAAAACAATTTATTGAAACACCTCAGTAAGTAGAGGAGAAATAGGAAGAAGTACCTAGAGTAAAAAATATCTATATATGTAATAAATCGTTTGTAGTACATATTATTATATTTAAAACATTTTTTACCTCCCGCTACCCTTGGTAAGGGAGGTATAGGATAGGGATCGTGCTAAAAATCACTTATCGAGATTTTAGTAAATGACCACGTTTTTTTAAGGTCCCTAGAATCCAATTTTAACATTTTCAAGATGATGTCTGTATGTGTATGTGTGTGTGTATGTGTATGGATTTTGTCTTCGCTCTAACTCAAATACTATCATTCAGAAAATTCTGAAACCTTGTATTTCTATCCTATTTTAATATAAAAAGAAGCCATTGGATTTTGGTGTAAATCGGATAACCGGAAATGGCACTTTACCTGAATCTCATAATGGTTTTTCTTAAAAAAATACCATTATATGCCATTTTTTCGCATTTTATGTCTTATGAAAATTAAAGATTATTGAATTTTCTACAGGAATACATTAATACTTTTTTTATATATATATAAAAATATTTTTTTTATTAGTCCCGAAGCCTAAAATAAACACAATTCCTTTGTTACACAGTTCATATTTCAAATGAATGCAACTGACAGTAAATGTCACTGTCAAAAAGCTAATCACTTCAAATTAATAATAGTAACATTTTAAAAAGAAAATAGTAAATAAAGCAATAGTTTTCTGCAATGGAACAGTTTGCAGCGTTAGTAAATACGTAGGTATGTATTTAAATTAATAAAAATTAAATAGCGGGAGGTTTTGTGTTGGCCACATCAGATTTTTCTTTTAATAATTATTTCTACACTCTCTTTTTCGACACTTCAAATTTCGGTCTTCGTATTTTAGATCAAAAGTTTATAAATATTTTATTTATTTATTTCACTGTGGTATACCGTTCTCATATTTATTCCATACATTTAATCATTAATCTTCTTACCCATACATTTGGCTTTTATTTACAATTTACACAATATTTTGTAATTAATAATTCAGCTTTAGGATACGAGTATTTAAATAATTACATTTTTTAAATTTATTACATTGAAACCATACATTTTGACTTTGTATTTACTAAGAGCATTTTGCAAAACAAAAGTTTGATTACATAAATATGAATTTAAATACTATCATGTGTGCACAAAGTAGCTTTAAATACGATTAGAAGAGTTTCGCGCTAATGTAGTAACCCAATGTTCCAGTGTTGCCAAGTGTACGGAGTTCAGAATGTCGCTGGAATGAAACTTCAGTATATACAGCGTATATACGCCGGACGACACTAGCTCCGCAAGTGCAATTTTTTTGAACTACAAAAAATATACATTTTTCATTCCGCTATCATTCTGACGTCCATAACAAATTTTGCTATACGATACTAGAGGCCCCCCTGATGTCAGAAAAAAATTTATAAGGCCATGTGCATATGACGTCCGGTATACGGACGTCTTATGCACAAGGACGTCACTTTGAATGTAGAAAATTACACAGGGGACGCCACAATGGTAGTGGGATGTAAATATATATATATATATATATATATATATATATATATATATATATATATATATATATGTATATCTATACCGGGAGTTTATTTTATCAGTAAACATAGGGTATATCATTGCCATAGTTACGGTATGAATGTTTGACAGCAATGTATTGAAGCGTTTATTTTATGAGTAAACATAGGCGTTTAACATGGGAACCAGTTTTTTGTAAATACAAAGTGTTCGGCAAAAATTCAAGCCATGCTATTAAACATGAAAATTTTTTGGTTAAAAAATTATCCAATTGAATCCCTTTATTGCTGACCACATGTGCGAAAGTAACAAATCAAAACGAACTTACACTGATAATTATCCTAAGATAATTATCACTTATGTCACTAAGTTGCTAAGTAACAAAAGCTTTTTGACATATAATTAAAGATTAATTGTTTTAAAAATGTCATTTCCACGCTGTCAATGAAAATGATGATTTAATCAACAAAATTATAGAAGAAAACACATAAAAAATACTGTATTAAATAAAAAACTAAATGTGGAGAATATTTATGGAGTTTTGTATGTCATCTTCTTCTCTTTGTCTCACTCAAAGAGGTCTCATTCTTATTGCACACTTCACAGTGAACATATTCATAGCCACATTCACGTCCATAGCTACTAGTGACATTTACTGGGCTATGTTAGACACAAAAATTCTGTCAAATACAAATTTTAGGCAAATTTAATGTTAAAACTGCAAAAAAAATTCTCACCGAATACCCCTCAATCATTTATAAATACTTATAATTTTATCACATTTCCTCAAGCACGTTGCTTTAGGTAACACGGCGTCGGGCTGTTACCAAGCAACGCGCTTTCGGTAACTGTCATAAAATTATTTCGTAATGGGGGATTACGGCTCAATCGAATTTAAGGAAAATAGGAAAAAAATGCGAATGTATATGCTGAATAATGAATATTAATAAAAAAATGAAATGGTATAATTGAGATATTTCGGAAATAAGGGTTTTTTGTTATAGCGCTTCGACACTAATATGAAAATGTTTTGATTGGCGACCGAGAGACCACCTATACATGCATTACAAATAGCATGTTAGGAGGTGGGGATTACTACCAATGGAAGTTAAGAAATTCAAATTGCATTAAACTTAAAAATTTAAATACACCTGTAATTATAAAGTATGTAGACTTATACAGTGTTATAATATTCATTTATTTTTATGTAAATATAACTTAAAATAGCATATATTTCAAGAATATTTAGGTCCATGATGAAAACAGTTTGATATAAAAACACATAAATGTGACGTCACGTTAATCTTTTCAAAATTCGGGAGAACATAACTCGCTTATTAATAGGAATTTTTTCACCGGATTTTCATCAATAGTCTTAGTTTTCCTAATATTTTCAGATGAAATTATAAAAAAAAAAAATGGTGTAATCCCCCATTATCAATGTTCTCGGGATATTATAGCTGATAATAGTACATTACTCATTACATCTTGTACATTATTTAATATTAATTACATAATAATATTGCAAAAATTGCAATAAATTACAGAAATTGTCAAATAAATGTTTAAATTTTTTATTATGCAATATGAAAAGATTTACAATATTACAATTGTCTCCAGTGGCGCAGTGGTTATAACATTGGCGTCTGAAATTTTTGGTTGGAGTACGATTCCCCGTTGAGGTAAATATTTTATTTTTTTACATAAAAATTGTTGAACTTTTTAAAATTTCTGTTATATTTCATATTACAATCATTTAAAAATAATAATAACATTGTAATAAATAAAGAGAAAATAGTTGAGAATAATTGATTACAATAATCAAAACATTCATGTAATAACAATAACAATGCATTGTATTTTCTTTTGATATATACAGTAAAAACATAATAAGTACTCAAATTTATTATATTTCAGTTATTTTTATTAATATCAAAAGAAAATACAATGCATTGTTAGTGTATCAATATTTTGATTATTGTAATCAATTATTCTCAATTATTTTCTCTTTATTTATTACAATGTAATTATTATTTTTAAATGATTGTAATATGGAAATTGAGTTCAACAATTTTTAAGTAAAAAAAAATAAAATAATTACCCCAACGGGGAATCGAACCCGAACTAAAAATTTCAGACGTCACTGTTCTAACCACTGCGCCACCGGAGACATTTGTAAAACTTTTCATATTGCATAATACAATTTCTGTAATTTACTGCAATATTATTAAAGCAGTGCATATTAAATAATATACAAAATGTAATGTACTATTATCATGTTCAATAACATGGTTTGATTATTTGGCGCACACTTTATATTTACAAAATACAGCTTCCCATGTTAAACGCCTATGTTTACGTGTATGTGAAAAGGTACCGAAAAAAGTGATTAAGATATTTTGTAAGACATAGAGGGGGACACCGCATAAATTTTATTATCTTAAATCCAATGGTACTCAAACTAGGGCAATATCATATTTTTTTAAATGGCATTATATATATACAGGGTGTTAATACTAAGTCGTTACACCCGAAAATGGTAGGTAGAACTCATTAAAACAAACAACTTTTCTTAGTTCTAATTTTTGATTTGGTACTCCGGTTCGTAGTTATTGGGGTTCTTTTGTTTTTCGAAACATCGTCATAACTCCCTTATTTTAAGGACTAGTGAAAAAAATTTTTCTTTCAAATTACCTTTCGGCTCTCTAAAACATTTGGCATTTACAATTATTTTTTATTTTTGCAAATGACAAAATGGCGATTGATCAAAAATTTCAAAACAAGATTTTTTGATAACCACTCCATCGATTTTCGAAAGTAAAACATTTATAAAATCCTTAAACTATCTACTACAATATTTGTCCTAAACATTTTTTTCAAACTATCCAAAAAAGTCTTTATTCATTTACTTGACTTACGTAAGTACACTGTGTTCAGAAAAAAAACCTAATTCGGAGTAGGCTATGAACACAGAAACGTATGTCTGATCATTATTCAATTCAAAAGTCAAATTGTCCCAATTTATTGTGAAATGTAATTTTAAGGAGAAGGATACAAATTATTGCCATTCACCGTTTTCTAATTTATTTCTATTTCTAAAATAAGGAATCATAAATATGTTTGACAATATCTCGTGTCAAATTGACATTTAATTAAATATTTTCAAAGTGATATATGTTTTTTTGTTCATAGCCTACTCCTAGTTAGGATTTTTTAAACTCAATTTACTTATCTGTAATTTAAGTAAATGAAGATAAGGCTTTTTTTGGATAGATTGAAAAAAATTTTTAGTACAAATATTGTAGTAGATAATTTAAGGATTTTATAAATGTTTTACTTTTAAAAATCGATGGAGTGGTTATCACAAAATCATTTTTGAAATGTTTGATCGATCGCCATTTTGTCATTTGAAAAAATAAAAAATAATTGTAAATTCCAAATGTTTTAGAGTGGCGAAGTGGTAATTTCGGAAGAAAAAAAAATTCAATAGTCCTTATATTAAGGGAGTTATGACGATTTTTCGAAAAACAAAAGAACTCCAATAACTACCAATCGGGGCACCAAATCAAAAATTGGAATTAAGAAAAGTTGTTTGTTTTAGTGAGTTCTATCTACCATTTTCGGGTGTAACGACTTAGTATTAACACCCTGTATATATATATATATATATATATATATATATATATATATATATATATATATATATATATATTATTAACTCATTAAATCGAGAATTTTGTTCTGAATTCAACGATATAATAATATCATACCCTTACATTGCGAAAAATTTGATAAAAATTAATTCAAAGTTAATATTTCATTTCTACTTCATCTAAGTAATCTGAGCAAACATTCAATCAATAAAAGGAAATAAAATTTATTTTAGTTTTATTACATGCAAGTAAGCTACGATTTTGGCAATAAATTCTACTTTTAATATATTTTTTTTGTTTTATTGCTTGAATGTTTGCTCAGATTACTTAGATACAGTAGAAATGAAATATTAACTTTGAATTAATTTTTATCAAATTTTTCGCAATGTAAGGGTATGATATTATTATATCGTTGAATTCAGAACAAAATCCTCTATTATATAATGAGTTAATAAAATATATATTTATGATAATAAAGTTTATGTTAAAATGTGTCCCCCTCTATCTCTTACAAAATATCCTAATCACTTTTTTCTGTATCTATATTCTATATTCTGTATATATATATATATATATATATATATATATATATATATATATATATATATATATATATATATATATATATATCTTTAACTCCATAGAAGATATAATAAACATTTTAAATGTATCGCGCATAGATTTTTATATTTGTTTAATATTAGCAACATACATAAATTTTCAAAAAATAATACTCAGAAGATTTTTTTAAAGAAACTATTACTTCCGGTTCCGGTTGTCCAATTGTTAGCAAAATCTAATCAGCTCTTCCCACGAGTGTCAGATTGAGGAACTGCAGTTAAATATTTTTTGTCTTACAGTATTTGAGAAACCGTGGGACACACATACACACACACACACACACGCACACACACATCGCAAAATGTTATAATCGGATTATAGGGACCTTAAAACGTGCTTATCCACTAAAATTTGGATATGCGATTTTTAGCATGATTCCAATTCTAATACCTCTCTTAGCGAGAGGTAAAAAAAATGGAATAGAACTCCATTCTGTTAATACAGAAGAAGATCGATGTTGATCTAATGTAAAAGAATCCTACTTGGGTATTTTTTTTATTTAATATTTTTAAAGAGAAAGTAAAAACTTGCTATCTATATTTTTTCTTTTGACAAAATTTTTATTAATTAGCCAGAAAAAAAATAATGAAATGAAATAGTTTGTCTTTTTGGTATCGATATTTTAAATTACATGTAACTACCTATGTGTTTATTTGTAAAGTAATGTGGTATATATATTAACTTGCCTATTTTATTTGTTTACGTTCATGTTAACTTCATTGTTTTATTTAATATAACGGTTTGTATTTGGATTAGAAAAAACAATTTAAAGTATTGTGCATCCAAAACATTGCCGAAATTGTGACGTATCCGGTACAAGCCAATGAAAAACAAGTTGCGCCATAGATCTTACATGATATGGATCTATCACTACGTCTTATAAATAAATACGTATATTAATTTTTAAAAAGTGAATACAAAAGCCTGAATATAGCTAAATGTAATTAATATATAATTAATTTAATTAACACGGTATTCGACATATTTTATATAATAAAATTTAAAAATTTCGATATGTTTCGGAGCAATCCATACTTGCAACGTTTATGATTCTATAACCTATTTTTACTACGCGTTTGAAGTTTAAAATGACAATAAACGCTATTGAACATGCTGTTACCGTATTGATTTGTACCCGTTGACATCAGTTGGCAAGGGGAGAAGAGGTGCAATGGGGGATTACACCATTTTTTTTTTATAATTTCATCTGAAAATATTAGGAAAACTAAGACTTGATGAAAATCCGGCAAAAAAATTCGTATTAATAAGCGAGTTATAGTCTCCCGAATTTTGAAAAGATTGACGTGACGTCACATTTATGTGTTTTTATATCAAACTATTTCCATCATGGACCTAAATGTTCTTGAAATATATGCTATTTTAAGTTATATTTACATAAAAATAAATGAATATTATAACACTGTATAAGTCTACATACTTTATAATTACAGGTGTATTTAAATTATTAAGTTTAATGCAAGAAATTTATGTTAAAATAAAAACTGTTTGGAAACTGTAGTACAGGAATGTTAGCCCCTCCTTTCGAATTTGAATTTCTTAACTTCCATTGGTAGTAATCCCCACCTCCTAACACGCTATGTGTAATGCATGTATAGGCGGATTCTCGGTCGCCAATCACAATATTTTCATATTAGTGTCGAAGCGCTATAACAAAAAACCCTTTATTTCCGAAATATCTCAATTATACCATTTCATTTTTTTTATTAATATTCGTTATTCAGCATATACATTCGTATTTTTGTACTATTTTCCTTTAATTCGATTGAGCCGTAATCCCCCATTCTGCTGCTTTCCTGAGAATATCACATTTAATAATTATTTTCTCTTTTTAGAGATTATTTTGAATAAAAATAAAAAATACGGAGTAAATATTTTTTTGTTTCTTAACAAATAATGCAAAAAAAATCGTGCAATACCTCATTAATGTATTTGAGAGACCAGAGAGAGAGAGAGAGAGAGAGAGAGAGAAATGAACTAATGTCAAATTCAAATTAAAACTTTCTCGCACGCCATGCCATCTATAGATTACATTCTTAAACATGATTCCCTTCTCCAGTTTAATATAATGACGTCACAGAAAATTTTCTTTCTTAATTTACTAAGGGCCGGTCTTTTCACCTTCGGATAAAGTTCCGGATAAAGTTATCTGGTGGATAAATCAAAAATGTGTCTTTCCACCTTCAGATAATCCGCTAGATAAATATTGCCTATCTAACAGATAAGTTATCCCGGACTTTTCTACCGGATAAATATGATATCTGACAGAAACATATAAATTGATGTAATAAATTGGGAGAAATGTCATATACATAATATTTTGGTAGAATACAAATATGTAAAATTACTGTAATTTCACAAATCTATTTATTATTTTTTATTATATATGGCGCCAGAAAATTTTCAAGTGAGTGGCAAAACTGATATTCCTGCTTACAAATCGTACTTATTTTTTATTGTCATATAATATACCAAAATTTTAAATAAATATATACCCGATTATATCAGGGATATGGACAAGAAGAAATACAAACAAATAAAACATTTCACATCTAAACTTTGAGAGATATTTTTTTTTTGCTTCTCAGACACTTTTTCCACGATCCTTTCCTTGTAGTCTGTAGTTAGCAGGGGCGGATCTACATGGGGGCTAATAGGGCTTAAGCCCTAGGCCCCCAAGCGTCAAAGGGCCCACAAAAATTGAATTATTATTATCAATTTTTAGTTCAATAAATAATTGTAAGTAGAATATTTTAAAAATATTTCCTTGTAATGCGAATAAGTAGGATTCATTAATTTTTAGTATATTGCACCTATTTTAAAATGTCCGGAAGAAAGTACATGAAAGGGAGTGAAATTGTTTTTGCAGATCTAGAAAATTTGAATGAAACTAAAGATGACCAAAACGCAAGTTTTTGTAACACCAGTAATGAAAGTGAATTATTTTTAAAATAATTGAAATATTTTTAATCTGAAAAAAAATAATGGGGCCCCCCCCGTTGTAATTCAAGCCCTAGGCCCCGAAAAACCTAGATCCGCCCCTGGTAGTTAGTACATCCCTGGTATATCATTTTCACTGATAGCATAGTTAATATTGTTGTAAACATATTTTATCATTGTTGTAATCAAGTATGATCATTGTTCTTATCATATTTAATCATTACCATCTTCCATTATACAATTTAAAAATTAATTTTGGAGGCATTACATATACTTTTTTGTCGGTCCAAGGCAGATCAACTGTCCCTTCTTGATCCACCTACCAACAAACATTTCCAAATATGAACAGAAAACAATAAACTGCACTCAATTTATTCAAATTACTTTTAAATTATAACTTTTTGTTCACGTTACGTCTATTAACAAACCAGAAAATATTGAATGAAGTAAGTTCGTGCTATTTATTGTATTGTGCTCGTCCAGTACAAAACAATAAGTAACACGTGCTTACTACAGTCAATATTTTCTGGTTTGTTAATAAAGGCAATTTTGACATCTGTCAATAGTATCAAGTTCACGTGAGCATACTGTATCTAACCGTTAATGACCATTAATTTTTGTCGTCTGTCTCGGCTATAACCCCACAAGCTTATCTTTTGAGTAATTATTACAGGATTAAGTATTGGTTTATTTTATTTATCAATCTATTGCAGGATTAACATTAGAAAAGAATTGAATTTAATTAATATATGCTGTAATATATAAAATGTTTTGTTTAGTATGTTGTTTTTGTTTGGATCAAGGTCCCTTTATTTTTTTTTTTTTTGTTGGTTAGACCATTTTTGCATAAATGGTCTAAATAATTATTAAAAATTAATCCAATATTACTGTAATATAAGAGACAATAAGACACAAATAATGAAAAAAAAAAACACAAATTTATTCATTTAATACACTTACAAAACCATATAATAAATATTTACACACCAAGTGAGCTAAGGTAATGTTTATTCATAAGAAAGTTTAGCTCACGAGCTCGTAAGGGCGAGTGAGTTAATTTCTTTAAGTGAATAAACATTCTTAGTTCACGTGGTTTATTTTGACAAAATAAAAAACTGATCAGTTAGTAAGCTGAGCATGACAATCGTCGTTGATAGAGGTCAAGTCATATATTTAAAATGCTTTATAGTTTGTCATTTGTGCCGTGAAAAATAATGAAAATGGCTGATAATGTCTGATAAATATTATGGTGAGTGTTATTTTCGTACCTAATGTTATTTTAAATGCATTATTTGTTGCAGAGTTAGTTAAAATTTTGTGAGAGTGATTAAAAAATTTTAATTCACAAAAAAGTGTTACTTATAGTTGTTGCTATGGAGTTGTAATGACAGTTTAAAACGTCAAAATTAAATAAAAATATTTAATTATCTTCCGAATCACTGGAAATCGATCGGGTATCAATTACATCACTTTTGTTTTTATAAGTTTTCATATTTTTATAAAAATCATGATAAATTGGGGGTACAAAATCTAGGAGAACAATCAAATCTTTTTTCTTCAGTTTTGAAATTGTATTCCCTTGGGGAAAGAACCATAGAGTTATAAAATATATATACACATAGAGGGCGCCTAAACACTCAAAGCTGATGTCATGCGGGGTAAGCTTGTGTTTGTACGGCGGCCATCTTGGGAAGATCAAGTGTATATAAGCGTTCTCTGGTTATTTGATTATTTTACGTTAATAATCGATTTTAATTTGTGTTATTTGAATGTGAAACGTTTGTAATTACATGTCAACGACTTGTGCCTTCGGTTGTAATAACCGAATGTCCGTAAAAACTTTAAAACAAGAAAAAGAAAAGGAAAAAGCGATGACAATTCACAAGTAAGTATTATTTTACTTATACATATTATTAATGTTTAGTTCATATAATTTATTGTATTTTTTTACATATTTCATGTAAAAATATTAACTTATTTTTTGTAATAAATATGTTTGTACTTCGTATTTATTTGTATTGTAAACATCATAAATATATATTTTTATATGAAATTTCTAGCTTCAAATTATTTGCCTATTCGGTACCTAGTTTTTGTAAGTTTCTATCTCAATCATTACAATTGTCATAAAATTCGAACAGTTTAATTTCTATAAAAAATATTTTATTAAAGTTTAATCGCAATACACTTCAAACTGAAGATTTTTACAATTTTTTGGTTCTTAAAATTTAAATTTAATTAATTTTAATACATTTCTTACTAAATTAAAGCTTGCTAATTACAAATAGCTTCAATTTCTGTTACGTTATTGTATTTTTGTAACAAAACTGAAGAAAGCGCGCTTAAATACATTATAACGTTGATCGCCCCAAGATGGCGGCCACGAGATTCTCCTTCCGTCTCATGGCGACAAAAACTCTGTCCACATCCTGTACTTTACGCTCTCTCTAGTCCTATTCTATACTCTAAGGAAAGAACAAATCTAGATCAGTAACGTTACTTCTTTTTTAATATCTACATGTGAAAATTCAATTTCAGGATTGTTGGATATTTATAAAAAAAATTTAAACGGTTCACTTTTGTAAATCTCATCCATTGGAATTTAAGCCACTCTACTTTGTAGCCATCATGACATTACCTTCCATCATCTTATCTATGTCGCTACATTGTTCACTCATTTTTACATTACTGATTGTTCAAAAATAAGAACTCTTTTCAAATCTCACTTTAAATAATCACTAACCTATCCCAACAGGTGTTATCAAATCAGAATACAAAAATCTGTTGTGGCCAGCACAAAACCTTCCGTCAATTCGATGTATTTTGTACATATCCCATACCAAAAGTTCCTTGAAAAAGATGCTGTATATCCTGTAAAATTTTAACACCAACACACCATTTTTTACAAATTCCATACCGAAAGTTCCTTTCCCTATTTTATTAGGGGTCGCTGTTTCTTACTCTTCTCGTTTACTCATTCCTGTCCAACGCATCTTCTTCACATAATTCTTCCTCTCTCATATCTACACAGCCCTTCCATTTCTCTTTGGCCTTTCTTGTACTTCTGGCATTGAAAATTCCAATCTTGAGGCGAGTCTACAACTGCAAGTCACTTGCGAGGGACACTATCACATTCAAATATAACTTTCTGACCTTATACTTTCAACTTTGGTTTTGCATTTGACACTGATATCTGTCAATTAAATTTTTTTGAATTATCTGCTGTTTCCATAATTTTAGCAAAGCTGACTAATTTTTGAAAGTTAATCTCTCTCAATGTCTCTATAACTCTATATGTATTGAATCTGAAGGAAAATGTATAATCAAACCGTATAGAGAATAAGATATTCTTTCATATTGATAATCACAAAATGTCGAAAAATGATATTTAACTGCGTTTTTTCAAGAAAAACTGTTAAAAACTTCAAATAAGGGTACTTCCGGTAGATCAATTATAACCAAAATCTAATCAGCTCTTCACATGGATGCAAAGAACAGAAATACGAAAGAATTATAATTTTTAGAATTGTAGTATTGGAGTTATCGTCGGAGAAAAATTTGTCACACACGGACACACACACACACACACACACACACACACACACATACAGACATCATCTTAAAAATAGCAAATTCGTATTCTAGGGACCCTAAAACGTGCTTATTCACTAAAAACTCACGAATTTTTTGACCAAAGACAATACCTTCCTTACCTAAAGGTGCCGGAAGGTAAAAATGGACTAACCCTCCATAGTCCACTTTTTCATGTATGGTTTGATGTAACACACTCAATGCAAAAACAATAAAATGCACGCCATCTACTGAATACATTTTAAATAAGAGTTAGTCCATTGATGCACTCAAAGTATGTTTGAGTTACGATGATCTCCTGCCATTATTTAGTATAGTGAATTTTTGTGGGTTAGTCCACTTTTGCTCCCATTGCATCAATGGGGTCCTATACCATAGTCATATTTTAACTATCTTAAATAAGAAGACGAAAATATACATAAATTAATGAGTATTAGTGAAAAAAATTTCTTTAAATATTGACTGGGTCACAAACTATAAGCGATTGAAGATGATTACTAATTGGGTATTACGCGTTAGGTACTAAGAATTTGATTGGTGGCCTGATTTTAAAAAGGAGTATCGCGCGTGTTTAGCGGTCACCTTTAAAAGAATATGAAATGTCATGTTGTTCCATAACCTAACAAAACATTTAACAAGTTTGTGTTTGATGAATTTGTTTAATTATAACATCTAGTAATATTAATAATAATAACATATTTATAATTAAATCAATTTGTAATATTAAATAAATTAATAATAATATTAGTTAAATTAATATTGAAACTTCAAAACAGGCCAACACTGGCGCCATCCCTCGTCATGCTTTGTGTAATAATATTGTCAAACTGTTTCAATGTTCTATAATTTCTTAAGAAAAAAAGGTTATTATTTACGTTATTTATACTTAATAATAATTTCTTCATGAATATAACGTATAAGTTTTTATTTACAAACATTTCAGCTATGCAAACATGAAAAAAAATGTTCCCTCTATAACTAACAATTTGTCCCATTGTTCGATCACTTGTTAGTACCTGCTACGTCACGCACAAATTCTTAAACTTTAAAAATTCATATCTCGCTTATTACGTAAAATTTTTAAGTCGCGTTTACACTAAAATTCTTATTTTATCCTATTCTTACAGAAAAAAAAATAAAAGAAAAATGGTATAGGACCCCATTATTAAGCAACTTGATCGAAACAAAACTTATATAGTATTTTCTTGCTCTGCCTTATTACATTTGCAATGCTGTTATCTCTTTTTAATTTTATCAGAGATTTCGGAACTGCATATACCGCACTTATCTGTCGGATAGTTATCCGTCAGATAAATTTGAAATGAAAGTCAAGAAAAAGTTATCCATCGGATAAAGTTTCAGATAAGTTTATCTGGCGGATAGCTTTCCGGAACTTTATCTGAAGGTGGAAAGACCGGCCCAAAAAAAACGAATATTTTTTTTTTAATTAAATTTATGTTTTTACCTCCCGCTACCCTTGGTAAGGGAGGTATAGGGATCGTGCTAAAAATCACATATCGAGATTTTAGTAAATGACCACGTTTTAAGGTCCCTAGAATCCAATTTTAACATTTTCACGATGATGTGTGTATGTGTGTGTGTATGTGTTTGTGTATGTGTAGGAATTTTGTCTTCACTCTAACTCAAATACTATCATTCAGAAAATTCTGAAACCTTGTATTTTCATCCTATTCTAATATGAAAAGAAGCCATTAGATTTTGGTATAAATCGGATAACCGGAAATGGCACTTTACCTGAAGCTCATAATGGGTTTTCTTCAAAAAATACGATTAAATGCCATTTTTTCGTATTTTATGTCTTATGAAAATTAAAGATTATTGAATTTTCTACAGGAATACATTAATACTTTTTCTATATGTTTTACAGATAAATTTAAAAATATTTTTTTTTATTAGTCGCGAAGCCTAAGATAAACACAATTCCTTTGTTACACAGTTCATATTTCAAATGAATGTAACTGACAGTAAATGTCACTGTCAAAAAACTAATCACTTCAAATTAATAATAGTGACATTTTAAAAAGAAAATAATACATAAAGCAATAGTTTTCTGCAATGGAACAGTTTGCATTAGTAAATACGTAGGTATGTATTTAAATTAACAAAAATTAAATAGCGGGAGGTTTTGTGTTGGCCACATCAGATTTTTATATATGTTTTCATTATAACATTACGTTTATAGTGATAGAAATCGGATTTTCAGTACCACGCAAGTAGCCCATTACGTACCGTAAATGTTTACACGTTTATATTTAGCTTGGAAATAGTTAATTTTTCTGGATGTTAAATTATTATTATTATTATTATTACTATTAAAGTGTAAAACTAAATTTGTTCTGTTGATAACTTTTATTATTAAATAGATTAGGTAACACCAACGTGATTATTTTCCCCTTCCACTTTACTGTATTGTCACAGACAAACCTGTCTGTGGTATTGTAATGCTAGTATTTGCTCCACTTGCTCATACAGGTGGGGAGAGAAGTGTTTTTCTGCAAAGTGTTTTGTGTGTGGCTGGGTTCCTGTTATAAACTGGATAATATCCAGCCTCTGTCAGACAGCCTGGCGGTTGTTGAGAAACGCATTACAAATAGTGATAATCTTTCTTGTACAAAATGCAATATTTACCGTATATATGTTTCTTGTGTCTACAAGACGGAAATTTGAAGAAGCTTTCCATTACTGATCAGGACTGTCTGTTTAATAAATTTGTGAAATATGTTCTACCCGAATTTGTAAGTATTTATCTGTATATATTTTATATCTTATTAATACATATTAACATTTGCATGATTTATGATCGTCGGTTTTTTTTTATTTTATAAAATATTTTGTAAAATAGTTATTATATTGAAAACGTTTGTAAAACATAATATTAGCACTAATTCCACATTTTACCTAACTAGGAACTAAAACTAAATATTTTATTAAAAGTAACGATTGATCTGTGGTAACGTAATTAATAAATAATAATAATAATAATGATTAATAATAGTAATAAAAATTAATAATAATAATAAATAAATAATAAATAAATAATAAATAAATAATAGATAAATAATAAATAAATAATAAATAAATAATAAATAAATAAATAATAAATAAATAATAAATAAATAATAAATAAATAAAATAATAAATAAATAATAAATAAATAATAAATAAATAATAAATAAATAATAAATAAATAATAAATAAATAATAAATAAATAATAAATAAATAATAAATAAATAAATAATAAATAAATAATAAATGAATAATAAATAAATAATAAATAAATAATAAATAAATAAATAATAAATAAAAAATAAATAAATAAATAAATAAATAATAAATAAATAATAAATAAATAATAAACAAATAATAAATAAATAATAAATAAATAATAAATAAATAATAAATAAATAATAAATAAATAATAAATAATAAATAAATAATAAATAATAAATAATAAATAATAAATAATAAATAATAAATAATAAATAATAAATAATAAATAATAAATAATAAATAATAAATAATAAATAATAAATAATAAATAATAAATAATAAATAATAAATAATGAATAATAAATAATAAATAATAAATAATAAATAATAAATAATAAATAATACATAATACATAATACATAATACATAATACATAATACATAATACATAATACATAATACATAATACATAATACATAATACATAATACATAATACATAATACATAATACATAATACATAACACATAATACATAATACATAATACATAATATATAATACATAATACATAATACATAATACATAATACATAATACATAATACATAATACATAATACATAATACATAATACATAATAATTAATAAATAATAATAATAATAATAATAATAATAATACGAGATACATATTTTTTCCTGAAATGATCATGCCTTGATAAGTTAATAACTATTGCTTGAAATTTGAGGTGCATCTCATATAATATTTAATTGGCAGTAATTGCATAAATATATACAATTCCTCAATATCAATCCTTATGAGCCTTTGCCTATTTGAAACGTTCCGCTGTCATGGCAGCAGTTAATTTGGGTTTCCTATCGGGTCTATGGGCCTTAAGGGGGCGTTCGAATCGTGCAAATTGCATAAGCAAAAAAATAATTCATTTCTAAAATAAATAATAAATGAATAATAAATAAATAATAAATAAATAATAAATAAATAAATAATAAATAAAAAATAAATAAATAAATAAATAAATAAATAAATAAATAAATAATAAATAAATAATAAATAAATAATAAATAAATAATAAATAAATAATAAATAAATAATAAATAAATAATAAATAAATAATAAATAATAAATAAATAATAAATAAATAATAATAAATAATAAATAATAAATAATAAATAATAAATAATAAATAATAAATAATAAATAATAAATAATAAATAATAAATAATAAATAATAAATAATAAATAATAAATAATAAATAATAAATAATAAATAATAAATAATAAATAATAAATAATAAATAATAAATAATAAATAATAAATAATAAATAATAAATAATAAATAATAAATAATAAATAATAAATAATAAATAATACATAATACATAATACATAATACATAATACATAATACATAATACATAATACATAATACATAATACATAATACATAATACATAATACATAATACATAATACATAATACATAATACATAATACATAATACATAATACATAATACATAATACATAATACATAATACATAATACATAATACATAATACATAATACATAATAAATAATAATTAATAAATAATAATAATAATAATAATAATAATAATACGAGATACATATTTTTTCCTGAAATGATCATGCCTTGATAAGTTAATAACTATTGCTTGAAATTTGAGGTGCATCTCATATAATATTTAATTGGCAGTAATTGCATAAATATATACAATTCCTCAATATCAATCCTTATGAGCCTTTGCCTATTTGAAACGTTCCGCTGTCATGGCAGCAGTTAATTTGGGTTTCCTATCGGGTCTATGGGCCTTAAGGGGGCGTTCGAATCGTGCAAATTGCATAAGCAAAAAAATAATTCATTTCTAAAAGTTTGCGCCTTACAGTTCTTTCATATATACCTACTAGGATGTTATTGGTTTCCGGCTTAATTTTAATACCTTTTGTTGAAGAAACTGGTTTTCCAAGCATATCTTCTTTAAACAACGTTTCTATTTCGAGATTATAAATCATTTGTTTTTCCCATAATTTTTGAAAACAATAAAAATATTTCTACACAAAAGCAGTTCGCTGTATAAAACCAGCATAAATGCTGGAAATACAGCCGTAACGTGACGTAATGTATCAAAATCACAAAGCTCACCAACTTCGTTACGGCACGTTACGATACGTTGTGGTAGTACGAAAATTATTACTGTCCTGTACTATAACCTGTTTTTATGTGACTAATAAGTGTTACACTTTAGTTTAATATATTAAATGGAAATAAATATAAAAAATACTGCATTATGAATAGTCTTTTCTTGTGGTCAGACTGACATGAGTTACATGTCATGTGTCAAAGTTTATATTAATATATACAGGGTGTCCCAAATTGATTAGGCTAGTATTAAGTTGTTTTGTTTTTGATTTGTTTAAAAAAAATGTACTTGCATTTGTTTTTAAGCTTATTTGATTAGTTATCAAATTGAAATAATATCTTTATTAAATTTTAATTTAAACATACTTTGTTATACATCGTTGAAAAGAGAAAAAAAAGTTCTATTTAATCATGTAAAAATCCAATATTTAAAATAAGAAAGTTGCTATTAATATCTTGAGAACCGCCATCTTGAATTTCATACTGACAACGACAACATTCTTAAGTTAGCCTTATTAAATAGTGTAACTTTTATATGAAACATTTTTTTATATCTCTTATAATTACGAAGTTATACCCAAATCATTCAAGCAGCCAATGCACGTCATCAGTGTAAAAACCTTAATGCATTAAAATCACTAATAGTGAAAAATGAAATAAAATTTTAGTCATTTTTAACTGTCAAAAAGTGTATAGCCTTATATAATTATTATTAAGATTAATAGTAGAGTTCATTACTTATCGTATATGACATGAATAATATACCTTACTTACAAATCGTTCTGTCGTACATTTATATCTATGTATATATACTTCTTACCTCTTACGACAAATCACCGTAAAAGTTCTTTATAAAACAGTTTTAAAAAAAATCATGCGTTACGATACGTCACAATACACCACGATACTATACGTTACGGCTTACGCTGTATAAAAAATCACAAATAAAATTAATTCTCGTAATACAAAACAGAACACGTCCGATTCTGTAGATTAGGTACGTATCAACGGTGATACTGTGGGCAAATGCAAACCTCCTGAGGATTATTAGGCTTGATAAATAGTTCTTTCACATGTTTTTATTGATTACAACAATGATAAATGAAAAATACTTGAAATATTGTCTTGGAAAAAATTGTAAAAAATGAAAGTGCATCTAATAATATGGCCAGGTACTGTATGTATAGTACATACCGTGAGTCCCAAGCAAGCCTTGGCGTAGACGTATAACATGGAAAAATAGTTTTTTTAAATAAAAAGTGTCATGCAAAAAATTAAGTCATATACATATATTATTTTGCATTATTATTGCTTAAATTGGAATAAATTATAAAGGTAAATAAATGTTTCAAATTTTTATTATGTAACCAGAAAAAAAATCTCAAATATCTCGGCGGTACATTGGTTTGCATGACTGCCTATGCATTCGTAGAGTCCACATAATTATATGGGGTATTCCACCATAAAAAAAATTTTTTTAAAAAATTCAATTTAATATAAAGTATGGCTCAATAAATAATAGTTAAAACAATAAAAACATTTTTTATTTATCTTTACGAGATATTTCACATTTGCTAAAAAGGAAAATTGACGTCATACAATTGTTATCTTTCTCTCGCAGCGTACTCAGAGCAGTGTGTGTGAGAAAGACAAGCATAGGGGAAATGTGGCGTTACACTGAGTTCTCGAAAATAAAATACTGTTAAATTAGGAACAATTAAGATTTTTTAATACTATGAAATGCTTCAAAACTGAATGAAGTTTTATTTAAAATAATAATAAAAAAAATTGAGTGGAATACCCCGTTCTATTTCCTTTTACAGTAATTTGGAAATAATAATAATATTATAATAAATAAAAAGAAAATTATTGACAATAATTGATTACAATAATCAAAACATTGATATAATAAGAATACATTATATAGGTATTTTCTTTTGATATTACCTAATAAAAATATTTTTTTTATAAATACAGTAAAACATTATCTACACTATTCATTACGTCTTTGTTATTTTTTTATTATCAAAAAAATATATAATGTATTTTCATTTTATCAATTTTTGATTCTCTTTATTTATTACAAGATCATTATTTGAATAATATTGTATTTTAATTTTATTTATAAATTATTAACAGTTTGTTATTATGAATATACACCTATTATGAAAATGTTAGAGGATTGAATACCAAAATCAGCTCATTTTATAATCATTGTTGCGCATCCAACTTTGATTTAATCTGTCTCACTGAGACCTGGCTGAATGACAGTGTTTTTAATAATGAATTATTTACTTCATCTCATAATGTCCACAGACCAGACAGAAAATTTCTTAGAAGTGGTAAAAAGACTGGTGGAGGCGTTCTGTGTGCTATTCACTGTAAATATAAATTTTCTCCAGTTAATGTTACAATTCATCCATCCTCATTTTCTGATATTTTATGTGTAAAACTATCGCTTACTTCTCACTCTTTTTTCTATGTTGTTATTGTCTATTGTCCTCCTCCTATATCTCTCGAACAAATAAATTATGTATTTGAAGCTATCGAATCCATTTCACCACTATTAAATAACAACTTCATAATAATCGGCGATTTTAATATTTCTTCCCTTTCTAATATTCTTCTCCCTAACCTAACCTACTAACAATATCACAAATGCTTTCGAAAACTTCTTATCATTATTAAATGCCACACAATATAATCAAATTAAGAATGTCAATGATAGGATACTACTCATTCCTGTCCAGTGCATTTTCTTGAGACAGTTCTTCCTCTCTCAAATCTTCTGCTATACAGTCCTTCCATCTTCTGTTTGGCCTTTCTCGTCCTCCCGGCATTACAAATTCCTATTTTGAGGCGAGGCCGCAACTGCAAGCTACTTGCGAGGGACACTGTCACTTATATCACTTTCAGATCATATACTTTCCACTTTGGTTTTGCACTTGACACTGACATCTGTCAATTAGAATTTTTTGAATATATCTGCTGTTTTCATAATTTTAGCAAAGCTGACTGATTTTTGAAAGTTAATCTCTCTATAACTCTATATCTATTGAATATGAAGGAAAAGGTATAATCAAACAGTAACCGTACAGAGAATAAGAAATTCTTTCATATTGATAATCACAAAATGTCGAAAAATGATATTTAACTACGTTTTTCAAGAAAAACTGTTAAAAACTTCAATAATTCCCGTTGACCAATTATAACCAAAATCTAATCAGCCCTTCGTATGGTTGTAAGGAAGAGGAATACGAAAGAATCATAATTTTTAGAATTGTAGTTTTGGAGTTATCGTCGAAGAAAAATTTGTCATACACACACACACAAACACACACACACACACACACGAACACACACACACACACGAACACACACACACACACACACACACACACACGAACACACACAGACACACGAACATACACACACACACACACACGAACATACACACACACACACACACGAACATACACACACACACACACACGAACACACACACACACACACACACACACACACACACACACACACACACACACACACGAACACACACACACACACACACACGGACACACACACACACACGGACACGGGCACACACACGCACGCACGCACGCACGCACGCGCACACACACACACACCTAAAGGTGACGGAAGGTAAAAACTAATTACATCACATTCTACGTCAATAATCTGATGTGGACACCACATGTCTTCCTTGTACGCCTGATACACTATACCTACATATTTTGTTAATAATTAAAATATGTATTATAACAGACCATATCATAAAATTGCACGTATTTGACATGATTTGACATTGACATTAAATTCTTTATTTATTTTTTTTTTTTTTTGTCCTATTTCATATTAAACTTAATTACGGAAACCAAAAAGGACATAATTTTTAAATTTATATATCTCGCTTATACAAAGAGCTAATTTAATCATACTTTATGTTTTCTATGCAAAATTCAATTCTCTAATGCCCGTATTCACCAACATCAAATAAATCTTCGAATAGCTTATTCATTGAATAAGAGAAAAATAGCGCATCAAAATATGACAGCCAGAATAAACACTTTATTTGTGTTATGGTATCGATGCGATATTTTTCTCTTATTCATTGAATAAGCTATTCGAAGATTTATTTGATGTTGGTGAATACGGGCATAAAACTTTTATTTGAAGCATTTATTTCTAAAATCTAAATAACACCATTTTTTTCAAGAAAAAACTGATAACAGCTTCAAGTAAAGTATAACTTCCGGTTACACTATTTTAACCAAAATATATTATGTTATTCCCACTGATATACAGTCATACAAAAAGTCTCCGTACAACAATAGTTCTAATGTATTTTACGAAAAATAGCAGACTAAAACCCAATATATTTAATTTCCTTTTAATCCAAAATACAACGCAGCATTTTACGTTATTATAAATGTAAAATAAACAAATAATTTAATTTATTTATTTATATTATGGGGTAAACATTGAAAGTATTCATAATTTCATGACAAAAAAGTCTCCGTACGATAACCAGAACATTTAAATAATAAACCATTTATTTATGTTTCATAAAGAAATATAAATATTGGTAGGGGGGGGGGGGGGGGTTCCATGGTTTTTCCACCAGTAACTAAGCGATGAGTCATTGAATCCACCAAATTTTTGGTCACCGATGGCATTATATTCTGCCATTTTACTTGTAATTAATTTTAAATTCTTTTTTGCTTTATATTCTTATTTATTTTAAGAATTTTCCGCACTTTCTCAATCTGATTAAAGACCAGAGACTGTGAGGGATGATTAAGCATATTTTTAATATTATACAATACGCATTCTCTGCGAATTATTTGTCGAATTTTTCTGATGCACGAAATTAAAATTGTCTGTTAAGGCCCTATTTTTCGGCACATTGTTTTAAATTTGCTTTTAAAATGTCGAGGTAACGTTTGCTATCCATTGTTGCAATAATTACTAATTTTCGTACTCCCGCTGAGAAAATATAGCCCCTAGACATAATGGCTGGTAGCACAAGCGTGGTTCTAACACCGGTGTTAACTAGAACCATGTCAACGATTTGACACATACTTGAGGTCAAATTTATTGAATATGGCTGTCAGTACATTTTCGACTTAATTCAGTATATTGGCAACTCTTATTTTGTTAACCCTGAAGTATGTGCCAAGTCATTGACACGGTTCTAGTTAACACCGGTGTTAAAACCACGCTTGTGCAAACCAACCAATGATGTCACCGCCGTATTTAACTTACATTTAAATGTTTTAGATTTTCTACTTTTAAATTAAAAGTTTTAATTCTTTATTAGGTTTACTGGTAACGTAAGTAAGTATAATACATACAGATTAGATAGAAGGCAATAAAAAAATGGAGAAAACCTAAAATTTAAGGCATTTACCTCGATATTTTAAAAGCAAATTTAAAACAAAGTGCCGAAAAATAGGGCCTTAACAGACAATTTTAATTTCATGCATCAGAAAAATTCGACAAATAATTCGCGTCTATAAAAGAATGCGTAAGAACTGTATAATATTAAAAATATGTTTAATCATCCCTCACAGTCTCCGGACTTTAACAAGATTGAGAAAGTGCGTATTCTTAAAATAAATAAGAATGTAAAGCAAAAAATAATTTAAAATTAATTATAAGTAAAATGGTAGAATATAATGCCATCGGTGACCAAAAATTTGGTGGATTCAATGACTCTCGCTTAGTTACTGGTGGAAAAACCAAAGGAACGGATAGGCTTCAAGAAAAGTACCACTTCCGAGTATACCATTTTAACTAAAATGTATTATGTTATTCCCATTGATATAAAGGCCTAAGGCTAAGGCCTTGACCGTATAGATCACAATATTTTGGTCCGCAAACTGTGTACCTTTTTTTTTCTACTCCCCTTATTACTCTCATCTCTTCCTACTTACAGAATCGTCAACTCTTCGTTCAGTATCTCAACACTAATTCTTCTCATTTTCTCGCCACTTCCGGTGTCCCTCAAGGCTCTAACCTTGGACCACTACTTTTTCTAATTTTCATAAACGACGTTACGAGTGCGTTGCATTGTGATAAACTACTCTTTGCTTATTGCTTTCTGCTTCAGTATGATCTGAATAGCCTATTTAATTGGTGTTCTTTAAATAACCTCCATCTTAATATAAAGAAATGTACAGTTATGACATACACTAGGAAAATGACACCTTTTTCATTTAAATATTCACTGAATAATATAACCTTGCAAAGATCTACAGTAGTTAAAGATCTAGGTGTCAAATTTGACCCTACTCTATCATTTGTGCCTCATATTCGTGATGTTTACAATTCAGCTATACGCATAGTTGGGTTTCGTAATCAGGAATACTCGTGATTTCAATAATATTTCTGCTGTTTTTACATTATTTTATTCATTTATTAGATCCAAATTGGAATATTGCAGCATAATTTGGAATCCTGTTTACGAGACTCACCAAGATTTGCTGGAATCAGTTCAAAAAAAAATTCTTAAATTTATTTATTTTAAAATTAATAAATCTTACCCTGAAAGAAATATGCCTTATTCAGCCTTACTAAGCATGTTCGATATAAAGAGCCTTTTGGAACGCCGGGAAAACACTCTTATTCTTCATCTATTTAGTTTAATTAATAATAGAATCGATGATCCCTGCTGTCTTGCTCTACTAAATTTCCACGCCCCCTCTATCTCTACTCGCTTCTCCTCCACTTTTTATCTCCCTTTCTCCCGTACCAATCTGCTCATATCTTCCCCACTCTTCCGTATGTGTGCTCTTTACAATAAGAAATTCTCTGATTTAGACATATTTCGCTTGAATTACAAACTTTTGCGCAATACTTTAAATTCGTAATGTTTTGTTATTTTTTTCTATCTTATATTGTATTTTTTTGTACCACTATCCGTTTTGGGCTCGTCCTGTAGGATAGTTTTCTTAAATAAATAAATAAATAAATAAATAAAGTCTTATATACCAAATTTGAAAAGTTTTGGATTATTACTTCCTTGTACGAAGTAAAGGAAGTATTGTAATCGCGAAAAATTTCGGTTTCCAGATTTCAACGGAAATGTCCATTTTGACCATCCGTGAATCCATTTTGACTAATTTCGTCGTGACGTCTGTACGAACGTACGTACGTATCTCGCATAACTGAAAAACGGGAAGTCGTAGAAAGTTAAAATTTTGTATTTAGAACTGTTATAACATCTAGTTGTGCACCTCCCTTTTTGGTCATTACATAACTTGCGGAAGTGGTACTTTACTTGAAGCCTGTAATAGATTTTAATGAAAACCTATATTAAAATATAATCCAAAACTTTTCAAATTTGGTATATAAGACTTTTATATCAATGGGAATAACATAATAGATTTTAGTTAAAATGGTCTACCCGGAAGTGGTACTTTACTTAAAGCCTATAATAGATTTTAATGAAAAACTATGTTAAAATATAATCCGAAACTTTTCAAATTTGATATATAAGACTTTTATGTCAATGGGAATAACATAATAGATTTTAGTTAAAATGGTCTACCCGGAAGTGTTACTTTACTTGAAGCCTATAATAGATTTTAATGAAAACTATATTAAAATATAATCCAAAACTTTTCAAATTTAGCATATAATACTTCTATATCAATGGAAATAACATAATAGATTTTGGTTAAAATAGTCTAACCGGAAGTGATACTTTACCTGAAGATGTTATCAGTTTTTCTTGAAAAAAATGGTGTTATTTTGATTTTAGTAATAAATGCTTCAAATAAAAGTTTTAGAGAATTGAATTCTGCGTCGAAAACATCAATTTTGATTAAATTAGCTCTTTGTATACTCTAATTAAGTTTGCTATGGATTAGGACAAAAAATAACAAAAAAAATAAAATGTTGATGTCAAATTATGTCAAATACGTGCAATTTTATGATTGGGTCTGTTATAATACATATTTTAATTATTAACAAAATATGTATAGTGTAACAGGCGTACAAGGAAGTCATGTGCTGCCCACATCAGATATTATTTTAATATAGTTTTTCATTAAAATCTATTATAGGCTTCAAGTAAAGTACCGCTTCCGAAAGTTATGTAATGACCAAAAAGGGAGGTGCATAACTAGATATTATAACAGTCCTAAATACAAAATTTTAACTTCCTATGGATTCCCGTTTTTCAGTTATGCGAGATACGTACGTACGTACAGACGTTATTAGTCAAAATGGATTCAGGGATGGTCAGAATTCAGAATGGATATTTCCGTTGAAATCTGGAAACCGAAATTTTTCGTGATTACAATACTTCCTTTACTTCGTACAAGGAAGTAAAAACCGTACAAAAATCTTTTAATCATTTTACCCTTTAACTTTTATAATAAGCGAGTAGTGTATTTTCAAAATAAACGAAAAAGTTTTAGCCTGTAGCTGAAAAAACGAAAGGCAATCGAATATTTCGGTGTCCCTATTAATGTTGTCTCAAAAAATGGCTCATAAAGATCTACATCAATTTTCTGTGACGTGCTTAATATGAAAGCTTTGTAATTCGCTTTATGTGTCTAATTATTTGAGATCCGGAAAAGTATTCCAAATTTCCATTGCACGTTTGAAAATCTTGAAGCTACTAAGCAGACTTTGAGCACGATGGCAAAAAGTTAGTCATTAATATCAATGTCTACTCCGGAGAAAATAAGATTATAAAAATAATCATATTAAAAGGTAGTGGCAAAAGTTATATTGTATTGTGATGCATAACTTGCCACTATCTTTAAATATGAAATTTTATTAATATATTATATTATATAGGTACATTAAATTAAAATGTTTCAATCTATTAACATCTTAAAACCAAGAGTAATGATTAAAATAAAAATTACTAACTACTGCCGTCATGAACATCGTACTATACGGAAATATATCACAAAAGTTATTTTATAAGCAATACAATGAAATATATTATTTTAATTTCAGATAATTCCAGAACAGAAAGATTCTCTGCACATATGCTCCATTTGTCTGTTTTCTCTTCATTCTTTCTACAAATTTAAGAAAATGTGTATGGATAATAATCAAAAGGAATATCAAATATCATCGAATATTATAATTGAAGTAAATAACGAGCAGGACCAGTTATCTTTTGTAAGGAAGGATACTGAAGACAACGAAAAAAAGATCATCTCTTTTGGGCGGGAAATGAGTGATGAAGATGTTCAACAACAATTTGAAACAACTGAAGTATCTATCAAGACAACTATACCAGAATGTAAAAAGAAATTTTCGCAAAATGACTCAGCCATTTTATGTAGTTTTAAACAAAAGGAAAACGAAATAGATAGCAAAAATGTTGAATCAAAAGTTTTTGATAATTTTTATAAATGTCATATTTGTTATAAAATATTCCGTCACACAAGATATTTAGCTCGACATTTAGCAAAAAGTCACACTGAAACTAAAAGATTCCAGTGTTCATTTTGTAATAATACATTCATTAGAAAGTGTGGGTTAAATCGACATGAAAAGATTCATAACAAAAACACGTAATTGCAGTATAATATCATTTTATCTTTAGGAACAATTTTTATTTTATAAATATAAATTTGAATGACAAATATGTAAAATACTAATGTACTTATAAATAAAATGTATTATTAAGATTAAGCCGTGTTTAATTTCTTTTAACTTAACAACATTGTGTTGTTCTTATTCTTCCGTTGAAACCCCTATTCTTATACAAATTTCAATCTTAGCATCTGTCGCTCTAATATATATATATATATATATATATATATATATATATATATATATATATATATATATATATATATATATATATATACTCCGCTGGTGTACATTGCTCTTGTATTATATCGGGTCCCGCGAAAATTAATTTCAAGTGAGTCATCATTCCAGCTCCAGCTTCTTTTAACATTCAGCTGTCTTATTTTGCGATATATTTTGACCAAATAAAATAAATATAGTCCGACTTTTTGCCAGAATCTCTTTGGGAATGCTGATGACATAAATTGTTCATGTGCATTGGTTGATTCTATCTTATTCAAATTCAAAATCCATTTTTATCCCATAAATATCGACGCATCTCTAATTTAGGCAAATTCCAGAAGATTTTGTTGTGACGGACCATCTATCTTGATTATTTATAATTTTTAGTAACTTTAGGTACATCTTTCGCAGTTTTGTTCATAATTGGAATATTTTAATTTAGTTAGTAGGTATATCTATCAATAATAATTACGCAATATCTGAAGGCGATAAGGGACCAACAAAATCTGTGTGGTGTATATGATTGCGAATTATTCATCTCTTTGTGGATATTTGATTAAATTTGTTTTTTGTCTAAAAATTTTACTTGCTTGACAATTCATACCTAATTCCGCCCAATTATTGAAATCTTTTCATTTTTCCGTATCACTCTTTCACAAATCAAATGAACCATACCTAACTTTTACTCCAGCTCGTGATAAACTATGGTAGCGTTGCAATAGAGAAGACTTAATTTGAATGCTACGTATAGTAATTATTTTGCCTGGTGGTAAAGTGAATTGCTTAAATCATTGTGTCCTAGTGTCCGCTAATAAACCGATTAGTTCACTGGCATTCTCTTAGACTTAATTTTGGTCTTTTGTCATAACTTTTTTCTTGAAAAATTATTTGCAACTACATTATTATTACTTCCTGAAATGTGTCATATATTTGTGATGATATACTGCGAAATGTAATGTAAGTGACGTTGTCGGTGAGAAGCTTTTTAAGAATTTTGCATTATGACAAAAGGGTTGATGGTCAGTATCAACTAAAATTATATTCTAGAAAATATTTAATGAAGTAGTAAATAGCAAGAAATTTTCTATCATATGTTGAGTAGTTCTTATGACTAATATTTAACTAATTTGAATAAAATCCAGTTATTGATTTCCACCTATTTTCTTTCCATTACAGCATCACACTATCCAAAAACCAGGAGAATATAGGTATACTGTTACAGGGCTGCGTATATCAGCAGAACCTAACGAAAACTAGTGCATATTTTTTTGCTATTTTACATAATTGCAACTTTTTTAAAAAAATACGGGGGGACGGCTAGCTTGACGATAAAGTTAGCAGTCCCCTGATTTAAATAAATTCAAGCAAAAATTATTCAACTGATTAGACAAAGCTATTTTAAATGATATGTACCATATTTATTAGTTCGTGTACATACAAAAACCATATGGATTCATGTAATTCCGATGTATGATCAATTGATCAATATGAATGTGCATAGGGACATAAAAATGGTTCCATTTGGATTATTATGGAAATAAATTGATGCATATGAATCCATGTGAAGTCCATTCTACTATAATCTTGGGACCATTATGTACCAGTTTAAATCATACGGGTTTTAATTATCGCTAACTAACCGGTTAAAACATTATTTTAGAATGAACCATAAACCGTATTTTTCATGTGAATTTGAGCTTCGTAATTTAATTGTCTCCGCAGAGCCATGCAAAATGCATTCTACCATAACCTTTGGACCTAAATAAACCAGTATAAATCTTACTGATTTTAATTACCACTAAGTAACCGGTTAAAAAAATATTCATATAGAATGAATCAATATACCCTACTACTTTTCATGTTAATTTTAGCTTCGTAATTTAATTGCCCAGCAGACCCCTAAAAATGTATTCTACCATAACTTTTGGACCAGTGTAAATCATATTAGTTTTAATTGCCGCTAACAAACTGGTTAAAAAAATATTTATTTGAAATGAATCAATATCTTAATTTACAAGCCATTTTTAGCTTTGTGAATTAATTGCCTCAGCAGACCCCTACAAAATGCATTCTAGTATAACCTTCGGGCCTTAGTAAACCAGTATAAATCATACTAATTTTAATTGTCGCTAACAAAGTTGTTAAAAAAATATTTATTTGAAATGAATCAATATATCGTACTTTACATGTCAATTTTAGCTTTGTGAATTAATTGCCTCAGCAGCCCCCACAAAATGCATTCTAATACAACCTTTGGGCCTTATTTATTATATAATTATACTGAATTTAATTGCGGTTAACGAACCGGTTCAAACAAAAACATTTTGTGGTATGAATCAAAATACCGTAGTTTTCATGTGAATTTTAGCTTTGTAAATTAATTGTACGGCAATAGACACAGAATTTACGTCACATGAAAGAGAGAGATAGCAGATCATGTTCCAAACAAACTTCCCCACGTAGTCTTACGTCCCGCTCCATGATCCTATCTGTCATTATGTTTGCACCTGTCATTTCGTGTTAATTTAATTCTTTATTAATTCTTTTTAAAAACTACTTAGCTGATCGGTTGTTATTGGTTTCTTATAATGGATTTATTAGTCAGGCTTTTCCTGCTACTTCCGGGGTACCTCAAGGGTCAAATCTTGGTCCGCTTTTCTTCATACTTTTTATAAATGATGTTTGCTCCTCTTTAAACTGTGACATACTTTTGTACGCGGATGATATAAAAATATTTCGAGAAATTAATTCTTTACAAGACTGCATTGACTTACAGAATAATATTAATACCTTTCACGAGTGGTGCAAAATTAACAATTTACCTTTAAGTATTAGTAAATGCAAAATTATGTCATATACACGTAGAAGGAATCCATTGCATTTTACGTACTGTATTGAAAATGTCCCCTTATCCCGTACTTTTTCCATGAAAGATTTAGGCATCGTATTTGACCCCGAATTAAAATTTCTTGAGCATATTTTTCAATTAGTTTGTTCACTTAACAGATTACTCGGTTTTATCGTTAGAAATAGCAGACAATATTACAATGAAAATACATTTAAAGTATTATTCTTGTCTTACATTACAAACTTGAGTATGGATGTTTAATCTGGTACCCTCTTCAAATTTGTTATAAATATTTACTTGAAAGTGTTCAATGTAAATTTCTTAAGTTTATGTGGTATAAAAAATTCCATGTTTACCCTGCTCAAGGAATAGAACACAACATTCTTTTACAAGAATTTAACTTTGAATCTGTTGAAGGTCGTCATAAGCTTATTAAATGTTTAGGCTGGTATCTTAAATGGCAATTTACTTGGACCATACATCATACATACTCCTCAATAGGTTAAATGGTGACCAGTATTTGTAATTTTTGCGAAATATTCTGCCAGAATTATTAGAAGATATTCCCTTGCATATTCGTCAACATGCATGGTTTCAGCATGATGGTGCTCCACCTCACTTTTCAAGAAATGTGTGCAATCATTTAAATAATACCTATGAGAACAGGTGTATTAGCCGTGAAAGATCATGGCCACCAAGATCACCTGACCTCAATCCCTCAGATTTGTATGGTAGAAATGAAATGGCAGAAGACTTACGTCATCAAAAAATATCTCTAAAGTAATGACGTCATATACCACTAAATTTACATGTGATACTAATTTATAAGGCGCGAGCAGTCATGTGACTTTGTTGGTCTTTCTTGACAAGCAGATATGAAGACCCTTGACAGAATGACAGCTAGTAATATAAATAACAAATGTCATCATTTTTCATTCCAAATGTCATGATTTTCCAATTTCAGGTGGTTTATCTTCTGACTAATGATTCGAGTTTGTCCAGTCATACGATTTTGGTCAGCTGTTTTGTTAAAAATTAAAATTAACCTCGTAATTTGGATGTGAAAGCGTCATTTTTTGTTATATATGTGTATGATTAACGAATTTTCATCTGAAGAGTCGTATGAATCGGGTGAATTTTCTTCTAGTGATGAAAACAATCTGGAAATGTTTGGCGAAAATCCGAGATCAAAGAATATATATACAGTGGTGGACAAAAGTATGGAAACTTTTAAATATTTCATTTTTTAAAAATATGTTTATAGTTCTCTCAAATTTGAATCGTATTTTCTAAAGTCAATATATTGAAGAATATATTCACAAGAAATCTTTTGATATTGACTGTACGATTTAACTGAAAATAACATATATATATATATATATATATATATATATATATATATATATATATATACTCGTTTTTTCGGTGGACAAAAGTATGGAAACTTATTGAAAATATGGTTTTAATTGTCCTACTTTCAGTTGTATTTTGTCATTTATTTAGTAAGTTGATGTTAAGATGGGTAAAAATAAATATGAATAAATATAAATATGAATAAATATAAATGGCTGGTAGCACAAGCCCTGTTTTAACTAAAACGCTGTTTTAAGAAATGTCAGATTTCATTATTTAATAACAAAAATAAATAGTATCAAATTTATCAAAATATGATTTTAAAGCAGAACATAGTTTGTATTCAAATAAATATTTTTTAAAAAATCGTTCTTTAAACATAAAGGTGAAATTAAATATTGAAATTTGAATTTGACATTTCTTAAAACAGTGTTTTAGTTAAAACAGGGCTTGTGCTACCAGCCATTATTTTTCCGACGACTTGAGAGAAAAAGTAAGTACAGCTGTGAAACAGCGCAATATTAATTTTTTTTTTTTAATTAGTAAAAGTGGCATATCAAAGATTTTGAAAAAAAGTTCGCAGTATAGAAGTGTTAAAATTAATATAAAAGTCGGTGGTCCAAGAAAACTAGTAGAATTGACAAAAACCATTCGGCATCTATCCGTAAGTGATCATACTTTATCATCAAGTGAACGTTCTGCAAAAATCGGGAACAATTTCATGTTGATTGAGTGATCGCACTGTGATTCGATGGCTATGTGATGTAGGATTACTAGGAAAAATAGACGTTAAGAAACCTGTACTATCAAAGAAAAACAGGAGGGTCAGAATTGCATTTGCTTAGGAACACTCATCGTGGACGAGTGAAAAATGGCATACTGTCCTTTGGAGCGATGAAAGCAAGTTCAAGATGTCTAACATATTGACTCCCGTCACGATGAGTGTTCCTATGCAAATGCAGTTCTGGCCCCTGTTTTTCTTTGATAGTACAGATTTCTTAACGGTTATTTTTCCTAGTAATCCTACATCACATAGCCATCGTATCACATTGCGATCACTCAAATCTACATGAAATTGTTCCCGAATTTTTGCAGAACGTTCACTTGATGATAAAGTAGGATCACTTACGGATAGACGCCGAATGGTTTTTGTCAATTCTAGCACTAGCTTTCTTGGACCACCTACTTTTATATTAATTTTAACACTTCTATGCTGCAATTTATTTAAAAAAAATATTTGATATGCCAATTTTACTGATTTTTTAAAAAAAAATAAATATTACGCTGTTTCACAGCATCTTTATGAAGCTGTACTACCCTTTCTCTCAAGTCGTCGGAAAAATATTTATTTTTACCCATCTTAACATCAACTTACTAAATAAATGACAAAATACAACTGAAAGTAAGACAATTAAAATCATAGTTTTAATGTTTCCATACTTTTGTCCACCGAAAAAACGAGTATATGTTATTTCACTTAAATCGTACAGTCAATATCAAAAGATTTCTTGTGAATATATTCTTCAATATATTGACTTTAGAAAATACGATTCAAATTTGCGAGAACTATAAACATATTTTTAAAAAATGAAATATTTAAAAGTTTCCATACTTTTGTCCGCGACTGTATATATAAAATCAATGCTAATAGTTTAGAAGTTATTTGAAAAAGAAAAAATCAACAATATTCAGTTTTTCGTCATTATCTAGTTAGTGCCCTATGAGAATTTTTGGAAAAACAAAAGCACATCTGAGATGGCCTCTCAAAGGCGCACAAAAAGTTCCATTTAACCGACATCGTATCTCCAGTGCCGGTTTTACATAATAGGCTAACTAGGCTATAGCCTAGGGGCGCCAGTCGTTGGGGGGCGCCGAGAAAAAATATTTGATATAATAATGAGATGTCAAAAAATTAAAAACTTGAAAAAAACATTTTTACCTTTATGGCTGGCATTCGTATGGAAAATGCATTCTGAAGCAATTTGGAGACACTTTATGAATAACAGTTTTTTCATCAGATTTCATCGTTTTGCGGTGTAAAACAAATTTTTTAAGTAAAACTTTTGAGACCCAGTTTCTTTCTTATATTTTGATGGAATATGATTGTTTATGGCTGAATATGACAGATTACACTATATTTTAGTGTATACTAGCTTTTGAAGGGCTTCCGTGGTGCCCTTGCCTATGCAGTCGAAGTACCGTTTTATAGTATTGAAATTAATGCAAAACACTCTAAAAACGCGTATTTCGTATAGAAAACGCATTCTGAAGCAATTTGGAGACACTTTATGAATAACAGGTTTTTCATCAGATTTCATTGTTTTGCGGTGTAAAACACTATAAAATCACGTATATCGCCTAGAAAACACATTCTGAAGCAATTTAGACACACTGTAAGATAAACATTTTCATCAGATTTCAACGATTCTCGGTGTAAAACAAAATTTTTAAGTAGGTAAAACCTTTGGGACGCAGTTTCTTTCTTATATTTTGATGGAATATGATTATTTATAACTGAATATGACAGATTACACTATATTTTAGTGTATACAAGCTTTTGAAGGGCTTCCGTGGTGCCCTTGCCTATGCAGTCGAAGTACCGCGCTATAATTGTTTTAGCCTAGGGGCAAAATTTATGTAAAACCGGCACTGCGTATCTCTTATAGTTCTCGAGATCCCAATGGTGGCACCTCTAAGTGGGACACACTGTATAAAAAGATGTTTTATTAGTAAAACTGTATTAAGGGCCGGTATTATAAACGTCCAGTTAAATTTAGTTCAATAGTAAATTTTTTACATGAGCAAATACAAGACGAATTTTCGACAGCAATGTTTTAAATATGAACATGGATATTGATTCGAATTTGTTCATTATTAAATTTATGTAATATTTGCATTCAAAAGTCCATCCTGCATTTTTTGTATTTAATGCCCCAATTAAGCAATTATTCTAAATAATTCCGCTTATATAAAATACATACAGAGTGGTGACCGGCACAGCCGTATGTGTAGGTCTTTAAGACGTAAAATTATAATTTTGTTATTTACTGCTTCCCTAACGATTTTAGAAAAAAAAAAACATCCAATAAAAGTTGTACATCATAAAATTTTACATTCGTATCAATAAGCAAAATTAATTTTGCACGCTTTGTAACGGCTGAAAATGTCGAGTCACCACAAAAATAGACCCATGGAATTTAACAAATATGTAACGATTTTTCTGTGTATCAAGTTGTATTAATTTATTTTTATTTATCGTCAAATGAATAATAATTATTTACTTTAACACAAATTTTAAATAATACCTATTATAACCCACGATTTACATTCGTATGCTAAACTTTCCGTTTATAGATAGAATATTTCTACTTGTTTGTACCATTAATAACCATTATATTTATTTTTCTAGTAAAGTAATTGTACATATATAAAGTTCTTAATTTTCTAATATTAACATTTTAGGCCTTTGATAATCCAGTATAACCTTGTTTCTCATTAATCTGGCTTTGGCTTCGTGAGTTTTGAAAATTCTGAAAGGTTGATAATCTAGTCCGTTACTTTCAGAGTATTTTTCTTCCCCGTATTCCTTTACAGACTTTCTTCTTTCCCATTTTGTACGTTTCAGATTCTTTCTGCTGATGAAGTGGTTAGAGTCAAAGTTCTTTAAAAAATATATTGACTTTTCATGTACCTCCTTGCAATACTTTTGGGGCAAATCTATTTTGCTGACCAGCAAAAAAAGTTGCTCACTGGCTATTTAGAATGCACCGATTAGCTTGATAATTGGGACTCTACCTCAGTATAACATATGTCATCCTATAGTAACGAGCCAATCTTGTGCTCTCCTTCAGAGAGGCACTTTACTCTAGTGAATTATCACAAAATTTTGCTGACTGGCTATTTATAATGAATCGATTTACTTCAAAATTAGTAATTTACCTAATAATCATATATGTCACCCATTGGTAATGTGTTAATCTCGTGCTCTTCTTCAGAGAGGTACTTTACTCTAGTGAATTATCACAAAATTTTGCTGACTGGCTATTTAGAATGAATCAATTTACTTCAAAATTAGTAATTTACCTAACAATCATATATGTCACCCATTGGTAATGTGTCAATCTCGTGCTCTTCTTCAGAGAGGTACTTTACTCTAGTGAATTATAACAAAATTTTGCTGACTGGCTATTTAGAATGAATCAATTTACTTCAAAATTAGTAATTTACCTAATAAATAATATATGTCACCCTTTGGTAACGTGTCAATCTTGTGCTCTCTTTTAGAGAGATACTTTACTCTAGTGAATTATCACAAAATTTTGCTGACTGGCTATTTATAATGAATCAATTTACTTCAAAATTAGTAATTTACCTAATAAATAATATATGTCACCCTTTGGTAACGTGTCAATCTTGTGCTCTCTTTTAGAGAGATACTTTACTCTAGTGAATTATCACAAAATTTTGCTGACTGGCTATTTAGAATGAATCAATTTACTTCAAAATTAGTAATTTACCTAATAAATAATATATGTCACCCTTTGGTAACGTGTCAATCTTGTGCTCTCTTTTAGAGAGATACTTTACTCTAGTGAATTATCACAAAATTTTGCTGACTGGCTATTTATAATGAATCGATTTACTTCAAAATTAGTAATTTACCTAATAATCATATATGTCACCCATTGGTAATGTGTTAATCTCGTGCTCTTCTTCAGAGAGGTACTTTACTCTAGTGAATTATAACAAAATTTTGCTGACTGGCTATTTAGAATGAATCAATTTACTTCAAAATTAGTAATTTACCTAATAAATAATATATGTCACCCTTTGGTAACGTGTCAATCTTGTGCTCTCTTTTAGAGAGATACTTTACTCTAGTGAATTATCACAAAATTTTGCTGACTGGCTATTTATAATGAATCGATTTACTTCAAAATTAGTAATTTACCTAATAATCATATATGTCACCCATTGGTAATGTGTTAATCTCGTGCTCTTCTTCAGAGAGGTACTTTACTCTAGTGAATTATCACAAAATTTTGCTGACTGGCTATTTAGAATGAATCAATTTACTTCAAAATTAGTAATTTACCTAATAAATAATATATGTCACCCTTTGGTAACGTGTCAATCTTGTTCTCTCTTTTAGAGAGATACTTTACTCTAGTGAATTATCACAAAATTTTGCTGACTGGCTATTTAGAATGAATCGATTTACTTCAAAATTAGTAATTTACCTAACAATCATATATGTCACCCATTGGTTGGTAATGTGTTACCAAAGGGTGACATATATTATTTTTAGGTAAATTACTAATTTTGAAGCAAATCGATTCGTTCTAAATAGCCATTCAGCAAAATTTTGTTATAATTCACTAGAGCAAAGTACCTCTTTGAAGGTGAGCTCAAGATTGATACATTACCAAAAGATGACGTATGTTACTCTGAGTTAGATTACTAAATATAAATACAAAATACAACCCGTAAATCTGAAATAGCCAGTCAGTAACTTTTTTTGCTGGTCAGCATATTAGTCACCTTGTTAGACTTAAGATTGTTTTTTTGGTTTTTCCTTACGTTATTATAGAAATTTTTACTTTTATATTAATTGGCATTTTCTTAATACGTGTTTAGGTATGTATCATTTTTCATTTAGCTTTATTGTATCTACAAATAATACTGTCATTGTATAATATAAGAGGAGTTGAGTTGTGGCAGGCAGTGAATACCGTTGTGTCGATCGTGCGGCGATAGTCAAATTCGATAAACGAAAGCTATCACGCATTAATTCGCGGCCATGGCCATATGAAATAAGTAAATTCTGGTGAAATAAAATAGTGTGGTGAGTAAAGAAAGTGGAGTGAGAAGTGTCTAGAAGCTCTAAATTAGAGTAAAAGTGTATACAGTGGCGAGACAGTAGACAAGGACATACAATACAGCGGTAAGCAAGCGTAGAGTAGTGGCGGAGCAGCTAGAGCGTGTATAACAAGATAAAAATTTAGTCAGGCCCGTACTCAGGAAAGTTGTGCAAAAAATGTCATCGGATAGAGAAGATTACACGTCGGATGACAGTAAAAGAAAGAGAGAGAGTACAGATGGCCAAGATATAACAAAAAGAAGTAAAAAGACTATGAGAACACCGGACAAAAGTAACAAAGAAGGAAGTGATAAAATAGAACTAAGAGACTTAATGAAAATTATATTACAAATAAAGAATGATACAAAAGAGATAAAACAGGATCAGAAAGAATATCAAGAAGAACTACTACTAATGAAACAGATAAATGAACAGCTGAAGGAAGAAAATATAGAGATCAAAAAAGAATTGAACGACATGAAAGAGAGAATCGAGAGATTAGAGAAAGAAAAAATCAAAAATAATTTCGTGATTGTAGGGCTAAGAACAGACTCAATCAACAGAAAAGACCTAAAAAACACCGTGGAAGATTTCATACACAAGAAAATTGGAGTTAATGTACAAGTGAAGGAAGCACTAAAGATAGGAGAGAAGACATGTAAGGTACAAATGGAAAATTTTCAAGATAAACAAAAAGTAATGGCGAATAAAAAGAACCTACGAACTTTAAAGGACAAAATTTTCATAAACAACGAACTAACAAGAAACGAGCGCGAAATACAAAAGGAAATAAAAATGTTAGCGGAGAAGAATAAAAAGGCAGGTGACATATTGAAGATAGGCTATCAGAAAATAACAATAAATGGAAAGGAATGGAAATGGGACAAAACAGAAAAGAAGCTGATAGAGGTCAAAGAAGAAGGAGGTACTGCGTCAAAAAACTAAGGGAAAAACGAGGAAAATTGCAACAAAAAGGAAAGACGTCGCAAGCAAAGGAAAAGGATACGATAAGGAACAACAAAACACATATAATTAAGTACGGGAAGGGCAAAATAAAAAATAGAGTAAATAAACCAAGGAAAATAATAAAATTTGGAACATGGAATGTAAAAAGTTTAACAGGGAAAGAATATGAATTAACAGAAGAACTGGCAAAAATGAATATGGACTACGTGGGTATAACAGAAACAAAGAGGAAAGGCAAAGGAATCACAAAGACACAAAATGGATATTGGATGTACTGGGTAGGAGTATCGGAAAAAGAAAACGCCAAGGCAGGGGTGGCAATTTTAATTAAAGAGGATAAGATGAAATATGTTTCTAAAGAAAACCTATTGAACGAAAGACTACTATCAATAAATGTTAAGGAAGGAGACGAAAACGAAGAATACACGCTAATTGTGGGCTATGGACCAAACGAGGACGCAAGAAAAGAAGAAAAAGATAACTTCTTTAAAGAACTACAAGAAATAGTAGACAGAAGTGAAAAGAGAGTAATAATAATGGGAGACCTTAACGGGAGGGTAGGAAATAAGAATGATGGAATAGAGTGGTGCTTAGGAAGGAATAGAGAGAATGTGAAGAATACAAACGGGGAAAGAATAATAGAGTTTTGCCTAGAAAATGAGTTTAAAATTGGAAATACACACTTCAAGCACAAAGAAATACATAAAATAACTAGACAAGTTATAAGCAGAAATGAAAAATCGATTATAGATTATTTCCTAATTAACATAGACAGCTGGAATAGAGTAAAAGACATAAAAGTAAAAAGAGGACCAGAGATTGGAAGCGACCATTTCCTTGTAACAATGATACTAAAGCAAGAAGTAATCACAAAGAACGAAACCAAAAGAAAGATAGTAAATAAGAAAATAAAATGCCATGAACTTAGAAGACAAGAGATAGAAGAAAAATTTCAAAAGAACGTCAACGAAGAGTTTAAGAAAAAAGCAAAAGAAAAAGAAGGAAACATAGAAAAGAAATGGAAGAATTTCAAAAAGACAATACTAGAGGCAGCAGAAAAAAGCTGCGGCACGACTAGAATAGTGAACAGAAACACAAACAAAACTAGATGGTGGTCGGAAAGGGTAAAAGTTGCAGTGAAAGAAAAAAAGAACAAGTGGAATAAATATCTACAAACGAAAGAACCTATTGACTATGAAAAATATAAAGAACAAAGGAAAAAAGTAAAAAGAGTAATAAAGGAAGAAAAAGAAAAAGCATGGAGAGAATTTGGTGAAAAAATGAAAAACGCATACAATGAAAACCAGAAATTATTTTTTGGAACACTTAAAAATATAAGACAAAAGAAGACAGCAACAATTACGAACATTAAAGATAAGGAAGGAAAGACGATAGCAGAAGAAGACAGAATAATGGACAGATGGAGACAGTATTTCATAGAACTACTAGAGGGAAATGATACTAAAGATGAAGAACAACAAGAAAGTCATCGCACACGAACAAAGGAAACAGAAATAACACAAGAAGAAGAAATAAGCTTGAAAGAAATAATAGAAGCAATAAGAAAAACCAAAAGAGGAAAAGCTCCCGGACATGCCAAATAACAGCAGACATGCTGAAAGCACTACCCGAATCAGCACTACAGGAACTTAAAGACATAATGAATGATGCGCTAAAAGGAATAACGCCAACAGAATGGCAAATAGGTATCATAACACCAATATTTAAAAAAGGAGATAGCAGAGAGTGCCAGAACTATAGAGGAATTACCCTAATAAGCACAGTGGCCAAAATATATGCAAGAATCTTGGAGAGTAGACTAAGAACAGAGCTGGAAGAATCGTTAGAGGAAACTCAATTTGGTTTTAGACCAAATAGAGGCGTAAATGATGCGATATTCATACTAAGACAAATAGGGGAAAAGGCAATAAAAGAAGGGAGAAACGTACATGTGTCCATGTGTGCTTCATTGATATAGAGAAAGCGTTTGATAGAATCAATAGAGAAGACATATGGATGGAAAACGCTAAGAAAAAGGGGAATATTAAATACGTTAATAACAGGAATTCAGAGCCTATATTCGAAGACTAAGAGCTATGTAAGAGTGAAACAAGAGACCTCCAATACATTTGAAACTACAGCCGGAGTAAGACAAGGATGCATTTTGAGCCCGCTTCTGTTTACGCTAATTCTTGACGAAGGAATAAAAGAGACAAAGAAAGAAGTAAAGAAATACTACATAGGACATTGGAAATTGAGAAGAGTGGAAATAGCAGAACTATGCTATGCAGATGACATGGTCATCATAGCAGAAGACGAAAAAACCTTAACAAGGAATATAGAAATATATGACAAAGCGCTACAAAAATTAAACATGAAGATCAATAAAGAAAAAACGAAAACCATGATACTAGGAAGAAATGAACAACACCACACGATACAACTAAAAAATGAAAAACTACAGCAAGTCCAAAAATTTAAATACCTGGGGTCAATGATCTCAGAAGATGGAAGATTTGATGAAGAAATAAAAGAAAGAAGAACAACAGGAGGCAAAATATTCAATAGCATCAAACACAGCTTCTTAGGAAAGAAAGAAATACCGAAAGAGACCAGAGTACAAATATTTAAGAAAGTAGTGACACCTATACTCATACACGGAGCTGAAACATGGACATTAACGCAAAGACAAAAAGAAAAAATTACGGCTATCGAAATGAGATTCTTGAGAAAAATAGAGGGGAAAACAAGACTGGACAGAATTGAAAACACAACCTACAGACAAAACTTAAAAGTAAAAGCAATAGAAGATAAGATAGCAGAAGGACAGATGAGATGGTATGGGCATGTAGAAAGGATGGGAGAGGAGAGAATAGTTAAAAAAGTGTTTGAAGCAAAAATTGAAAGAAAGAAACCACGAGGACGACCAAGAAGAACGTGGCTGGAAGAAGTAAAGAAGGCAGCGCAAAGAAGAGGTTTAACTTGGGACGAAACGAAGACAGCAACACAAGATAGAGCAGAGTGGAAAGAAATGTGGAGAAGACCAACGAACCAGAACTCAACCCCCTCCCCCGCAAGCCGGGGGAACGCCTTACACCCGTGAGGGTAGAAAGGTGCAGGATTAAGTAAGTAAGTAAGTATAATATAAAATAAAGTTAATTGTACAATGAGTTTTATTTGTCTTCTACCTTCCACATTGTGGAATATTTTCTTCATATAAATACAAAAAAACCATCTTGTCTAGAAAATGAGAGTCTAAATACTTTTCATACATATTCCCTGGATCCTGAATGTCACTGTTCTGCAATCATATAAACACAAATGTTCAAAAACTTTATTGAATATAAAGACTAATAAATTTATATCTAGGTGGTACATATATTATTAATACTATAATCATCTTTTATACTAATATACCTTATTTATAATAAAAATGCATAATTGATATTTACAAATTGTTATGTACATTGAAATCAAATATTATAAATAATTCATATTTATTCCCGGTCGATTTTTTCGACTACAAAACCTTAAAGTAGGCTTCCGGTTTCTTGAAAGAGTTTGTTTGTACTACCGCCAAATTTAAATAGCTGTCATCAAAGCTGTTATCTGTAAAGTGTATATAAAACTTTTTTATAATTAAAAATTATTTCTTATAAAGCTAATTTTATAACAATATTTTGCAATATAATCAATTAATAAAATGAATAATGCATATGAAAAATAATAGACATGGAAAATAAAAGAAGTAGATATGCAAAATTTGAAAAGTAGATTATCAGATAATAAAATATATTTGTCACATACGTATAAATAATATAGTGTTAATGAATACGTGTTACAAATTTATAGGGTATGTAGATTAGTAACTGTAGTGAGAGATCGTAACATCCAACGAAAATTAAGAAAGATAATTATGAGTTTATTAGTAAAAATTAGTCAATTTTGCCTCCCGTACATACCCTATAAATTTGTAACACGTATTCATTAAAAGCCTTTGTACATATTTGCAAAAAATCGATTACATACTTTGTTCATTGTAAAATATTTCGACTTCCTTATAAGCGGGTATTAAAAAGTTGTCAAAGCCCCACAAATGATGCATGGGGCATTAAAAAAAGCAATCATATTAATATCTGAAAAGTTTTAATTCCTCCTATGGCCCTTTCTAATTGTATTTTCACCCTCGTAATATTTCTTGTTTTCTGAATTTGTTCCACCATAAACTATGGTATCATTAAAAATTAATGCCTGGTGGTAAAAGTTCGGCTACTAAAAAACCTTTCTCGGCCAGAATTAAATCACCGACGAGAAAGTGTCTCGCAACTTTTTCAAATTTGGCTAATTCGTTTCTTAATACTTCAACATATTCCTCAGAAACAGCGCGATCAGTGGATCTATGTGGTGTTGAAGGATATAGATGTTCAACTGTTTGCACTGTAGTATCAGTTGTTTTCTTCTTCGACCAGGAACAAGTCGTATCCATTAAGGAAATGTTGTAGTATGCATGAATAGCTAACACAGCCATGTAATGGCAACGAAGTGCATGCACACGAAATACTTTCAATGGATATTTCTTCATTTAAACAAATCTGTAAAATTTAATATATTACAAAAACGATAAAATTTATGTTTCAAACATGAACTTACCCAACATTATAATATTAAAACTAGTATGCACTTTTCCTTTTATATATAGTAATTAATATTAAGGTTGAAACGCGACGGAATATGGAGTGTATTATTATTATTTTTATTAATCTTTAATATTGTGTTTTCTCACGTATACCAAAAACAAAACGCATATGCAGACCTCCTATGAAGTGATTAGAAGAGTGTCGATGATATTTTGCAGGCCTTTTCAAGGGTGTCATAAATTACTACATGCGTCTCGTGGCAATACAATGTCTGGGACAATCCCAACGTAAGGGTATCGCCAGGGTAGGTATGAGGTTAGCGTGGGAATGTTTACAGCTCGAATGAATATAAGAATTTACAGTAATATTTAGCATGTTCGACAATTAATAAACAACTAACATGACTGACTAATATTAACTAATTTATTTATAATAATAACAGCACGAGAAATAATGTAAGAGTATATTATTAACTAAAAAAGCATAAATTTTCTTAAAAGCCGGCCCTGTCGTAGGAAATTGAAATATAAAAGAGTAGGTAAAAACCGCAACGATAAACAAAATAATTAAACAAAATGTTTTACAGATTCATTACGTATGTAGGTAAACATTTTGTATTTGTTTAAACATTGTTATATTGTATGAATTTAGGTAAACCGAGAGTTAGATGAATATTAAAAGAAGTGGGAGTTCAAACCCGTGCTACAGCAGTCCATCTCTGTCCCACGCATCAGGCCGAGGTTTAAAGTCATCTCTGTCTAAGTAGGGGTAAAATTCACCACTACCTCGTGGCATCCTTGTCTTTTACTCAGAGTACAGATGTTTATGTCTTTGTCTAATATATAGGGCATATGTGACTTTTTGAATACATCTAATTAGCAAATCAACAGGCGAGAAATCCTTCCACAACCCTGCACTGGAGACCCAAGGTGTCTAAGTGGGATGAGTACGGACGAATTGGGATCAACAATTATAAGCTGTCTCCGTCCAACTTATAATTTCCATACGCCGAAACTACCCTACTACGTTAGGACATTAGCAAATGAGATGCGAAGTATTAAGATGATTTCTTAGAAAGTTCTGTCTGTTGCAGTTTCACCTATGGACATCTAATCTTCTATCATTTCCACCACCCATTTCTAGGGGTGGCGCTTGTGTGTTTAAAACTGGGTGCCCAGCACTCGGAAAGGCATCTTGGTTTCGGCCAGGATCACTCTCTGGTATTAATACTAGTGTATAATATAAATATAGTACCAGAGAGTTGCTCAGCTTCTATGGTTCATATACTGATATTAATAAATACCTGGAGGCTTTGGCATTGGTGGTAAACATTATTATTGCTGTCACCTTAATCAAATACATATTATTACGGTCAGTAAGTAGCGAGATAACAGGCGTGCACGTCCCTTTATTGGGTTCAGCTGCAATGTCAACAACGTTACTTACTCCCCGTAAGGTTGCGACGAGATAACAGGTGTGCACGTCCCTTTACTGGGTTCAGCTGCAATTTCCAACAACGTCGTATTCCAATAAACTATCAATAAACGGTCAGTAAGGGCGAGATAACAGGTGTGCACGTCCCTTTATTGGGTTCAGCTGCAATTTCCAACAACGCTCATTGCTCCCCGTAATAACAATAAACGGTCAGTGGTAACGAGATAACAGGCGTGCACGTCCCTTTATTGGGTTCAGCTGCAATGTCAACAACGTTGCTTACTCCCCGTAACACATACACATACAGCAAATTATTATTATTCTATACATACCACCGGGCCATAAATGAGCATACTTAATAGCAGACAGCCTTTGCTTCTGAGAACTTATATGCACACTGGTCAAACGGCTAATAAAGGGATATTCGGACATCTTGTATGTCTGCGGTTAGCCATACGTTCGACCCATCATCCACTTGGGGGATCCGTCCACGGCCGTAACCACGGCTGACCGAGGTCCGCGGCCAAGGCACCGCTGCACCAGTGACCGACCCCGGCCTGCCGCCGTACGCACGGCGGTTGCGAGACGTTGCCTGTGCTGCGCCCGGTGCCGCCACGCGTTCGAGCCCGCTGCCAGCCACGGCCCTGCCCAGGGCACACTCCCGGCATCTCAGGCCCTCAGTAACAGGCATTATACATGTGTATAAATATTTGAGCTTTTCATGTCACTTGATGAATAAACGTTGTTTATTGTTGAATCTGTGTTTTTTACTTGTTTTATTCCTTACACTACCACGACTTCAAATCAAAGAATTCTGGGCACTATTTATTTATTTATTTACATAACACAACGTAGGGTAATTGACGATCACGATCTATATGTACGAGGGGGTGGTAAAACACTGCCGCGTTACAAGGTCTGCGTCATAAACCATTTCATGAACAATGGACATCACAGACCAAATGAACATGGTTTATTGATTCGATTGCATTTTCACCACGAACAATAAATCTCTCTTCATCCACAAAAAAACTTATTATTGCAGAAAAACGAATCACTTGTTCTTGTTTCTTGTGCCACTGTAATTTGCAAAAAGTCAAAATCGTACCAGATGATAACAAGCGCGACTAAAACACTACGAACCGAATTGAAAGTAAAAACGGACAGAATAAGTGATCAGGTGCAGAATACCAATCCTTTGAACAATAGCCTAGGTCTAGAACTATAGAATCAAAGGAAAATCTTTTCGTTCTCGCTGAAGAATGACAGAGCCACAAATAACTATTTCTTGGAATTTATTAAAATTTACTTCAATATAAGGTTTCTTAAAACAAATTACGCATTTATTTTTATTTATTTTTTACTTTAAATACATAAAACAGGAATATGTAACAAAATTACACCATTAAATTTTCTGGTTTTCCGAAAATAAAAATGCATAGGTAACTGATATTTACACATTGAAATCAAATATTATAAATAATTCATATTTATTATATGACGCTGTATATATATATATACAGGGTGTAAATTTTAAAACGGGTCATAGGGCTATAACATAGAAAAACAGTTTTTTGGGCACCAAAAGTTTCTGTATTAATTTATTGAAAAAAATATTAGTGCGTATTATAATTTTTTGATACCAAACATATTACATTTCTGTTTTATATAAAGCCAGAAAATAAAATTAAAAATATCAATAGCCGTGAAACTGACAGAAACAAAACAAAACAATTGTTGACTTTAGACGCTCATTAATAAACGTTTCTTACACTTTATTTGTTAAATTATTATTATTTTCGTTTTATTAAGCAGAAATCATTAACAATTTGTCTCATGAAGAAAAATTACAAATTATTAATGCTGCGCCTGCGCTACTCGCGCACTTATGACAAATTTTCGCACCTAACCTATGAAAATGTACGACGATGATAACAAAGTTCCTGCAGAAAAGAGCGACGCAATAAAATTGGACTTATTCAACAAATTGTTTACCTTTATTTTTTTTTTATCTTATATAAATATAATGTATTGCAATTGTACCTATAAAAGTTAGATTATACGAAATGTCAAACATAAAATTGCGAATTTTAATTTACTGCATAAACGACGTTATTTTAGTTTAGTTTCTTAATTTAATTTCATAATTTCTATGCTGCATAAACCCAGCATAAATGATTTTAATTTGTTCCCTTGTAGTTTGCAGATTTTCTTGTTTCTTATAACATTTCTTATTACATGTAGATCATCTTTAGTTTGTAAATACCTATTACAATAAATAATAATTGTTTCTGATATAAATATCCTATTTTTTACTTTATTTTGTGTTATTTTGTATTGGTTCATAAATTAATAACTTTAATCTTTAATTGTCCCCTGTCATGACAATGTTTTGTTACTGTCACTTTCATGGCTAATGATATTTTTTCTTAATTGTAAAAATTTTTAAATTTAATTTCTGGCTTTATATGAAACAGTAATGTAAGGTGTTTGGTATCAAAAAATTCGTAATTTTTTTCTTTATAATACACATCAATTATATTTTCAATAAATTAATATGGAAACTTTTGGCGTTTAAAAAACTGTTTTTCTATGTTATAGCCCTATGACCCGTTTTAAAATTTACACCCTGTATATATATATATATACAGTGTGAACACTGAAAACCGTGACATAGGAATTTAACATGGGAAAACAGTTTTTTTCAAATATTATCTGTCCCGTAAGATTATAGTGGAAGTTTTTGATATGGTTAGAAAGATTATTTAATTTGGCATCGAACAGTATCTAAATACTCCTTATTTAATGCCTTATTATTGAAATATTTACGAAAATATAATGCTACTTGACAGTTATTACTTATAATTTACTGAAAACAGTAATCATGGAAACGTATTCGCTAGCTGACTTGGTTAAATCAAGGCTCCATGATAATTTTTCACCTCGTTTTTCACTGGTTCAGATCCCTCCCGATTCAAGTTAATATTTTTATTATTTTTATATTTATTTTATACAATTTATTATTAAATAAATTACAAAATTAAAACGTAAATACTAGTAGTTTGGTACATCAAGTATTTTCTTGAATTTACTACACTATTTCTTTGTTATACCAATGCTAATAGTATTAAGCAAAAAACAAAAAGTAATCACTAATAAGTAAACCTTCACACAGGTTTGCCACACGTGTTAGACTTTTATTGTCTTTTTTCGATACATTCTTTCCGAAAACTTTGTAAATTTAATGGATTTTTCATTAGAAGAAAAAATTAGTATAATTAAATTTTACAATCAAGGGTGTGTACGAGAAATTCGACACTTTTTTGCTAGGATATATCCTGATGGACAAATTGCATCCCATGAACGAACTAGACGAATCATTTTAAAATTTGAAAAAACCGGTTGCGTTAATGACGAATATGAAACTAAACTTAATTATTTATTTGGCTTAAATTTACATATTTATTTCACTTCTTGTACATTTAGTCAATAAAATACTTGATGTACCAAACTATTTACGTTTTAATTTTGTAAGTTACTTAATAATACATTGTACAAAATAAATATAAAAATAATAAAAATATTAATTTGAACCGGGAGGGATTTGAACTAGTGAAAAATTATCATGGATCCTTGATTTAACCAAGTCAGCTACTGAATACGTTTCCATGATTACTGTTTTTAGTAAGTTATAAGTAATAACTGTCAAGTAGCATTATGCTTTCGTAAATATTTCAATATTAAAGCATTAAATTAGGAGTATTTAGATACTCTTCGATGCCAAATTAAATAATCTTTATAACCATATCAAAAACTCCCACTATAGTCTTACGGGACAGATAATATTTGTAAAAAACTGTTTTCCCATGTTAAACTCCTATGTCACGGTTTTCAGTGTTCACACTGTATATATATATAACTTTAAATTATGTAACTTCCACAATTTTTTACTAGCGCAATCTATTAGTACCCGCAATAACTATCTATAATTCATATTTATTATATGACGCTGTATATATATATATATATATATATATATATATATATATATATATATATATATATATAACTTTAAATTATGTAACTTTTACAATTTTTTACTAGCGCAATCTATTAGTACCCGCAATAACTATCTATCTACTTTGATTTAATAAATATTTTCATATACTATTTACACTCCGGAGTGTACCTTTTAAATTGTGAGCGCGCGAAGTACGACTCGCGTCAACTTCGTGGACATTATTTGTACTTTATTAGTATGTTCCGTAAATAAATCAGACTAATCGTAATCGGTGAATTCGGTGAGTAGTTGGTTACTGAAAGTGGTGAGTATTTTCGGAACAGCTTAACCTTCAAGTTCTGACAAATAACAGTTGAAATTGTTTTTCAATAATGGAGGAAGTTGAAGAAATAATATTTTTTAATAACATTGGCTGGTAGCACAAACCCTGTTCTAACTAAAACGCTGTTTTAGTTAAAACAAGGCTTGTGCTACCAGCCATTGTTCTTTTTTCATCAGTTTCATCCGATGATTCTTCTGATGATGAAAATATAATATGTGAGAATAAATATAATTTATTAGAAATGAAATATTTTGAACATTATTTTGCAGATCCAAGAAGTACAAGGCCAAAAATTGAAAATTATATTGAAGATGTGGTCGAAAGATATTCAGAACAAGAGTTCAGAGAAAATTTTAGAATGAATAGGGATACATTTGAATTTATTTTAAATATTTTGGAGAGCAAAATTGCATCTTCAGTACAAGATGTCGGTCGGCACACCATAAGTGCTAAAACACAATTATTGCTTTGTATTTGGTACTTGGCCACCCCGGATTGCTATAGGTAATTAACAGAATGTGTATTTTAAAAGAAAAAGCAATAAATGCATACGCAATATGAAAATTGAACAATTTACTGTTGCACACTTTCTATGTAGACTAATAAATATTTTAGATCCATTTGCAATAGATTTAACGTTGGTAAAGCTACGGGATTTCGTACTGTTCGAAGAGTTGTACATGCGTTATTTGAATTGGCACCGCAATTTATAAATTGGCCATCTTTGGAGGAAACAGAAGAAATTAAAAATGGATTTTCTAAGTTTGGGCTGCAGGGTGTAATAGGTTGTATAGATGGGACATACATTCCTATTCCACTTCCTTCAGATGACGGAGCAGCGTATATTTGCAGAAAAAAATTCCCCGCCATAATTTTACAGGTAATATTGTTTTTGGTCGACCCTTATTTAAAATATGAAATATTAACAAAATATATTTGAATTTATAATTACTTATTCAAACATAAATTAAACAAATCTGTTTTGATTTTGAGAATATTATGAGTAAAATTTATTAATTATTTAACTTTTAGGGTGTATGCGATCATAACTTATTATTTCGACATTGTTATGCGGGGGAAATTGGATCTTCACATGATGCTTCAGTATTCCGAAATAGTGAAGTGTGGTCATTTATGACAGCTCATGCGGACGATAAGTTTCCTGAAGGATCGTATATCTTAGGTGATAAAGCATATCCTTGTTTACCAACTCTCTTAACGCCGTACAAAGACAACGGACACTTGACGGCACAAAATATATTTTATAACATTCAACATGCAGCTACACGCAGTGCAATTGAAAGATGTTTTGGTTTGCTTAAGAAACGCTGGAGATGTTTGAAATTTTTGGATATAAGAAATATTACTTTCATTCCGAAATTAATTATTGCTAGTTGCGTTTTACATAACATTTGCATTATGCAAAATGACCTAATAGAAATACATGATGAAGAACTGGAGAACTTTGAAGATAATGAAATAATGTTGCCAAATGCAAATGAAGAAAGAAATTTGAAACAAGTCGGCATATTACGCCGAAATATTATCTGTGCGGATCTAAATGATAGAATGCAATAAAATATATAGTATATATTTATTTAACCAGACTTGTTACTTAATATTCTACGAGTAGATATACATGTATTTTAATAACAAAATTATAATATATTCAATAAAGATATTTCAATAAATACTGACTTTGTACCCTGTTTTAAATATCCTAAATATTTCAGTCAAGTTTCTTACAGGCAGATTCATAAAACAGATTACCGCTAAAACCATTTTATTAAAACTGGAGTTGTGCTAATCCGCCTTATGAATCTGCCTGTTTACATTATACAAATTCTTAATTCTAATTGTTACAGATACAGTCAAGTTGCTAATTTTAAGGTTTACTTAAATGAGACAAATATTGCCGAATCAATTATTGCATATAACAAAACTTAGAAATTTATTACAATCAACTGTTGTGTTAGATTTAGGGCCAGTTTTTCAATCTCTGGTTAAAAGTTTAACCATGATTAAATAAACAATATTACATCGTTTTGTTGACAGCAATGATCTGTCATTTGACACTTCATTTCGTTTCAATATTGTTTATTTACTCATGGTTAAAATTTTAACCAGAGATTGAAAAACTGGCCCTTAACAAAATACGATATAATAATATAATAAAAAAATTTCACTTTTTAAAAACAACATAAATGATTTCTTTATATTCAAATTTATCACAACATACATCTATCTTAAGAATAGGCAGATACGGATGTTACGCAAAAATTGTGAATTACAAATATCGCAAAGATAATTCTCGAAGGGCTACAAGTCAAGACAGTTTTATCAATTTTAATCAACTGCGTATCTGACAATTTTCAAGATGTACCGATAAATATGTTACAAAAAAGACGAGAATAACTATTATAAACATGACAAGGAACAACAGTAATAAAATAAAAAATAAAACAAGTTTTAGGAGTATTGTACAAAAATCATTTGTCCTTTTTCTCTAAATAGGCCTTGAACCAGTCGAACATCTCTTGCTTTTGCTTAAGTTTTTCTTCGTGTCTTTTCTGCCTCTTAGCATCAATTTCATGAGCTAATTCAACAGGATTTTTGAAGCGTCTTTTTGGTGTGAATACCTTACTGCTGCCACTACCACAAGAGCTTTTTGGGGACAATCCAGAGTTAGCAATATTCTCTGGATGTGAAATTGGTAAATGCTCGATATTTTTTACTTTTGATGTTTTCTTTTGTATTTCAGCTTCTTGTCCATCTAATTTTGCTGGTTGGGTAGAGCATTCATTTGTGCAAGACGATTTATAGCTTGATACTCCACTACTACTAGCAGTAGCCAGTGGATTCATTTGTCGATTATTTTGGAAAATTTCATTTAAACTTTCATAAAATTTCCAACTTTTGTTATTATTTCCGGTCGATTTATTATGATTATGAATTTTTTTATATGTTGATTTCAAATTTCTCCATTTTTCATCACATTTGGTGCCGCTCTTTTCAACACCATAGGAGAGTAATTTTTCACTAATTTTCTGCCAAACATGTTTATTGGTCATATGTGGCGAAGTGAACAAATACTTGTATTCCTTGTAAACGGCTATCAATAATTTTATTTGTTCATCAGCCCATCTATCTACTTGCTCAGTCTGAGTTTGTGTGCAGATTTCTTGTGATTGCGTAGTAGGGCTTGGTAAACTAATATTTGTTAATGCTTTATTAGTTTCATCATAAAATATTTGGCGCATGGGCAGGTAAAGAGGTATAAGTTGAAAATGTGGAAAATTGAGAAACTGGATTTACAAGTATTATCGTGTTCCACAAATGTAGATATTATTAAATAAAAAACAAAATAAGACTTTATTATAGTTAAAATACATATAAAAACAAATTGTTAATAATCATGTTGTAAACTTTTTATATGGCAGAAAAACAAAAATACATATATCTTTTGGTACAAAAAAAAAACAAATTGTTGACTTATACCACTTTTCACAAAAAAAAAAAATCAAATTTTAGTCTTCCTCTTCGTTGGAATCAGTGTCTGGAAGTACGTTAACGGTATCACTTTTTGATGGAAGTCCCCTGTAGAATTAATGAAAATTTGGATCTATGTACGGTAGCAATTCAATGAGATTTTTCTTTTTTTGTCACTAATGGGTACTGATCCATCATAACAGATCGGTATGTTAATATTTTTTGCAGTAAGTTTACGTCCTTTTCGTCTATATTTGATTGTTGATATTTTTTTGTTATCTAATCCATAGAAAACTTAATTACAAAAACCAAAAAATACATAATTTTTAAATTTACATATTTCGCTTATATAAAGAGCTAATTTAATCGTACTTGATGTTTTATGCGCAGAATTGAATTCTCTTAAACTTTTATTTGAAGCATTTATTTCTAAAATTAAAATAACACATTTTTTTAAAGAAAAACTGATAACAGCTTCAAATAAAGTATCACTTCCGGTTAGACTATTTTAACCAAAATTTATTATGTTATTCCCATTGATATTAAAGTATCATATACCAAATTTGAAAAGTTTTGGATTATATTTTAATATAGTTTTTTATTAAAATCTATTATAGGCTTCAAGTAAAGTACCACTTCCGAAAGTTATGTAATTACCAAAAAGGGAGGTGCACAACTAGATGTTATAACAGTCCTAAATACAAAATTTTAACTTTCTACTGCTTCCCATTTTTCAGTTATGCGAGATATGTACGTACGTACATACGTCACGACGGAATTAGTCAAAATGGATTAAGGGATGGTTATTTCCGTTGAAATCTGGAAACCGAAATTTTTCGCTATTACAATACTTCCTTTACTTCGTACAAGGAAGTAATAAATAAAAGTCGGTTACAAAATACTGTACTATCCCTCAATAATCCGCTTTATTGATTAAATTATTTTTTATATTGAATAGTTAACTGCACTATTTGTTGGAACTGTTTCACTAGTAGTTGTTTTGCATAAACTCAGAATTTTTGCAGCTCTAGATGAGGCCATTGTTTTTACATTACTAGACTGTTGCTTAAACTAAATAGTGCAAATTTTAAGGTTTTTAAGGTTTAAGTCTATCGGGCGCAATAGGTTATACGTAATTTCTTTGTTCATCAAAGTAACGGTGTAAAAAGACATAAGTTAACTTGTGCCCATTTGCACGTCCATTTTTGTGTAATATATGGCTATTGACAAGATATAAGTAAAGTTATGCCTCTTTGCACAAATTCAAATATTATTTCGTGACTTGTATCCACTTTACACAGAGTGAGCATGCCCAGTGGAGGCTTGGTTTATTTATATCCGTTTGCACAAACAAAGAAAATGGTTTACTGAATCCACTAGTGCATTTAACTCTCTTTGCGCTAAAATGGACTTATACCCCTTTACCCGCCCATGCGCCATTTGTTCACAATTCTTAAAGCATTCATGATCCCCAACACTATTCAAATCATTTATGATTGCATTGCAGTGTGCACAATTGAATTCACTGTTGTATTCACTCTTGCAAAAAGAAAAATATATTATTAATTTTTACTTCAATAATTTAAACATAGTTACCATTATCACGAATTTTCGATAACACAACCTCACAAAGCAAACAAACTTCAAATACCGCCAATTCCATCTGTCAAATTGATGCAACTAACCGAAGTCATCGGGCTTTGAGCGCGATGAGTTTGGTGACTAACCAGACTCACCAATTTCAGGTCACCGCGTTCCATAAAAAAACTTTTTTCAGGAAATGAATATTTACGGAACGGAAAAACTCAATTTGGTGACTTTCAGGTATTTACGGAACATACTGAAAATGTACGAGGCAAGATATGTACAGGACGATGTATGTGCATTAGGAATTTGTATAAGACAATATTTGTATGTTATGAAAATGTACAAGGCAAGGTATGTACAGGGCGATCTATGTACATTATGAAACAATGTGTGTCCCTTATTTGTTTTGTTTGAATATGTAAATCAAGCTTTATGTTACAGTGCCATCTATGAGAGAAATTGTAATACACGACACAAATACATTATTATAACCTCACTTTACAGAATTTTGAAACAAGAACACAACAAAGATAAAAACAGTGTGCGTACTTGGCCGGTTTACATTTATATGTGAAAATAAATAGATTTCAAACATTGTTAGCATTACAATTGTTACATATGCAGGTATGAATTAGTTTTTTTTTTATTTGTTTTATTTTGCTAGTATTGCATCAAGTGTTTCTGTTTCAACACATAATTATCTAACGGTAACGGTAAAATCATGCTTGAAGAATTCTACTTTCTACTAATGTTTCTACATTTCCAAACATAATTTCTTCCATCGCACTTTCGTTATGAACAATGTACTACTGCTTCGTATAACTTCTCTGTGGGAAGACGTATCACGTTTTTATAGAAGTTCTTACAGAAATGCTCTGCACTGTTCAGAAAACAATCTGTTGTAGGGATTTATTTCGATAATTTGAACTTCTAATTGTTAATGTTATTATTACGACAGTCTATTGGTATTGGAAAAAGTTGCTAATAAAATATAAAAACTTGGATAAAAAATATCTTCTGATATTAATCAGAACAAGAAGTTTACTTTCATTATCATCGTTTTCATTTGTTCTAAATATAATCTTATTTGACTATTTGTTTTCCTTATATTTATTTATTTCATACTGTGTCGCATCGCATTTCCATGTTTACAAGAGTGAATTAAGTCCGGTGGAAGAAGTTTTACAGTATTATTATTCTTTTCGTAATATCATACTGTTATTATGACATAGCAGGACTAAAAACAAAAATTAAAAGATAGATATAACGGCCTAGGCCGTTATTTTTTATAACAGTCGCCTATAATTAAGGATCAGGTGTTCCTAGAAAAATAAAAGCATACTCATGGACAGTTGTGTAGGAGAATTTATAAACTAACCTAAAAAGTTGTTCGTTATGACATACTGGGTGTGCCATATAACATTACGTTCTTGAATATCTCGAAAACAATGCATCTTAACAAAAAGTGTGCCGAATCAAAACCTTCATAGTTTTTGGGGGGACATCAGATTCTGACAAAATAGCCCCCCGACCCCCCAGGGGGGCGGGAAAGGGGGTCAACTGAAAAATCTTAAATGGGACCCCTATTTTTTATTGCAGATTCGGAAAGAGCGTAAAAAAATATGTTGGTTTTATTCGGAAACTTTTTTGTACTCCCATCATGTGGCGCTATGATCGTAAAAATGTAAATATTACTCCTCAACTGACTATGGACAACTCGATTTCATCAGAAATTAATTCTACAAATTTGTGTATTTATTGAAACAACAAACGTCATTTTTATCAATTTATTAATAAAAAATTAATCGGTTAATTTTTTTCTACCAAATTCACATTTTTACGATTGCAGCGCCACCTGTTGGGAGTACAAAAAAAGTTTCCGAATAAAACCAACATATTTTTTACGGTCTTTCCGAATCTGCAATAAAAAATAGGGGGTCCCATTTAAGATTTTTAAGTTGACCCCCTTTCCCGCCCCCCTGGGGGGTCGGGGGGCTATTTTGTCAGAATCTGATGTCCCCCCAAAAAATATGAAGGTTTTGATTCGGCACACTTTTTGTTACGATGCATTGTTTTCGAGATATTCAAGAACGTAATGTTATATGGGACACCCAGTAGAAGAATTTTGTTATTCCTAAATGTTTAAATTTTATGTTATTACAAAAAATCTTGAATGCCACACGGCAGATATGCAAATAACGAACTCGAATGATTATAAACCTCAGTCGCGTCCGTTATTTACCTCATATCGGCCTAATGACGTTAATAACTATTTCGGTACTGTATTGTTACTAAGCAACCTACTTGTTATTTGAACTATCATATGTCAAACATAATTATATAGGTATACCGGGAGTTTTTTTTATCAGTAAACATAGGGTATATCATTGCCATAGTTACGGTATGAATGTTTGACAGCAATGTATTGAAGCGTTTATTTTATGAGAAAACATAGGCGTTTAACAAGGGAAGCAGTTTTTGGTAAATACAAAGGTCTGGCAATAAATCAAGCCATGCTATTGAACATGATAATAGTACATTACATCTTGTACATTATTTAATATTAATTACTTTAATAATATTGCAAAAATTACAATAAATTGTCATATAAATGTTTCACTTTTTTATTATTCAATATCAAAAGATTTGCAAATGTATCGGAGGTGCAGTGGTTATAACAGTTGCGTCTAAAATTTTTGGTTGGGGTTCGATTCTCCGTTGGGATAATTATTTCATTTTTTTTACATAAAAATTGTTGAACTTTTAAAAATCAGTTTATATTTTCATATTACAATCATTTAAAAATAATAATATTTTAATAAATAAAGAGAAAATAATTGAGAATAATTGATTACAAAAATCAAAATATTAATACAATAACAATGCATTGTATTTCCTTTGATATTAAAAAAAATAACTGAAATATAATAAATTTGTGTAGATATTATGTTTTTACTGTATTTATCAAAAAAAAAAATACAATGCATCAATATTTTGATTATTGTAATCAATTATTCTCAATTATTTTCTCTTTATTTTTTACAATGTTATTATTATTTTTATATGATTGTAATATGGAAATATAAACTGATTTTTAAGTTCAACAATTTTTATGAAAAAAAAAAAAATTATCCCAACGGGGAATCGAACCCCAACAAAAAATTTTAGACGCAACTGTTATAACCACTGCACTACCAAGATATTTGCAAATCTTTTGATATTGCATAATAAAAAATTGAAACAATTATTTATTAGACAATTTTTACAATTTATTGTAATTTTTGCAATATTATTAAAGTAATTAATATTAAATAATGTACAAGATGTAATGTACTATTATCATGTTCAATAGCATGGCTTGATTTATTGCCAGACCTTTGTATTTACCAAAAACTGCTTCCCATGTTAAACGCCTATGTTTACTCAAAAATAAACGCTTCAATACATTGCTGTCAAACATTCATACCGTAACTATGGCAATGATATACCCTACGTTTACTGATAAAATAAACTCTCGGTATAGGGTGTTAATTAAAAAGCGGGTCATAAGCGTTTAACATGGAAAATCAGTTTTTCCTTGCGCAAAACTTCCCATTTATTTTAAAACAAATATGTTTCAAATAATATTGTAGAGAATTAAAATCTACACCTAAATCACTAATCAGATTTTAAGACATGACTTACAGATAAATACAGTGTGTTAAAAAAATCCTAACTCGGTGTAGTCCAATCAATGAAGACCAAAAAAGACCTTTGTCTTACAAAAGGTGGGGAAAATCGATTTTTACATGTTGTTTGGGTCGACACGGGGATGAAAAATTCAAATTTGTGACCTTGGGGAGGCTCGGCGTATCGCCCGTATCAAAATTTTATAATATTACAAAATTAAAGCACGAATATTTTTGTACAAAAAGCTTTCTTTCATTTTTTACCTAGGATGAACTCTCAAAGTGTTATGTTCAAAAATAGTTAACCAGAATAACAATTTATGAAAGAAAGTTAAATCACTCAAAATATAAACAATATTAAATATTTAATAATTAGTCTAATAAGTTTTTTTATTAAAACAGTTTACATGCGTCGTGGCATCGAAAGAAGTAAATTATGGATGATTTTTAAATAATTTTTGTCAACCCTTTCCTACAAATTCATCTACTACTGTGACCCGGTTAAAGATATACAATTTCGCAGTTTAAAATTTTAATTCAGCATTGAATTCTCCTTCATGTCATGTATTACACGATTTTTGCTCCGACGAGCAGTTCGAGAGTTATTAATAATTTAAACTTACACGAAATTTCCCTAAAATTTTGAACTGTAAATCGGCTTAGTTTCCATTTTTTCTTCTGAAATTTGGACACAATTAAAGATAACATTATTACGCATTTAATACGTGTGGAAATTTTATTAAAATGATAAAATGAGATCTCAACCGGTTTGTTGGCAAATATGAATATTGAACCACAAACTTCGCGCACTTAATACAAAAATAACTAATTTGCAAATTATGCAATATTTTTGCATCTACATTTTGTTATATTATTATATTTTTTTCCGTTTTTTTTCTAATTTTATTGGGAATAAAAGTTATTTTTGGAGAATATTTTACCGCATATTTTAATAACAAAACTAAAAATAATATTTTTATATCTAATTATCTTTAAAATCTGTATATAGAAACCAAACTTACAGCCCGTTTCTCAAAAAAGTTTAAGCTAATACAAATTTTTGGATTAGTGAATTCTATTCTATTCCAGTATTTGAAATTTAATATTCAAAATATCAAAAAAGGAACTAGGAATAGATTAGAATATATTTTAAGATATAAACTGTCAAAATTATAATAGAATTCGCTAATCAAAAAATGAGGATTAGCTTACACTTTTTTAAGAATCGGGCTGATTAATTTTAAAGTGTAAGCAAAATAATCACGCGCGACCACTCACGTAACATTTTTCTAGCGACCACCGGCGGATTTGTACTAGGGCAATGAGGTATTGCAATAAGAGTTAATATATCTTTAAAATAAATAAATAAATAAATCATCAAGGCATATTACCCATTTCTGGGTGTGCACTCTCCACACCAGCTATGAGTGCCCGTGTTGTAGATACTGGCAATATATCTTTTTGTTCTGAAATTCAAATAGGTACGTTCTATAGTTTTATAAATAAATTTCTGTGTACCTATATTAGCAATTTAAAAGTATACAGTGACAGAACTGGAAACACAAAAGTACAAAAATATTTAAAATTTCATATTTAATTATAAAAATATTTATGTATGCTTACAGTAAAATGACTTTGACAAATGAAAATTTGATTTTATAAATGGGCGCGTTCAGCACCCCGGCAGCGATGAGCACCTCTGCGTGCCGATGATTGCCGAATGCAATTGCTGGACCAATTACATTCGTCCATTCATTGTGTTCGTCAGTGGTTCGTCAAACTTCGGAGGTCAGCGATGAGAGGTGCTGAACGCGGCCAGTGGTTTTATATTTACTTGACATCATCGCTTTCGGAGTCTATATCTATCCATCGCGGGCTCACACTTGATCCTTGCTCTTTTGCTAATCGGTGTTTGGCGGCAATTTGAATGTTAGTGATCTGTGGGTGTGACCAAAAGTTAGGTTATTTTGGTTGTTTTTTTTTTCTATTCATTTTAAGTTTTATGTTGTTTTAATTTTGCTGCATTTTGTTTTACTCTTTTAGTATGTTTTGTTTATTGTTCTTTTAATTTTTACTGCAGCTTTGAACTTTTTAATATTTATTGTGATGTATGTATTATCATTTGTGTTTTGGTATGTTCTAGTTTAGATTTTGACTTTTGAAGTAAACCCCGTGTAGTGGAAGTTTGTTATAATTAAAATGTTAAGCATATTTATTGTTTAATATAGCAACGTCTTCGTTCTTTCTTAATAGATAACTTTAGTTTATACTATTCATTAACCTTTACATTTTGTACTTCATTTGTCTATCGCAGAAGATATGTGGTAAAGTGACAATTTGTCCTTGGATGCTATACATTCCACAACTCAACAAACTACCACTACAAGGGGTATGATTTACTTAAATCTAGCAAAACACATCCCATAATACAACACAAACACAACAAATATTAAAGTAAGTAAAACACACACGGATTGGCCACAGAACAGGGATCACGTGTGAGCCCGGGGATCCATACTATACAGACTGGTAAAATGAAATGAAATTTTCTGCTCTTCTGTTCATTTTATGGCAAAAACTGTAAAGTAAAAAACTGTACAAAATTAAAAGTTACATATAAAACTGTTTCTACATGTTTTATTATGTTTTTGATTTCTTCGCAATTTTAAAAAGAAATATAAAATTTTTTGTTCATTAGTAGCAATGGCCATGGAATTTGTTTTCTTTTCACCTCCCGCTATCCTTGGTACGGGAGTTATAGTAATTGTGCTAAAAATCGCATGTTGAAATTTTGGTAAATGACCACGTTTTTAGGTGTCCCTAGAATCCAATTTTAACATTTTCACGGTGTGTGTGTGTGTGTGTGTGTTTGTGTGTGAGGATTTTATCAACGCTCTAACTCAAATACTATCATTCAGAAAATTCTGAAACCTTGTATTTCGAACCTATTCTATTATGGAAAGAAACCATTAGATTTTGGTGTAAATCGGGTAATCGAAAATTACAGATAAATTTCACTGTCAAAAAACCTATCATTTCAAATTGGCAATGATGACATTTTAAAAAGAAAATAGTAGATAAAACAATAGTTATATGCAAAGGAACTTAATATAGTTTGCAGCATTAATAAATATGTGGGTTAGTATTTAAATTAATAAAAATTAAATAGCGGGAGGTATTGTGTTCGCCACATCAGATTTTTTTTTGTTTTCATAAATTATCTGTAAACGTCAAACATCATCAAAAGACATAAATTAAATAATGAATGTTTATTGGAATGAGAAACGTGTGTATTTTGTAAAGGAATATTATGATGGAAATAGTTATAAAATAATACGGAATACATTTTCCATAAATCAAATTGACGTTTGACGTTTATAAACAATTTATGAAAACTAGAACAAAATGAAAACAAGTTCCGTGGCTATTGCTACTAATGAAAATTGAAAATTGTTTATTCTTTTGTCATAATTCACGATTATCTAGACTAAAATCTCATAAAAACAGGAACTTTAGAATTAAATGTTTTGTTTAGGTGAAGGGCTAGAATAATCATTTCACATGATTTAGATACAGAATCTAAATCCCTATAACTTTTATTTGAAGTATTTGGCAACGTTTACGCAGGGAACAGGAAATGTAGAGCAATATGTGTGCAGCTCGGAATTTATATCCTTGATATAACATTTAACTTGAAAAAAGGGCTTTTCTCAAATACCTATTGTCTGTCCCGTAAGATATTATGGTGTGCTTTATACATATAATTTTGGAGCATAACATTTTGAATTTACATATTTTTATTTAGTAATCGACTAAAATTTATTTTAAATCAAACTAACACTTTTTACTTTATGTTTCAGACAATTATCAAGTCGATAAGAATTCTTATGTGAATCTGTTCCAATTGTGGAACGAATCTTCACTCGGTTCGTAATTCACATCAAGAAGAGTTCATGGACACTCAACTGCAGCTAGTTAGCGCTGCGGCGAAAGACAATGACACAACAACAACAAATTATCAAAATATTGACAACGTTTATATTAAGGATGAACCGCTGGAAGTATCTTCCGAGGACCAAGAATTGTATGAAAATATATTGCTTAGGATAAAGAATGAAGAATGTATAATTGATAGTGACAACCCAGATATTATAAATAATGATATTGGGAAAACTGGAAATACTAATTCAAACATTTTTTATTGTTCAAAATGTAATAAGAGTTTTAAGCAGAAGCACATCCTAAGAATTCATAATATGAACATACACAATGAAATTATTGAAATTGAATGTAGAATTTGTAAAGAATTATTTGCTGTAAATCGAGAATTAAAAAATCATATGAAAGTTATTCATGGTATAATTAAGGAAATTCAATGTGCTACATGTAAAAAAATGTTTGCTACAAAGTCTGAAATGATAAGACACGCGAAAATTCACACTGGAGTAAAGGAATTCCAGTGTAGTATTTGTCATGCATTATTTACATATAAAACTAGTTTAAACGCCCATGTGAAAATTCATAGTGAAATTAAAGACTTTGAATGTACAATATGCAATAAACAATTTACAGAACGTAGTATTCTTTCTAAACATATGGATATTCATAATAATAAATGTAGTAGATGCGGTAAACAATTTACAAATCGTAGCGAACTATCTAAACATAGGAAAGTCCATGCTGTAATAAAAGACTACAAATGTACCATATGTAATAAAATATTTTCATATCGTGCTAGTCTAAATTACCATATGAAAATTCATAGAGGAACAAGAGACTATAAGTGTACAATATGTAATAAATCATTTATACATAAAGGGACTCTATCACAACATTTGAAAATTCATATTGGAATTAAAGAGCATCATTGTTTGGTCTGTAAAAGTTCGTTTATGACGAGTTGTCATCTCAAAAGGCATATGAGAAACGTTCATAAATATTTAAATAATTCCAGTTGACATATTTATAGTGATTGTAAATTTAAAAAAAAAAAAACATTTAAAATTATGTGAAATAGATATTTGTAAACAAATACTTTTAACTATTGCTTATAAATAATATACATATTGAATATATAGGGTTTTTACAAGCTGGAGACCGACACTCCCGAACATAGGACTTTAACGTGCAAAATCATTTTTTTTAAATATTTGTTTGAATACAAACTATGTTCTGGTTTAGAATCATATTTTGATAGGTTTGATATTATTATTATTAAATAATGAAATTTAATATATTTCTTAAAACTGCATTTAAAGTGAAAGCAAGGCTTGTGCTACAAGCCGTGTTTTAATTTTTGGGAACATGAACCATTCTCATTATTAAGAGATACAAACAATAACAATTTTTTCTGTCATAAATTGTCATACTTGCCGTCAAATAAGTATGGACTGAAGATTTCTATATTGTTGCCAATTTATAGGCAATGTTGAAAATGTTGAGTTATGAAGAAGCGGCAACACCGCAGGGCAATGTACAGGGTGTGGAGATTGGAAAAAGTTGAGCATCAGTCCATACTAATTTGACGGCGAGTATACAAGCATTTATTTTTGTATGAATTATCGTATAATAAATAAATATATTATTCAAAATATTCAACATTTGATTATTTTTAATTTTTTAAATAGGTACTTTCGGAATAATATTGACTATTCAGTAGTATATATACAGGGTTTAAATTTTAAAACGGGTCATAGGGCTATAACATAGAAAAATAGTTTTTAAGATGCCAAAAGTTTCGATATTAATTTTTTGAAAAAATAATTAGTGCATATTATAAAGAAAAGTTATCACTTTGGAGGAAGCAAATAGAAAATGAAAACTTATCACATTTTGAAAGTTGCCAATCTCTGTTGCTAAACTCACCTAATTTAAAATTTGCAAAATATTCTGAACAAATTACAATTTTAGAAACGGAATTCCATAAAAGATTCTCGGATTTCAAAGACTGTGAACTTCAATTTCGTCTTTTTAGTTCACCAATGTCTATTGATGTTAGCAACATTGATAATAATCTTCAAATGGAATTGATTGAAATACAGTGTGATACTTTGTTGAAACAAAAATATGCAGAAGTTGGGATTCCACAGTTTTACAGTTATTTATCTGAAAATAAATATCCAAAAATGTTGTCTTTTGTTGCACGTATACTAGCTATGTTCGGTAGCACTTATTTATAAGAACAGTTATTTTCTGTTATGAAAAATAATAAATCACTTGAAAGATCAAGATTAACGAATCAGCATCTTTCCTCGATTTTGAGAATATCATCTTCTCAAACAATCCAACCAAAATTTGAGGAGTTGATTAATGATAAACGATGTCAAGTGTCTTCCAAGAAATAATACTTTTGTTTTTGTTAGGTATTACCTTTGTATTACTATTTTAAAATGTCTGTTATAGTTTTTTTATTTCGCTTTTGTATATAATGTTCGTTACTTTTTATTATCATTAAATACATTATTTCTAATAGTGGATTATTTTTATGTTCTTATCCATTTAAAGATATTTGACCTTGAACCGAAAACTATTACCGAAACATCCCCCCCGTGCGGCCCGCAGCAAAATGCAAGATAGCTCAAGTGGCCCGTGGTACGAAATGGGCGTGGTCTACGGTGGCACTATCATTAATAGTATAGCTTGCGGACACTCATGTGACGAAGCGAATTAGCCAATCAGAACCTGGGGAGAAACTGTCACATCGAAGCTCAGAGAGCTGGGCAGCTTTCCAAATTCAAGGGTACCGTAATTTAAGAGTGTAGTGTGTTTTGGAAGAATGAGTTTTGTTGGAATAAAAAATTAAAATTAAATTTTAAAAAATTAACAAAACTACTTATAATTACAACATTAATGCCAAGCCCCCTCTGACAGTAAGATTGTTAGTTTTAGAACGATTTTGAGTAATTTCGTACTCTGTAGTAGAGTTTTGGAACGCAACCCTGAAGTTTGTTTTGGTAGCGTGTTCAGAGGTCATGAGTTTTGTTTTTATACTGTTTTTAGTGCGTATTGAGTTATTTTAATTTTTTTGCCAAACTATGAAAACAAAACGCATAATACGCTATAAATCAAAACAAACTTCAGCTCCCCGTCCTTCAAACTGACAGGTTCTCCCCAACGACCAAAAATACAAATAGACAAAACATGCTCTATACTTCACTATAAAATAAATAATTACCCATATAAAATTATTTTTATCCTTTCCTTATACTAATATCAATATGTTTCATGCATTTTATAATTTATTTTTGTTTATTGTAATTCAAATGATTCAAATATAGTACAATGTACATGATTACAGAACAAACAGTGACATCTAGCGGTTACTTCAGAAGGCGACTTTGTATATCTCTATCCTTAGCTGTCTCTTTCTGTCCAGCGGAAAACAAAACAAATGCTATGAAGTTCTGTCTATTTGTATTTATGGTCGTTGGTTCTCCCCAAGTTCTGATTGGCTAATTCGCAAGCTATATTCGAAACAGAAGTTTTCTATACAAATTTTAGTGGTTCATTTAAAAAGAAAATATTTATGTAATTCTTATTTCTTACTTGATATTACTATTTTTGTGTGTAAAGAAAAGTAATTAACCTCTTGTTGCTATAATAAATACCTTCTCCGCCTGCCGCCGCCGCCACCTACACTCTACTTTTATCCTGTATGTTCGCGGCAACAGCCAACATTCTCAAATGTTTTTGGTTGTGTTTACGCTAGCGCGTGCTTTCCGCGTCAAGGTCAGAGATACATATCGCTTGATTACACTATATCAATAATTCTGTACTCTATTATAATTTGTATTATAGATGGCACTGTAATATGAAGCTAGATTTACACAATTTTTCTTTTAATGGAATTCGTAAATAAAACTGTTTTTTATTTATTTTGTTTATAAAAATTAATTGTAATAATCTACGATTTTCCATTAACCAAATCACTTACTTAAATCAACTTTAACCGGCTCATAGTTCATTTGCTCAACGCTCACCGAATACCGCTCGCCAATGTATACGCGGCCTTACGTACGGGATCATCTCTAATCTGTCAATTAAGCTAGGTGGGTTGAAGATTTTAACTCTTGTGTTTTGTTTTCAGTTGTTTTTCTTGTGTTGAAAAATGCCTCAGAGCCATAGCATTAAGTGTTGTGTTCCAAACTGTGCTGCTGTCGGTAAGTACTTGTACTTACATAATGTATAATATTATAGTAAAATCATTTGTTGGTGCAAAAGCTTTATGTTTTGGACTTGTTAAATGTTTGCAAAAATGAGAATTCAATATTTTATTTAAAAATAAACAATTTCATGTTTATATAGATAATTATTGGCTGGCAATGTAAATATCATTTCTGTGTTCACTAGTAATTAAGAAGATTGATGCTACAATCGTATGTTTTCAATTTCAGATGTGAATAATCATAGATTTCCAAATCCAAGAACACACATGGATGTATATAATTTATGGATAGAAGCATTGGGAATGGAAGAATTACGTGAGAAGGGTCCCACTTTTGTGTATCAAAGCAGACGTCTGTGTTCAGCTCATTTTGCACCCTCGTGCAAAAGTCCAGGAAATCCACATTTGCATAAGAATGCAGTTCCCACTTTGAATCTTCCAAATAAAACTTTACATAGAAAAGACAGGATTTCACCCGTGAAAGATAGTGTTTATGAAAAACATTTCCGTGAAGAAGATATAAAAACATGGAGTGATGAAATACATACGGTAAGAATCTTTTTGAACTGTTAGGGTGACGGTGTAATGATTGTAAAAGGTTTTTAGGTTTTTTTTTTTTATTTGTTTTTATATATTGTGGCTGGTAGTGCGATCTCGGTTTTAACTAAAACGCTGTTTTAAGAAATGTCAAATTCAAATTTCAATTTTTAATTTCATCCTTATGTTTAAAGAATGAGTTTTTTTTAAATATTTGTTTGAATACAAACTATGTTCTGCTTAAAAATCATATTTTGATAAATTTGATATTATTTATTTTTGTTATTAAATAATGAAATTTGACATTTCTTAAAACAGTGTTTTAGTTAAAACCGAGCTCGCACTACCAGCCTATAGTTTTATTATAAAACTTTTAATTCACCTATAGTTTCCACTTCGATGGTTATAAATTAATTCAAACATAATGACTGGTAGCATTTACTCAAAATTTTAGTGACCCTAACCCATGCCCTAACCATTTAAAAATACATTGGTATTTTGGTATGTTTAAAAAACAAATGAATTTGATATTTTAGTTAGTTCTGATAACGTACAAGTCCAAGTTCGGACAAAGGACTAGTGCGTTAACAGGCCTTACGATACATGTTTATTATGCTATAGAGGTAATTTACAATGAGATTTTTAAAAACTGCTACTTGTTAAAAATGTGACTTGGGTTTTTTTTTTTTGTGAGTTATGTTGGTAGCGCTTTCTCGCTAATAACTGCAATGAGGTATTGCAAAAAATATTAACATGTTTATTTTATTCGCTAATAGGCATATTTTAACCTCATAGTTTTATTTAATATAAAAACAATTTAAAGTATTATGCATTCAAAACGTTGCCGAAATTGTGACGTATCCGGGTTCAAGCCATTGTATGGAACGCCGTTTTAATATTTATTCTATATTTAAAGATATGTTAAATTATATAAAGACGTCATTAAATGAAATAAAGACGTCTTTAATTCATTTTTTGATGTTCTTGTAATATTTTTTGATATCCAAAATTGTTTTAAAGACGTCTTAAATTCAAATATTTATAGATAACAAAAATTCTTTTTTAGATATCAAGAAATGAATTAAGGATATCAAGAATTAAATTAAGGATATCAAAAATTGAATTAAAGATATCAAAAATTGAATTCTGGATATCTAAAATTCAATTCTGGATATCACATCTCCATAAATAACATGTCCTAAATTCTAATTTTTGGCGTCCTAAATTAATTTTTGATATCAAGAATTGAATTATGGATATCACATCTCCGTAAATAACATGGCCAGAATTGACGTCCTAAATTCATTTTTGATATCAAGAATTGAATTATGGATATCACATCTCCGTAAATAACATGTCCAGAATTCGAATTTTTGATATCAAGAATTCGGTGCGCCATCTAGTTTAAAGTGACTGAATTACTTTGTGTCGGTAAATCAGATTTCCTCAGCGAAATCATAATAGCGTTGGTTTAAATTCTGCCTTAGGATTGGTCAAAATGCAAACCTATTTCACAAAAACGAAAAGAATCACCAGTTTGTTGGCCTTTATCAAATAAAATCTACAGAATTAATGATGTATACATTTAGTCATGATTTCGCTAAGGAAATATGACTTACCGACACAAAGTAATTTAGTCATTTTAAACTAAATGGCGCACCGAATTCTTGATATCAAAAATTCGAATTCTGGACATGTTATTTACGGAGATGTGATATCCATAATTCAATAGGGTAGTTGCGCATTTTCCAATTTATTTATTTTCTGAAAGAATTATTCAAGTTATTTACTTTAATACAAGTTTTACGTCTGGCAACTGTATATTTTTCAAAATATAATTTTTTTAAAAAAGATTCTTATTTCAAATTTTCCGTGTGTGACGTGTATTTTTAATACCAATCACAGTCTTTCTTGCCCTAGCGGTATACTCTCGGTAGTACACAAGTACACTCTGTACGCAATATTACTATTTTTTATCTAAAAAGATTTATATTTTCACACAAATTCATTAGTTTCATTACCTTGTCTTAAATTTGCTGATACAGAAAAGAAAAATAAAATTTTATTTTAACACGAATCAGTCGTCCAACTGCGTCCAACACGTAAAACACGTAAAACATAGGTTAAAAGTCACTAAAAATGACATGTACATTCCCTGAGTGTGTGGCCACCTTCTGGCAAAATTATGAAGTTTATCTTTATAAGAATTAAACATCTTGAAAATATCTGGTATTCAAGTAAATAATTATAAAATAAACGTACTGTTAAATAATACTTTTGTATCTGTTATTTTACTTTTAGAATTATACTGTAAATATTTGTATGATACAATTAAAACATAATTCAACTTGTTCGCTTTGTCGTGGTATTACAACAAGCTTATATGAGTCATATAGACTTGGTCGAACTATATAATTATTAATACTCTACTTCACAAGAATTCCACCGCGAACTTCATTTATGGAAATTATGAATGAAAAGTTTTATATTTTCTAATAATTTGTACATTAATATGTTTAGAATTAGTTTATATTTCATAATTAATAGGAAAAAACAACATTTATTTTTTTCGCAACTACCCTATTCTTGATATCAAAAATGAATTTAGGACGTCAAAAATTCGAATTCTGAACATGATATTTACGGAGATGTGATATCCATAATTCAATTCTTGATATCGAAAATGAATTCAGGACGTCAAAAATTCGAATTCTGGACATGTTATTTACGGAGATGTGATATCCATAATTCGATTCTTGATATCAAAAATGAATTTAGGATGTGAAAAATTCGAATTCTGGACATGTTATTTACGGAGATCTGATATCCATAATTCAATTCTTGATATCCAAAATTAATTTAAGATGTCAAAAATTCAAATTCTTGATATCAAGAATTCATTTAAGGATATCAAGAATTGAATTAAGGATATCAAAAATAGAAATAAAGATATCAAAAATTCAAATACAGATATCCAAAATTGAATTCTGGACATGTTAAATTTACTTTTTGATGTCGAAAATTCAGTACCGTTTTAAGATGTCTAAAATTTAATTTTTGATATCTATAAATGTATTTTTGATATCCTTTATTCAATTCTGGATATCTAATATTCAATTTTTGACATCCTAAATTATTTAAGGATGTCTGAAATTAATTTTAGACGTCCTTAATTATTTAAAGATGTCCATAATTCAATTTTTGATGTCTTTTAATAATTAAGGATATCTGAAATTAAATTTTTGACGTCTTTAAATAATTGAAGATGTCTTTAAATGTAGAATAAATAGTAAAACGGCGTTCGATACCAATGAAAAACAAGTTGCGCCATAGATCTTACATGATCGATGAATCTATCACTACCACTACAGGCGTATTTATGCAGCCATTTTCATTTAAGGTGGATTTATGCAGCCATTATCATTTACATTTAATTTAATTTAATTTTCATTAAAAAAAAAAAAAAAAAATGTATGTAAACCAATGTAGTCATGCATGCACCATTTTCATTTATGTTTTCATTTATCTCTCATTCTCATTTATTTTTAAAGATGGCCAATTTTTATCTAATAAATGAAAACTTAGATAATTTAGCATAATATGAACTAGATACGAGATGCCGGGAACTCTTAAGATTGAGAGAGATAGATATTGGCGTAATATTCGTACTGAGCATGTGCGACATGCGAAACGTGCCGAGCTCCGAGCAGTTTTATTCGCTGGGCATGGGGCAGTGGAGCTGTCGGCTGGCTGCTTCTTATTTGTGGTCTGTTTTTCTGTGTTGGTGCTATGAACGTTATTCAATTATTAATCATAAATTGTGCATTTTGTCATAGAAAATCATATTCTGCCGAACTGTTTAATATATCTTTTTACAACAACAACAAGATGGAAATATTTTAGAATCCCATAGGCTACAGGACATTAAGTTAATTTTAAATGAATACATTAATGTTACGATGAATCGTATATGTAAAAATATTGTAAAGAAGACAGGTATCCGCCAAAAATGTAACAAGTACCTAGTACAATTTGGACACGAATAAAAATATAATTTTTTTCATTTTGTTTCTTTTTATTTCAAACAGTACACTCCCTCCAGAATACTTTCCTGGTTCGCCATTGCTTTGCATTTCTTTCAAATCTGGAGTCTGCACACATCTAATTCTCCGCTAGTTTGTTCGTTCTCCACCTTCCTCTTAACAATATTTATATTTGCATCTCTCTCGATCTTAAGCGGTTCCGTAGATTGCATTATACAGCATAGGTCTTCTCATATCTAGTTCATATAATGCTATAAAATGTATGAATTAAAATTATAAATGGCGCATGCTTGACCTCTGTGAAGTTGGCTCCCACATTTTTAGCACAATAAAAAATATTTAGAGTTCTGGGTAGATATAGAAGAGTTCTTGAGTTCCTCAAAGTATTAGTAATAGTTCTGATGTTTTAAGCCCATAATAGGGGTTTCAAAGTTTTCGGGCGCTAACTTCACGCAGCGCCCACATTTCCGTAAAAAAGAGTTCTGAGGGTGTCAACTGACTAAAATAGAAGAGTTCTAGAGTTCCTTAAAGTATTAGCAATAGTTCTGAAGTTTTAAGCCCATAATAAGGGTTTTAAAATTTCCGGGCTCAAACTTCACGCAGCGCCTACATTCCCGTAAAAAAGAGTTCTAATGGTGTCAACTGACTAAAATAGAAGAGTTCTAGAGTTTCTTAAAGTATTTTCAATAGTTCTGATCTTTTAAGCCCGTAATAAGGATTTCAAATTTCCGAATGGAATTCTGTATAGCGTGGTACAGTTCTGCGCCCAAATATATAAATTGAATAAACAAATGAACTTAAAGTGTTATTTTACATATGATTTTAGAGTTCCAAATAGAGTTCTATATCGCGCTATAATAGTTTTTCCCGGAACTATGTAAATTTCCTTGCAAATAAACATATGGTATTATTTAACACTTGATTTGAGAGTTCCAAATAGAGTTCTGTGTAGAGCTGTGTAAATTCATACTTTAAGTTAATTTGCTTGGATGTTTACGTAATTCCGGACAGAATTATTATAGCGCTACACAGAACTCTATTTGGAACTCTCAAATTAAGTATAAAATAATACTATAAGTTCATTTGCATGGAAATTTACATAGTTCCGAGCAGAACTATTATAGCGCTACACAGAACTCTATTTGGAACTCTCAAATTAAGTGTAAAATAATACTATATGTTCATTTGCGAGGAAATTTACATAGTTCCGGGCAGAACTATTATAGCGCTACACAGAACTCTACTCGGAACTCTCAAATTAAGTGTAAAAACGTACTTTAAGTTAATTTGCTTGGAAATATTCATAGTTTCAGGCAGAATTATTTTGGTGTTACACAGAACTCTATTTGGAACTTCCATATTAAGTGTAAAATATTACATGTTCATTTGCGAGGAAATTTACATAGTTCCTGGCAGAACTAACCACTGGTGGGAATCCCTGTACATTTTTTAAGGAATACATTTGGAAATACTGTCAGTACATGGCAATAGTTAGGAATACTAGGGAATACGTGTCAGTATTTGGGAATAAGTAGCAATACTCGGGAATACTCGGCAATAAGTGGTAATACGTACAGCAATACAGAGAAATACATAATTTCTCTGCGAAAAGCGAGGCAAAAAGACTATTAATTTCAAGCTTTAACTTATTTGAGTGGATAGACTGTGCAGTGAATTAAATATAATTAAACGTGTTACAGTAGTTATTTATGCATTTTATTGATTTACTAAGAAAATATGAAAAATATCTTCATGAGAGTAAAGTCAACTTTAAATGAAACAATTTAGCACATGATGCTTCAAAATTTTATATTTATTTATAGTATATTTGCATATTTCTATCTTTCAACTGCGTGTATAATCTTTTCTGTTATGCATACATGCGCTTTATCTGTTTCTTATTACGTTACAGGTAAATTTATATTTACCGAGTTTCTTATACCCTTATTTTTTTTTATTTATTTATCAACTACAGTGTGTCCCATTTAGAGGTGCCACCATTGGGATCTCGAGAACTATAAGAGATACGATGTCAGTTAAATGGAACTTTTTGTGCGCCTTTGGGAGGCCATCTCAGACGCGCTTTTGTTTTTCCAAAAATTCTCGTAGGGCACTAGATAATGACGAAAAACTGAATATTGTTGATTTTTTCTTTTTCAAATAACGTCTAAACTATTAGTAATTAAGAAACACGTTTCAAATATAAAAGATAGATATTTTTATTAACTAACCAGTGGCGTACGAAACAAATTTTTATATCCGTAAATTTTCGAGAAATAACACAAACTTATATTTTTTTTAAATGGAACCCATATCTGATTTCAGTCTCAAAAAAATCATTATTTTTTTCTCTTTTCAATAATGTAAGGGTTATATATCTTTTGTATTTTTGTACGTTTTTCTCAATTACTAATAGTTTAGAAGTTACTTGAAAAAGAAAAAATCAACAATATTCAGTTTTTCGTCATTATCTAGTACCCTATGAGAATTTTTGGAAAAACAAAAGCACATCTAAGATGGCCTCCCAAAGGCGCACAAAAAGTTCCATTTAACCGACATCGTATCTCTTACAGTTTTCTAGATTCCAATGGTGGCACCTCTAAATGGGACACACTGTATACACGTTTATATTAGATTTACAAATTACATAAAAAATAGGAAATTCAAACAAAAACTCAATTGTACTATTTCTAATCGAGTGATGTCTATATGCATATGAACGTTTTCCAAAATTTGGATTCTGTTGTGGCCAGAACGAAACATTCCGTCAATTCGATGTATTTTATTTTGTACAAATCCCATACCAAAAGTTCCTTGAAAAAGATTCTATACCGGGAGTTTATTTTATCAGTAAACATAGGGTATATCATTGCCATAGTTACGATTTAAATGTTTGACAGCAATGTATTGAACCGTTTATTTTATGAGTAAACATAGGCGTTTAACATGGGAAGTTGTATTTTGTAAATACAAAGTGTCCGCCAAATGATCAAACCATGTTATTGAACATGATAATAGTACATTACATTTTCTATATTATTTAATATGAACTGCTTTAATAATATTGCAGTAAATTACAGAAATTGTCAAATAAATAATTGTTTCACTTTTTTATTATGCAATATGAAAAGCTTTACAAATGTCTCCGGTGGTGCAGTGGTTATAACAGTGGTGTCTGAAATTTTTGGTTGGGGTTCGATTCCCTGTTCGGGTAATTATTTTATTTTTTTTACGTAAAAATTGCTGAACTTATAAAAATCGATTTCCATATTACAATCATTTAAAAATAATAATTACATTGTAATAAATAAAGAGAAAATAATTGTGAATAATTGATTACAATAATCAAAATATTGATACAATAATAATGCATTGTATTTTCTTTTGATATTAATAAAAATAACTGAAATATAATAAATTTGAGTACTTATTATGTTTTTACTGTATTTATCAAAAGAAAATACAATGCATTGTTATTACATGAATGTTTTGATTATTGTAATCAATTATTGTCAACTATTTTCTCTTTATTTATTACAATGTTATTATTATTTTTAAATGACTCTAATACGAAATATAACAGAGATTTTAAAAAGTTCAACAATTTTTATGTGAAAAAAAATAAAATATTTACCCCAACCAAAAATTTCGGACGCCACTATTATAACCACTGCGCCACCGGAGACATTTGTAAATCTTTTCATATTGCATAATGAAAAATTGAAACAATTATTTATTTGACAATTTCTGTAATTTATTGTAATTTTTACAATATTATTATGTAATTAATAATAAATAATGTACAAGATGTAATATACTATTATCATGTTTAATAGCATGGCTTGAATTTTTGCCGAACACTTTGTATTTACCAAAAACTGCTTCCCATGTTAAACGCCTATGTTTACTCATAAAATAAACGCTTCAATACATTGCTGTCAAACATTCATACCGTAACTATGGCAATGATATATCCTATGTTTACTGATAAAATAAACTCCCGGTATATCCTGTAAAATTGTAACACACTATTTTTTACAAATTCCATACCGAAAGTTCGTTTGAAAAGATTCTAAAATCCAATAAAATTATAACACGAACGTACATTATGTACTCGTAAATTGCACCTTCTTCAACTTTTCCCTATTGTATTAGGGGTTGCTGTTTCTTACTCTTCTCTTCTACTCATTCCTGTCCAACACATATTCACAGTTCTTCCTCTCTCAAATCTTCTGCTATACAGTCCTTCCATCTTCTCTTTGGCCTTTCTTGTACTCCCGGCATTATAAGTTCCTATTTTGAGGCGAGGCCGAAACTGCAAGTCACTTGCGCGGGACACTGTCACTTATAACACTTTGAGATCCTATACTTTCCACTTTGGTTTTGCACTTGACACTGACATCTGTCAATTAGAATATTTTGAATATATCTGCTGTTTTCATAATTTTAGCAAAGCTGACTGATTTTTGAAAGTTAATTCTGTTAATCTCTCTATAACTTTATATCTATTGAATATGAAGGAAAATGTATAATCAAACCGTATAGAGGAGAATAAGATATTCTTCTGTAATGATAATCACGAAATGTCGAAAAATGATATTTAATTGCGTTTTTCCAAGAAAAACTATTAAGAACTTCAAATAAGGGTACTTCCGGTTGACCAATTATAACCAAAATCTAATCAGCTCTTCATATGGTTGTAAGGAAGAGGAATACGAAGGACTCATAATTTTTAGAATTGTAGTTTTAGAGTTATCGCCGGAGAAAAATTTGTCACACACACACACACACACACACACACACACACACACACACACACACACACTCACTCACTCACTCACTCACACGCACGCACACACACTCACTTACACACACTCACTTACACACACTCACACACACACACACACACACACTCACACACACACACACACACACTCACACACACACACTCACACATACACACTCACACACACTCACACACACACTCTCACACACACTCACACACACACACACTCACACACACACACTCTCTCTCTCTCTCACACACACACACACACACACACACACACACACACACACACACACGTTCACACACATGCAGACATCATCGTAAAACCAGTAAAATCATATTGTAGGGATCCTAAAACGTGCTTATTCATTTAAAAGTCACCATAGAATTTTTTGCCCAAAGACAATACCTTCCTTCCTTACCAAAAGTGACGGTAGGTAAAAACGGCTGACGATAATAAAAAAAATTAAAGTATTAAAAAATTCTTAAATTTTATATAACCTCTGTATACATGCATACGTATAATATTCTTTTATTCTGAATAATTTTTTTTTTAATTTAATGTAGTATTTATTTATTATATTTATACGTACATATTGCCGACAATGCGAATACATTGGCAATACAGTCAATACGCTAACAATACTGGCAATTTTGGCAATTCTTTAGCAATATTAGCATTCTAGTCATTCTGGAAGTATTTTGGTAATACTGGCAGTATTTTTAAAATACAGGTAATACTGACATTAAATACCTCAGTACTGCCAAAAATGGCAATCCCTGTACATTTTTTACTAGGTGGTTCACCCCTCGATTATAGCGCTACACAGAACTCTACTCGGAACTCTCAAATTAAGTGTAAAGGCGTACTTTAAGTTAATTTACTTGGAAAGATTCATAGTTCCGGGCAGAATTATTTTGGCGCTACACAGAATTCTATTTGGAACTCTAAAATCATATGTAAAATAACACTTTAAGTTCATTTGTTTATTCAATTTATATATTTGGGCGCAGAACTGTACCACGCTATACAGAATTCCATTCGGAAATTTGAAATCCTTATTACGGGCTTAAAAGATCAGAACTATTGAAAATACTTTAAGGAACTCTAGAACTCTTCTATTTTATTCAACTGACACCATCAGAACTCTGTTTTACGGGAATGTGGGCGCTGCGTGAAGTTAGCGTCCGGAAACTTTAAAACCCTTATTATGGGTTTAAAACTTCAGAACTATTGCTAATACTTTAAGGAACTCTTCTATTTTAGTCGATTGACACCCTCAGAACACTTTTTACGGAAATGTGGGCGCTGCGTGAAATTTTAAAAATAATAATGAAAACTCTCTTCATTTAAAAATGTTCATAGAAGTAAGCCTGTTAGTAATAGTATTTAAAATTATTTATGTCATTCTTTTTATTCATTATCTATGTCTCAAATATAACTGTACAGAGAAAAAATTAAAAGTCCGAACCTCTAGTTATGGGGGCTCATATATTAAAATATAATCCAAAAATTTTCAAATTTGGTATATAAGACTTTTATATCAATGGAAATAATATAATTGATTTTAGTTAAAATGGTCTAACTGGACGTGGTACTTTACTTGAAGCTGTTATCAGTTTTTCATGAAAAATCGGTATTATTTTGATTTTAAAAATAAATGCTTTAAATAAAAGTTTTAGAGAATTGAATTCTGCGCCTGAAACATCAAGTATGATTAAATTAGCTTTGTGTATAAGCGAGATATGTAAATTTAAAAGTTATGTACTTTTTGGTTTTTGTAATTAAGTTTGCTATAGATTAGTTAACAAAAAAATTAAAAAAATTAATGTCATTGTCAGTAGGGTTTTATATGATCTGTGATTGTCAAATTATATCAAATACGTGTAATTATATGGTTGGTCCTGTTATAATACATGTTTTAATTATTAACAAAATATGTATAGTTTAACAGGCGCACAAGGAAGTAAAGTGGTGCGTGGTGCCCACATCAGATTTTTATTAATAAACTTTATTCCAATGAAAGTGGGGTTATGACGTTCATCATTATGTCAGCGTATTTTTATATGTGCGCATGCGTATGCGTTTATTTTCATTTATTTTTATCATATATTTTTGTATGAATAGGTACATTTAAAAATTATAAATGAGAATTAAATGAAAATTAAATTAAAAAGTAAATGTAAATGAAAATTTCTGCATAAATCCGCCTTTCGTCTTATAAATAAATACGCATATTAATTAAAAAAATCTGTTGTGGCCAGCACAAGACCTCTCGCCATTTCCATATTAGGCTATATAAGTATTGTATTGCACTTAGCTTTCGAGCCGTCGTTTTATAACAAAATCTTACAGAACATTACCCAAATTTTGTTTCTTACTATATTTAGCATGTCTTCTGCACACATATAATTCAAATTATATCTATTTTTCATTGTATGAGGAAGTTTCTAAATGTCAAATATTGTTCCAATTCATTAACCAGATTGGCGGTATTTCTGATAGATATATGCATTTTACCACAATTTTACCTATAATTTCAAATATTTAATTAATAAAACAATAAGAAACGTTAAATATACTTCCCAGAAAAAGCTATCAGAATGTCACTAAAACTGTTGATATTTGACAATGACATGTGTCATGTTATAAACATTGGAATTTGTCAACTGGTTTCCTTAGTGCCTTGGCCTCTGCGATTACTTTACTCTATAAATTAAATTAGTCTTTATCTCTAAATCTATACAAGATATAATAAAATTTTTAAGTGTATTAGATGGAGAATTTTATGTTCTTCGATATTTAATAAAAAAAACTTCCAAAAAATGATATTTAAAAGATTTTTTCTAAGAAACTACTACTTCCGGTTGTTCAATTGTTACCAAAACCTTTTCAGCTCTTCCCAGGAATGTCAGATTGAGGAAACTGCAGTTAAATATTTTTTAAGTCTTATAGTTTTTGAGGAATCGTGACTACAACATCCAGACATACATACATACACACACACACACACATACATCCACACACACACACACACAGACATCATTTTAAAAATGTTATAATCGGATTGTAGGGACCTTAAATCGTGCTTATTCAATAAAATCTGGATATGCGAATTTTAGCATGAATCTAATACCTCTCTTAGCGAGAGGTAAAAATTAATATCAATGTCTGAATATGGCTAAATGTAATTAATATATAATTAATTTAATTAATACGGTATTCTACATATTTTATATAATAAAATTTAAAAATTTCGATTTGTTTAGGAGTAATCCATACTTGCAACTTTTATGATTCTATAACCTATATTTCTACTACCCGTTTGACGTTTAAAATGACAACAAACGCCACGGAACATAGTGTTACCTTATTGGCTTGTACCCGTTGTCGTCGGTTGGCAAAGGGAGAAGCGGTGCAATTCTGCTGATTTCCCGAGAATATCACTTTTAATAATTATTTTCTCTTTTTAGAGATTAATTTGAATAAAAATAAAGAATACGGGATAAATATTTTTTAATTTTCTATCAAATAATGCAAAGAAAAAAAAAAAATGTTTCAAACAGTGCGCTTATGGATCTTCTCAACGACGTGTTTTTATAGACTCATAAGAACATCGAAATAGAAAATAGTTATTTATGTATCAAGGCAAGGAATATTTATTTTATAGGTTATGTGTAAATATAATCTTTCAATCTGATATTCAATGTTGCTAACCTCGGACATTGAAATTATCGTAAAGAACACTCAAAATTATGTTTTATGTCAAACTTATGCATCGGAATTATTTAGTTCGTTCTTCTTGCACATATTTTTGTCATTTTATGTACAAATTTGCTACTGCAAATCGTACATCTGCCTAAATTATCTTACATGTACATCAATTATCATAGGGTTGGCAACACTGCAATTGCATGAAATCGTCGTATAATGGATTACTTTAGTGCCGATATCTGAGCTTTTTATGACGATTTTTGGGACCTTTAGTGACGATTTCAAATAAATATTTTTTTTATTAATTGTTTTAGATACCCTTGGGTGTCTCTAAATTGAAATCCGATGTAGTACCAAATATTTTTTCGAATTGCTCAGAATATATGACAGAAATTACCAAGAAGAGGAGAATTATGAATGAAGTTTTCCTTCCTGATTCTACTGAACCTGCAATAAAACAGGAAAAAACTACAACAGGTACGTATTTCCTACAAATTAAACCAAATTTAAAATTAATTAAAGTTATATACTACTATAGAAACTTCGGATCAATATGCTTCAACTACAAATGAACATTATGAACAAAATTTTGTTGAAAATAACTTTGAAGAACAAGATCCATTATTTATACCTGCTATAAAAAATGAGAAAACTACGATAGGTACGTATTTCCTGCAAATTAGATTCAAATTTTAAATAAAATTATATACTATTATTGTAGAAATTTCAGATAAACATGGCTCAACTACAAGTGAACATGAGCATGAACAAAATATTGTTGAAAATAAGTATGAAGAACAAGATCCAGTATTTAGTTTAATTTGGAAATCGAGAATTGAAATACCTGATTTATGGGCTCTTAATAAAACAATAAGTGGAAGTCATAAATTTTTAATTTTTACTAAATATGTTATGCTGCAAATTGGGCGTCCCATTCCTGAAAAACAGATTGTGTTAAATGAAAATTGTAATTTAACATACATCGTATTAGACAAGATAATACAACCGCTTAATGATAAATTAAAAAGAACTATTAATTGTGTGGAAGAATTTAAGAATATTTTAAATACATTTGATAGTCTGTATTTGTGCAAAGGTGGACCAAGTACAGAACTTTATACTGAAGAATTTTATAAAAGTAGAAATGCTCATATAGATAAAAATTTGAACATTTGGAGACATGAAAAATGTTCTATATTTGCAAAAAATATTAACAAACAGTGCGAATATTGTCAAATGATTTCTAAAAATTTAATTGCACAAAGAAAATGAACTGATTTAAGAAAAATAAATAATAGAGCAAATACGCATTCATTGAAAAATATTCAAAATTCGTTATTAATAACTAGAAAAGGCAACTTAAAAGATTGAATACAAGAATAATTTGAAATCGTGATTAGTTGTTTTAAAAATAAGATCATGAATATTGATAATTTTAGTTTTGAAACTAATTTAAAAGAAACATACCACAGCAAAACAACTGCTCATTATGCAATGCATGAAATTTGTAAAAATAATTAAAATAGAAGAAGATATAATCAAGGATGGCTATTAACGTGGTTATTTTTTCATATTTTAAATTTAAATTTTTTTTTGAAATGCACGGACTTCTCATTTTTTATAAAATATCAAAATATGCAGTTACAAGAATTACGAAATTTTGGAAATGAAGTAATGGTGAAAAATCTGTGCCCGATGTAGCGGATCATGCAGTGGTCTTCGTGTTCTCTTCTTTGGCTGATTCACAACGCGTTTGTGTTTGTGCTTCAAAGGTTCCTATTATAAAGCACATAAAGGCACTATATTATCATTGATAATTATAGAATATATATAAAAAAAAAAAAAAACTGGAAAATGCGGAAGCTGAAATAGGTGGCGTCATGTAATGGTGATGGAGTGTCTAGTAATGTGGAATGAATTTGACGTTTCGGGGGACCTAAACAACACTGTAAATAAAATTTTACGTCAATGAGATGATAAGAGATTTCTTTGCTTTGGAAATCAGCTATCAACGAACGATATACAGGTAACTCTTTTTAAATGTATTACTTCATTTTTATGTAAATTTTATATATTTCAGACTCCTTCTAGCCTGATGCTATGTCCTGGAAATGTTACTCAAACTTTTATAGTAATATCAGTTTACCAGCACTCCTCGAAGTATGACCAAAACTAACATCAAACCATATTTTTCTATCAATAATGCAAAGAAGGCGAGTGAAGTACGCGTTTTCAGTTCTGTACTATTATTGCAGTGACTAAGAAATTAAACGTTGTGTTTCATGCACTTAATGGGAAAAAACATTGAAGGTATTACGAAAAACAGCAACAACTTTCGGGTATATACGATGTTGCTATGTCGAGAACTACAATAGCTACAAATACGGTTAAATGGGTAAACAATTTCTATTTTACAAGATAAATTTAAAGAAAATATTTTTTTTTCGGTTAGTAGTTCTCAAAATACGGGACCTAACTTTTTTTTTATTATAAATGAGAATATGTATTTTTTATTTTCTCATTCGTTAAAGAACTTAAATCTGAATTCAGTGATATAATATTTTTGTACCCTTACATAACGAATTTTTGGGAAATAGGCGTATAAAGTTCATACTAATTTGATTAAAATACGGTTATAATAAAGAGTTTTACGAATGGAGAAAATTAATACGTAATTTTTTACCTCTTGCTAAGAAGGTATTGATCCATGCTTCGAGCATATACTGACTAGAGAAGTAATTCCCTATACCAATGGATAGGATGTTGTGATCGGAAGATAAGTAGGCGGGGGGCTGGAAGTCATAGTGTATTGTGGGCAGTGTTTTGTTGTGTTATATGTCATTACTTGTCATTTTACTGTAACTTAACGTTATTTTTTGCGTGTAGTTTGTGAGTATATCAAATTGTAATGAAAAATACAAAGAAAGTAAGGATATTTCGTTTCATGTGTATGTAACTGGGATTTTTCTTACAAATAATATATTAAATAAAGTGTAACTTTTAGGTTTCCTGCTAATAATGACCTAAGAGTGACGAGACTAAAATTTATTGGAAATAAAGGTGATTTACATATTTCAAAAGCAACAATTAGTCATTATTTTGTAAAAAAGGTAGTACAAATTTTAAGAATACGCAGCCCGCACTACACCACGGCTTCAATACGCAGCGCGCAATACACCATGGATTCCGCATATATTCCGATCACAACAAACACCGTAAAGCGGCCTCTAGTCAGTATATGCTCGAAGGATCCATGCTTAAAACCGCTTATCCACGTTTTACGGTCCCTAGAATCCGATTATAACATTTTACTATCTCTCCCTGTGCGGGCGCGCGCGTTTGTGTGTGTGTGTGCGTTGCGTGCGGGCGTGTGTGTTGGAGGGATGGTTTCTGAAATTCTATAAGACTAAAGACCAATTTAACTACGTACTCTTTCATCTGATATTAATGGGAAGAGCTGAAAAGGTTTTGGTAACATTTGGACATGCGGATGTAGTCATTTCTTAAAAAAATCTTCTAAATATTATTTTTTGGAAATTTGTGTTATTACAAATATAAAATAATATAAAATTTTCTGTTCGATACATTTAACATTTGTATTATATCTTCTATAGATTTATAAATAGAGAATTATAAATATATAATGAATCTCACAACCCAAATAACTCCATGGAAACCAGTTGAAAGATTAAAATATTTGCAATTGACAAAAAAATGTCAGTGTCAAAAATCCAGATTCATTACTGAAAGCTTTTTCTGGGAACAACATTTATTATTTCTTATTTTATTATTAATTAAATTTTTAAAATTATAGATACATGTATTACATATACATACTCGTCAGAAATACCGCCAATCTCGTCAATGAATTTGAAAAATCTCGAAAATTTAGACGAAAAGGAGGAAACTTATTTATAGAATAAATTTTAAAAAAATAATATATATTAATAATAGATGTAATTAGAATTTTTGTGTGTGTACCTGAAATGTTAAATACCTGTACAATTGTACTTATATAGCGTAATATGGAAATGGCGAGAGGTCTTTTGCTGGCCACAACAATTTTTTTCCATAGAATTAGTGTGCCCTGACAGAAAGAAGTGAATATTTTGTTCTTTAATTGATCATGTCACCGCAAACAAAATATTGACGTATTTCTTTCATGGCACTCTTATATTCATACTTTAATAAATTTATTATAAAAATTTATAGGTATGCATTTTTCTCAAAAAATTTGTTATGTAAGAATATAAAGATACTATATCTTTGAATTCAAAATAAAATTCTCTAACGAAAAAACAAATAAAAAATATATACATATTCTCATTTAAAATAAAAAGTTGGGTCCCGGATTTTGAAAACCACTGGTCCAAAAAAATATTTTTCTTTTCTTTAAATTTGTCTTGTAAAATAGAAATTGTTTTAATCGTCTTTGTAGCTCTTATAGTTCTCGAGATAGCAGTGGTGGCCCATTTAAGGTAGTTCATCAGTTGATGGTCATATTTCAAAATGTGACTCAAATAAATATATAATATTCATTACAAGTCGTAGAATTTGGATGTAAATTCGAAATCATAGATAACAGTTGAAATAACGAAGATAATTGAATTTAAAATTGACACTGGGATACATATATATATATATATATATATATATATATATATATATATATATATATATATATATATTGAGGTTAGTAGTAGAATCCCACTAAGTCACTGATGTTTGTATATGTGAACCTACTCAGTAATTGGGATTTAATCCTGTTGAGAAGTTTTTAAAGAAAAAAAAAAATATATCGGCTGGATTTTTCATTTCAATATTACTGAAGTCATACATAGAACTTACGATAAAGAAATAATTTAAAAAAGGTACACTATACATTTGGTTTTCATCATTTGAAGCTAAAAATTATTTTATCAATTTTTAAAGTAACAATACAACTTTTTAATGAATTTTAATAGGCAGTTTGCGAATTTTATTTACGTATAACGTAACGTGACATACAACTCAGGAAATGACGTTTCTACGGTACGTGATTTACATTTCGACAGTATGGAATTACCAGTTATTTAAATCACGATTTGAAACAAAAAATTCGCAAACTATTCTAACATAAAGCGACGACATCCAACTGTATGTCACGTTACGTTATACGTAACTAAGGTTCGCAAACTGCCTAATAGAATGACTCACTTGATTAGGGATGTTATGGATGAACTATCTTAAAATGAACATCTGTATATTAAAGATTTGTTATTTTCAAGTAGAGGAGATATGCTTGTTCTAATTTCAGGTATTGCCAGATTTCCTAAATTAGTTAAACGAGTGGGAAATTATGTTAAAACAGAGCATGATAGAAGCTGATTGTTATTAACGAACACTAAAGTGACGGATTTCGCGACACATCAATGTCTGTGATAGAATTATGTTCATATTTCTTAAATTCGTGCCATGCCATTTCAGGTACGTTTTAACAACAAATGTAAATCAAGATTTGTAGAAATAAGAACAGATTAAGAAATTCGCTAATATTAATTTATGAAATTTTTACTGTAATCCTTTGGCAACTGTCAAATTTAGCACAGATACATGTTATCATGAGATCGTTCCAAATAAATAAATTAATATTTTATCAGCCTGGGAGTGGAATGTTAATAACTGTTACAAATGACGGAAACTGAAAACTGGTTCATGAATTGTCTCACATTTTCTGAAAATCGATCTAGTTTCTATCAGTCGCCTAATTGCACGATTTATTCAACTGGCCAAGAAGTCTCGAGATAATTGGACAAAACTTAGAGCAAATTTATGACAATGTTTACTACTAACTCCAAATGTCGCTGACCTGTAACCTCAATGGTATTAAATCCAAATTACTGAGTAGGTTGACATAAAAAAACATCCATGGTTTAGTGGGATTCGAACCCAGAACCCCGAGCGCACTCATGACTAAGAGGCGTTGCTCTAACCATTAAGACATCGGAGCCGGTTAAGCTGAATATAAAATTATCAACGTGGTATAATCTCTACTAGATTGGAATGGCAAATTTAGAAAATCGCAGTGCATTTGTTTTTCTGTTATAAATGTTTGAAATTTGCTAGGAATACTTTTCAACTCTTTGTCTACAAAAGTGAAAAAAAAAAAAAATCAAAATCGATTTCTCAATGTAATTCGGAGTTATGGAGTTTCAAACAGGATTCATTTTTTAATAGTCAGCCAGTATTAAGTATTTGAAATTAATTTCTAAATTTAATATAATATCAAAATAAATACTTTCCTTAAAACTACAATTTATAATAATAAGACAAAATAAAGATAATAAACAAATATTTATTTTAAAAAAATATATAGGAAATCAAAGTCACTAAGCTGATAAAATATTGTTACATACATTTTAAATTATTCTTATTAAATTTTACCTATGTCCGTTAGTACTGAGATATACTCCTTATACCGGGAGTTTATTTTATCAGTAAACATAGGGTATATAATTGCCATAGTTACGGTATGAATGTTTGACAGCAATGTATTGAAGCGTTTATTTTATGAGTAAACATAGGCGTTTAACATGGGAAGCAGTTTTTTGTAAATTCAAAGTGTTCGGCAAAAAATCAGGCCATGCTATTGAACACGATAATAGTACATTACATCTCGTACATTATTTAATATTAATTACTTTAATAATATTGCAAAAATTGCAATAAATTACAAAAATTGTCAAATAAATAATTGTTTCAGTTTTTTATTATGCAATATGAAAAGATTTACCAATGTCTCGGTGGCGCAGTGGTCATAACAGTAGCGTCTGAAATTTTTGGTTGGGGTTCGATTCCCCATTGGGGTAATTATTTTATTTTTTTACATAAAAATTGTTGAACTTTTAAAAATCAGTTTATATTTCCATATTACAATCATTAAAAATAATAATAACATTGTAATAAATAAAGAGAAAATAATTGATTACAAATATCAAAATATTGATGCAATAACAATGCATTGTATTTCCTTTGATATTAACCCATTAACGCCTAAAACAATTTGATTGAATAGTTTTTGTTTATATTGGAAATTTTAGAGATCCAGGGGGTAATAAAACATATAAATGAAGAACAAAAAGTTTTTATTTATTTATATCCGAATTTAGGGGGTGTACTCAATTGAGTACACCAGGCATTTCTCAGTTAACTTTAATGTTGTTTCGTATGAAAAATTTCAAAACAGTCTTTTTCAATACACATAGTTTTTTCACATTTTTTGCATTGCCAGCGAACTCGTGAGCTGCACATGCAACAACGCAGTTGATTCACTATCTTCTTTGGAAAATGTCCTTCACCGTCAAATGAAAGTCCCTCCGGCAAAGAGTTCGGTGAAATATATTTTTTCTTAGGTTGACTATTGCTATCTCGTAAGTACGATCTAGCTACTTGTCTACGAAATTGTAATAAAGACATTTTATCGTCGGCAGTCAAACGATGAAGGTTCCATGCATTTACTAATGTCATATCAATCATGTATGTAAACAAGACCCACCACCATTTTTTGCCTCTTATGGCAATTCTGTAGTTCGATATTGCCTGATCAAGAAGGTCAACACCTCCCATTCCTGCATTATATGTACGGAATAATTTTGGTTGATCAGTATCTACTTTCTTTTTCATTTCCCTTGACCATCTTTTAATTTTTACAAGCGGTTCTACTGAATCATAATTGCTGATCATAGTGCACACGCTGTTGTCTTTCCATTTCACACAAAGCAGCTCATTTTGTGTGTCAAACCTTCAATCATAACAACCACGATTCTTTGAAAATTCTTTATTAGGTACTAATGGACAATTCTTTGTTCTATTTTCACGTATTGTTCCCGTTGCTCTAAATCCTTTATGTTTTAGAGTTACTAGTAAACCGTACGTTGAAAAATAATTGTCAAAAAATACGACGTGCTTACTGGGTTCTTCAACATAAGATAGTAAATTTAGTATCACATACGCACCTAATGGAATTTTTCGCTCATTATTTTCTTTTCCGCAATATACATTGAAATTATAGCAATATCCAGTTGAGCTACTCAAAACCCAGTTCTTGTAGCCAAACCTAACTGGCTTACCTTTCAAAAATTGTTTAGCGGGATGGCCTCCAAAATACTTTACCATGGATTCATCTATTGATAAGTCTTTATGGAATACTCCCCACTGACAATAATTTTTAATAAGACGGTCAGTCAGAGGCCTGATTTTATACATTTTATCTGTTGATGATCCTATCATACTGTTGTCTGCCAAATGAAGATATTTTTTAATTTCCAGAAAACGGTCTCTAGATGTAAAGTTGTAAAGTCAGGTATTGTGGTGACTGTCAAGACAACTATCGGAGTAGCTGGCAAGCGACTAACATGTTTTGTTATTACATTTAATTTAAAGCTAAAAGTTAGCCATGTATTGTTTATTTTGAAAAATCACAGGCATCTGAAAAAAAAAGGAATGCAACAAAAAAAAAGCTTCATAGCAACATAAATAAAATAAAAAATAATAATAAGTCAGTAATCAGCCAAGTAAGGGTTCAGAAGTCATTTAGCTCCTCTTTCTTTCATTCCTTTTTTGGCCTCAATTTATTTTAATACAAATTATATAATTCTCATAAAATCGTTTCTTTCTTTACTTAGTAGTGGGGCAAAATTATATTTTCAGGAAAGTGTAAAGTGTTGTGCATTTGTGTTGTGCTCCGAGACCGCTGTTGTACTAAACAGCGGACACCCCTTAATCTACGAATTGGACCAACCGTGCTGTCGCCACTTGGCGGTTTTAATCCGGCGAATTACGCCCCTGCTTCTACACTGCCCTCCTCTCGAGTTCCTCCTGCAGGAGCTTCTGCCCGTATCCAGCCCTGCGCCCTTGGTGGCGTCACTTTGCCAGCCTCACAACCACGTGTGAGGCCTCCTCCTTCTGAACCTCCTACCTTACTGAATCTGGCCGTCACCGCTTCCAGACCAGTTACCGTCTGCAGAATTCATCCAGTCTTCCAAGTCCCGTCAAGATCCTGCCTCCTAGTCACATCCCGTTTTTTTTTTCTAGTCAAGGTCAGTGCTTCTTTAGTTTTTTTGACAATCACCACAATCTCAGCTTGCGAGTTTTTGTTGTTTACTATTTAAAGTCTATTGGTCCTTCGAGCATTTTACATAATTATACATAATTTTTGGTCCTTCGAGCCGGATCTTCCACGGTAAAAATTTGATAATATGGAAATCCAATTAAAGTCATTGAAAGCCCTAGCAAAGGGCTATGAATCTCGTATAGTAAAATTGCACGAACTCGCGAAAAAATGCACTCCAACTGACACGCGTAATAATGAACGCTTCTTGGACGAATCCCAAGAAGTCGATTTGTTGAGAGATGAATTTAAAAACGCCTGTATCCGTATAAATGACCTTGAGCTGGCTAATGACACTGGTTTTGAACCTAGCTTCGAAACTCTAATGACTATTGAAATGTATTTTTCGAAAATCAAACGAACGCGTAGCGAGCTAGCTTTGTCGTCTCCCAAGGCACAACAGTCAAAGTCAGGTACGGAAATTAATAAAATTAAAAAACTTCCCCCTATTGAACTGCCATCATTTAATGGAAAAGTAGAAATGTGGCCATTATTTTACCAGTCGTTTAAATCAAACGTTCACGAGAACGTGGCGCTCACAAACGAGCAACGGATTAGTTATCTTATAGGTAAACTCACTGGTAATGCTTTGGAAGTAACGGGAGGGATATTGCCCACACCCGAAAATTACAATATTATTTGGGATGGCTTGGTAAAGCAATACCAGGATAATCGAACAATGGCTAAGCAATACTTAGATAACATTCTAAATATAAAGTCTAGTTCAAGAAACCCAAATGATTTAATAACATTTGTTAATAAATTCTCAGCTTCAGTCGAAGCTCTTAAACAACTCAAAATTCCAGACGTTCTGGATTTTGTTTTATTAAACTGCGCGTCTAAAAAGGTCGATTCAGAGATCGTACAACTATTTGATACGATATTCCGTAAAACGGAATTTCCCTCTTGCCAAACCTTTTTAGAATTTGTCCGGGATCAAGCAAAAATCCTGGAGCGGTCTTCATCTGTAAAAGGCCCACCAAAAATGGCGAAGCATCAGCGCACATTTTTGGCGGCAGATGAAAACCCAATCAAACCATTCAAACCAAAATCTTGTATTTTGTGTAACAGTGCGGAACATTCCAAACTGTATTATTGTGATAAATTCATTAAAATGTCAGTCCAAGACAGATTTGGGTTTATCAAATCTAAAAATGCATGTTATAATTGCTTATCCAATGTTCATGCAGGTAAAGCCTGTGCCTTGCTCACCACATGTCGGGTATGTCACGGGAAACACCATACACTTTTGCATTTTTCAACTCCTCCAAAATCTCCCGCCAAAAAAATAGCGGAATCGGAGAATGACACTTCATGTCATGTATCCATAAACAACCAAGGTTATATTCTATTGTCAACTGCACAAGTTTACGCTACAGATATAAACAAGGGTAAACAAGTTATCAGATGCTTGCTGGATAATGGGTCACAAAATAACCTTATAACTAAAGATTGTTGCAAACGATTAAAATTAAAAATTACCCCCCTTAAAAATTCAAAAGTCACGGGGATCGGGATGACAAGTCGCCCGGCTTTCGGGTATGTAAATCTTAAAATAGAATCCCGAGTTTCGCCCCATAGATACAATTTAAAGGCTCTGGTAGTCGAACATATAACGGATAACTTACCTTCTTGCAAGCTAACCGTTTCCAAATATCCGTCTTTCAAATCCATTCTCTTAGCCGATAATACTTGGAATATCCCGGGAAAAATCGACGTAATATTGGGGGCTCAAATATATCCGTCGCTGCTTCTCTCAAAACGAGTAGGAAGAGCTCCTACAGCTTATGAAACAACGTTAGGTTATGTTCTTTTAGGAGAACTTGACAATAAATTATTACAACAAGAGTCTTTTTCGTCCTTTTCTGCATTCACTCAAAATAACTTAGCATCCTGTTTACATAAGTTTTGGGAGCTAGAAGAAATGCCAAACAATGCAATAATGAGTCCTGAAAATGCTGAATGTGAGAAAATATTTGTACAAACGACCAAACGTTTGGAGAATGGCAGATATATGGTACACTTACCATTTCAGAAGGATCCAGATTTGCTGGGGAATTCTCGTTTAATGGCCGAACGCCGGCTATCTCATTTGGAAAAACGCTTTTCCCAGTCATTAAATTTACAAAGCCAGTATAACGCCATAATAAATGAGTATTTAGAAAAGGGTTATCTGTCAGAAGTAACGTCAAACGAAGACGGATACTTCATTCCACATCACGCTGTCATTCGTGAAGACAAGGCTACAACGAAAGTTAGAATAGTGCTAGACGCTAGCGCTAAAACTCATACGGGGCTATCGCTGAATGATTTATTATACCCGGGCCCAAATTTACAAGCAGACTTGTTCAATTTATTATTAAATTTCAGGCTATTTCCGATAGCTTTGACAGCTGACATAAAGCAAATGTACTTACAAGTTATGGTGTCAGAACATCACAGAAAATATCAGAAAATTCTTTATAGATTTAATCCCTCTGAAGCAATCAGAGTATTTCAATTCAATCGTATTTGTTTTGGCATAAAATCTAGCCCTTATTTAGCAATGAGAACTATCCACCAATTAGCTGACGATGAAGGTCAAAATTATCCAAATGTCGCGCAATTAGTAACCTCTGAAATGTACATGGACGACTTAGTTTTATCGGCATTAAATACAAACTTAGCCAGCAATATTATACGCGATTCAATTAACTTAATGTCAGCTGGCGGATTCGAATTAGTAAAATGGGCCAGTAATAATGAATCACTCATTGAAAGCTTACCAAATTCACACAAAACAAATCTAGACTTCTCTCATGGAGAACAGCTAAAAATTCTAGGCATGTCCTGGGCTCTGAAAACTGACACATTTACTTTCCAAACGTCAAACTTTGACACATCACACTGTACGAAACGAATTATATTATCAACTGTTGCAAGATTGTTTGATGTACTTGGATTAGTCTCACCCGTTATACTATATGCCAAGCTGCTAATAAAGGAATTATGGCAAGCTGGGATATCATGGGATGACATCCCTCCCAACAATATTTCTGCAAAATTTGTCAATCTCATGTCAGAATTTATTTATTTGGAGGAAATGTCAATTCCTCGCCATATCGGTATTTCAGAAAACTGTAAAGTAAATCTTGTGGCTTTTTGCGATGCCAGCGAAGTTGCATACGGTTGCGCCATCTACCTACAAATAACGGAAGTTAACAATATTACAAGCAGATTACTATGTTCGAAATCAAAGGTAGCGCCCATGAAAATTATTACCCTGGCTAGACTTGAACTTTGCGCGGCGTTACTTATGGCAAGGTTGGTAAATTATGTCAGTGAAAAAATAATTAAAAAATATCCAATCGAAAATATATATGCATTTTCGGATTCTATGATTGTATTATCCTGGATAAAATCAGCTCCACATAGATGGTCAACATTTGTAAGCAACAGAGTAGCTCAAATACAAGAGAACTTGGACCCTAAATACTTCTTTCATGTATCAGGGAAACAGAATCCAAGTGATCTAATATCCAGAGGAGCACTCCCAACTCAATTAATTCATTGTAAATCATGGTGGCATGGTCCCAACTGGCTTCAATCAAAGGAGGAAAATTGGCCTATTAAGCAATTAAATCCTTTGCCAGTTGATCAACTACCTGAACTAAGATCAAAAACTTTTACTACTACCTCATCTACGAATGATTATTCCGTTTTATATACTTTGGCACAAAATATATCTTCTTGGCACAAGTTACTAAGAATAACAAGTTATATTTTAAAATTCGGTAAAAAACTGTTTTTTAAAACTTATATTTCCGCATCGGATTTAGCCATGGCAGAATCACATGTACTAAGGGCTTTACAAAGTATATATTTCCACGAAATAATAAGAACTCTGCAAAGAGGAAAACTTATAAAGGATAAACAAATACTAAAACTAGCGCCATTCCTAGACGAAAACGGAATATTGCGAGTAGGAGGAAGACTATCCAACGCAATATTACCGTTTGAAGTCAAACATCCAGTTTTACTGCCCAAGTCAGACCACATAGTAGAACTAATCATAGATTATTATCATAATTCAAACTGTCATGCTGGAACAGATTTGCTGCTAGCAATAATTCGGCAAAAATACTGGATCATTGCTGGTAGAGGCGCCATCAAGCAAAAATTGTACAGATGCAACAAATGCTTCAGGACAAAACCGGTTAATACACAACCAAAAATGGGGGATTTACCTAACTATCGCGTAACTGAAGTAAAGCCATTCGCTCATACAGGCGTAGACTATGCAGGCCCAATTAAATTCATAAAATCTAGGCATAAAGGTCAGCACGCAAAAAAGGCATACATTTGTCTTTTTATTTGTTTAACAATAAAGGCCATTCATATTGAAGTAGTCTCGGATTTAACAGTAATCTCCTTTATTAACGCATTTAAAAGATTTTCATCAAGAAGGGGGCCCATTTCTCATTTATACTCAGATAATAGCACCACCTTTATAGGAGCTCGAAATAAATTCAACGAGCTATATAAATTTGTGCAGTCGACTATATTCCACAAAACACTATCCAGCGAATTAGCAATGAAGGGAATAGAATGGAAAACAATCCCTCCCTTCAGTGCTAATTTCGGAGGAATTTGGGAGGCCGCAATAAAAAGTTGTAAGAAACATCTATTTAGGGTCATAGGTAAACAATTGTTAAGCTACGAAGAGTTGATAACACTATTAACACAAATAGAAGCAGTCTTAAATTCCCGTCCTCTGTGTGCCCAAGGCTCAGAGCACAATCCAGAATTGTTGACCCCAGCCCATTTTTTACTTCAAACCCCATTAAAGCATTTACCTATTGCCGAAGTTAATCCCAATTTAATCCATCGTAAATACTTATTAGATTCATTAATAAAATCATACTGGGAAAAGTGGCAGTTAGAATATTTGACAACATTACAAACACGCCAAAAATGGCTAACGTCAAGTAGTCCAATAAAGTTGGGGCAAATAGTCATAGTTAAAGAACATAGACTGCCCCCTTTAGACTGGCCACTAGGTATTATTACCAAATTATATTTTGGAAATGACAAAATAGCTCGCGTCGCGTTGGTTAAGTTGGAAAATAGCGTCATCAAACGCCCAGTTAATAAACTGTGCCCACTGCCAGCGCAATAAACAGCTCAATTGTCATCAATTTGCATTATTGTTATTAATTTATTTACTGTCACTCTGACACAACGTCACTTTGACACATTGTCAAGTAGACGTAACATCATTTGTTCATTGTCACTCGAATTTTCTGTCGAGTTGATCATTCGTTCCTTCTCGCTTCCTAGCAACCGTTCAATTGCAGTGCATTGTTGCGAGATCAAATAATTCATTGTTAGACGCGAATTTCTGGCGCCCGGGAATATGTAAAGTTGTAAAGTCAGGTATTGTGGTGACTGTCAAGACAACTATCGGAGTAGCTGGCAAGCGACTAACATGTTTTGTTATTACATTTAATTTAAAGCTAAAAGTTAGCCATGTATTGTTTATTTTGAAAAATCACAGGCATCTGAAAAAAAAAGGAATGCAACAAAAAAAAAGCTTCATAGCAACATAAATAAAATAAAAAATAATAATAAGTCAGTAATCAGCCAAGTAAGGGTTCAGAAGTCATTTAGCTCCTCTTTCTTTCATTCCTTTTTTGGCCTCAATTTATTTTAATACAAATTATATAATTCTCATAAAATCGTTTCTTTCTTTACTTAGTAGTGGGGCAAAATTATATTTTCAGGAAAGTGTAAAGTGTTGTGCATTTGTGTTGTGCTCCGAGACCGCTGTTGTACTAAACAGCGGACACCCCTTAATCTACGAATTGGACCAACCGTGCTGTCGCCACTTGGCGGTTTTAATCCGGCGAATTACGCCCCTGCTTCTACACTGCCCTCCTCTCGAGTTCCTCCTGCAGGAGCTTCTGCCCGTATCCAGCCCTGCGCCCTTGGTGGCGTCACTTTGCCAGCCTCACAACCACGTGTGAGGCCTCCTCCTTCTGAACCTCCTACCTTACTGAATCTGGCCGTCACCGCTTCCAGACCAGTTACCGTCTGCAGAATTCATCCAGTCTTCCAAGTCCCGTCAAGATCCTGCCTCCTAGTCACATCCCGTTTTTTTTTTCTAGTCAAGGTCAGTGCTTCTTTAGTTTTTTTGACAATCACCACAATCTCAGCTTGCGAGTTTTTGTTGTTTACTATTTAAAGTCTATTGGTCCTTCGAGCATTTTACATAATTATACACTAGACATTGTGTTCTTTATAGCAGGAATACCCAGATCCTCATCACGTGACCAATACATTCTTTCTTGGGGAACGCTGTGATAACCAGTCAATAAAAGTATTCCAATAAATGTACGTATATCATTTACAGAAACTGTAAACGTGTGATTGTTCTTTTGTGCTGCATAAATCTGTGACTGAGCTACAATAAACTCAAAAATGTCTTCAGTGAATAATTTCTCAAATATTTGACGTGGAGTATATCCATTCAAATCATTTAAAACTTTAGAGTAGTTTTCAGTGTATACATTATTATTTGCACCAAATTTGGTATAAACTGGATCAACTTTTACCCACTTCGGCTCTTCAAAAGGCACGTAAACGATTGATTCGCCTTCTGGTGCTATATCAATAGTAGAATGTGAGTTACCAGAAACTGAAGACGGTTTTCTACGATCTTTACTGGATGATGATTCCTTTTGCCTGCATCGATCTCTTATTACCGTTAGAGGCACATCATCTTCAGAATCAGTAAAAAAATCAATTTCAATGGAACCTGGAATATCAAAGGGAAGATTGTGATCCCTTAGATTTCCGTCGTCAAGTTCTTCTTCGTCGGTCAATATATCTGGGGAAGGAGGTATAATATTTATTGGAATTTCTTCTAAATCTTGCAAATCATTATTTGATAATTCATCCAATGCTTCTTCTAAACACTGGAAGTGACGTGTCCCATAAAAGTTACATGTTGGTATTTCCATTCCTATAAATAATTTTAATATTCTTATATCTAAAAGATACACAGCTGCCTGGTGTACTCGTCCGAGTACAATGAAATTTTAATGCGTATTATAATTAGTATGTACTAAAAAATATAAAAACAATAATACTGACCTATAAAAGGATGTGTTATTGATTAAAATAACACAAATTTCAAGAATAATTTTATAAACTAATTACTGTAATCTTCGGAATATTAATCTCTTGTAGGAGTACCAAATTCGCCAAAAGTGTAATGGCACCCGGACATACGGTACAACAGAAAGAACCAAATTTATAGGTTATATGGAATCAGTGCCATCTGTAATATATTTCTAGACATAGTCGGGCACGGAATTTTCAATGGATGGCACGCTACAACATAAAATGTAAGTGTACTCAATTGAGTACAGACGTCGTTAATGGGTTAATAAAAATAACTGAAATATAATAAATTTGTGCAAATATTATGTCTTTACTGTATTTATCAAATAAAATACAATGAATTGTTATTACATCAATATTTTGATTATTGTAATCAATTATTCTCAATCATTTTCTCTTTATTTATTACAATGTTATTATTGTTTTTAAATGATTGTAATATGGAAATATAAACTGATTTTTAAAAGTTCAACAATTTTTATGTAAAAAAAATAAAATAATTACCCCAATGGGGAATCAAACCCCAACCAAAAATTTCAGACGCTAGTGTTATGACCACTGCGCCACGGAGACATTCGGAAATCTTTTCATATAAATAAATAAATATAAATATATCATCACGGCATATTACCCATTTCTGGGTGTGCCAGTATCTACAACACATGTAGACATCGGTAATGATGACGATATATTTTACCGTGTGGGCGCTTACCAGGCGTCACCTCACGGGCACTCATAGCTGGCGTGGAGAGTGCACCACAGGGGTCACTTTTGTGCCATTTAAAATTGGAAATATTTGGCGTCTGTCGGGATCGAACCCGGTTCCCCCAGGTTCGCGACCAGACACTCAAGCACGCGGCCACCTGACCCCATATCTTTTCATAATAAAAAACTGAAACAATTATTTATTTGACAATTTTTGTAATTTATTGCAATTTTTGCAATATTATTAAAGTAATTAATATTAAATAATGTACAAAATATAATGTACTATTATCGTGTTCAATAGCATGGTTATATTTTTAGCCGAACACTGTGAATTTACAGAAAACTGCTTCCCATGTTAAACGCCTATGTTTACTCATAAAATAAACGCTTCAATACATTGCTGTCAAACATTCATACCGTAACTATGGCTATTATATACCCTATGTTTACTGATAAAATAAACTCCCGGTATATGAATATTCTGAATAGCCTGTTACCACTTGTTAAATTGTTATAGTTATTAACGCCATTAGGTCGTTATTTGCATATCGGCAGTGTGGCGTTCACGATTTCTTGCAACAAAATATAGAATCTTACATAAATAACTTATGCCCATATTCATAAAAACTCGTAAAGTTTCAAAACGGTTCGTTATAATTTTTGACAAATAGAATCAAACTTGACAAATAAAATTTCGGTTTTTCTTTCAATGTCGACTGTTTTTATTGGATAAAAATTATAACGAATCGTTTAAAATTTTTACGAGTGTTTATGAATACGGGCATTACTATTTAAACATTTAACTTTGATATTACTCAATATTGATACGTATTCTGTATCGTACCATGTTAATTTTAACAGGCTGTTAAAATTTGTAGCCAATAGAAACAAATATATTATCTGCCATTTAATTTTTTAATTCAATGTGTGCTATTGTTATTGATGAAAAATTTAAACAGGATGTTAAAATAAACATGACAAGTTACGGAATACATCGGATTATCTCAACGGTTTTCATAGCCTGCCTGATTTCAAGGCTTACCTGGTTAATTATTCACAATTTTTGTTATGTTTTTGTAATTTATTTCTTCAATAAAAATACGCTTCAAGGATATCGTTGAATTCGTAATTTTACGAATATTTGAAATATGTAAAAATATATAGGATGTTCCATTTAAAATATTAAAGTTAATGTCACTTCCGATTAAACCGGAAGCGTTACCATTATGTTAAATATAATGATTTGTGAGCCCCTGAGTCTAGTTTACAAATATATCAATAAAACTAGAAATTAAATATAAATAAAAATGTTATTTTGACTGGCCCGTTTTTCAATGTCATTCGGTATGTTATTAATAGTTTTTCATTTAATGTTATCTTTTGACTTTTAATGGGAAACAAATATTTAAAATATTCTAATATTAGGTACGCTCTCACAAAGTTTGATTTTATTAATAGTAATAATTTTATTATTATTATTATTATTATTATTATTGTTATTATCGCAATTTGGAAAAAGTTTATAAATTTACGTATGAAATATACCGGGTATCTTAGGCCGTCCTACACATTAACATGTGAAATCAGTTAATTGTAAATAGTATCTCCCCAGTGTAAGATTTGAAGTTCTTCTCGGAGGGTACTAATTCTATGGATAACAGTTCATATTAGTCAATTTAAATGTTTAATATTGGAAAAAAATAGTAAATTTGTAGAATTTCCAGGACTATTGTTCATAACTCGGAAAAAATAGTTACTGGGTAACAGTAACAAGTGCGCTTGACAATTAACAAAACTCGGAGAGATTTGGGTTCGGAACTACCCAGCAGTAAAATTTAATTTTTACTTGTGAAAATAATTTTTATTATTTTTTTATTTTTATATTGAAATTTAATAAAATGGAGACATTACTTTTATTTTGAATATTTATTGTAATTATAGTCCAGTCATTAAGTAGAAAAATGAAGGTTTATTCCACAAAAGGTCGAGTATTTTTGATTTTTAGATATATTGCATATTTAGGGGTCCTAATAAAAAATGCAAGTTTTCCTCCTCGGGGGCCTTCGGGAAGCACCGCCGCCAACTTGGGAAAAAAGACAAAAAAAAAACGGTTTTTTCTAAATATCTCTTCACCTATTTGCATTAGGGCAAAATAGTTAGTTTTGAATTTGTTGAGAATAAAATTCCCTACAACTTTCATCTAATACATTTTTTTCTATTACCAATAGATAGCGAGCTACAGCCCTTCAAACAGAGCAAATTTTAGAAAATTTCCGTAATGCTTCATTTAGATCATATTTTAATATATTATTCATTTTTTTTTTTTTTACAAATTACTTATTAGTATCCGTTAATTATTATTATTATTTAACTACTATACATATACCGAGAGTTTATTTTATCAGTTAACATAGGGTATATCATTGCCATAATAGTCCAGTCATTAGGTAGATTTACCCTGCAAAAGGTCGGGTATTTTTGATTTTTGGATATGTTATATATTTAGAGGTCTCAACAAAAAATGCAAGTTTTCCCCCTCGGGGGCCTTCGGGAAGCACCGCCAACTTGAGAAAAAAGGCGCAAAAAAGCGGTTTATTCTAAATATCTCTTCACTTATTTGCATTAGGCAAAAATAGTTATTATCTAATTTGTTGACTATAAAATTCTCTACAACTTATATCTAAAACATTTTTTTTCTATAATTAATAGATAGCGAGCTACAGTGCTTCAAACAGAGCAAATTTTTTGAAAATTACATGAATGCTTCATTTAAATCATATTTTATTATATTTTTTTTACGTTTTTTTACAAATTACTTTTTGACAATCATTAATTATTATTATTTAACTAATATATATAAATATTAATTATTGTTTATAGTTTTTTTTTTCATTCTAAAGATTTTTTATAGTCCAGCAAATTTATGATTTTACCTTAAAGTAATTACAACAAAAGCTTTTTAAGGGAATCCAGTCCCAGAAAAGTGCGCTGAATAACATATCAATATTTTCCCGAAATCGGAACATGGGAACCTCCTGCCAATTTGGACAAATGGCGGCTTATTCAGGTTTATGGCCATTTGCTTAAAACAATTATGAAAATATTTAAATTATTCAAATAAACAAACAATATTAAGTATTTGATACTTAGTCTAATTGGCTTCACTATTTACAACAGATTATATTCGACGTGGCATCGAAAGAAGTAAGTTATCGATAATTGTTTTATAAAAATTGTTAACGTTTTCCTGCAATTTTTTAGTTTTTCATCCACCACTCTGATCTTGTTAAAGATATGATGACGCGGTTTTAAAATTTGAATTCAGCATAAAATTCTCTTTAATATCATGTATTACACGATTATTGCCGATGAACAATTGGTGAGTTACTAACAACTAAAACTCACATGAAATCCCTCTAAAATTTTAAACATCTGAAAATCGGCTCTTTTCTCAATTTTTCATCAACCACTTTGATACCTATTAAATACTTAATATTGGTTATCTGTAAGCCTGTTGAAATTTTGAATGAGAAAATGAAAAAAGAGCCGATTTTCAGATGTTTAAAATTTTAGAGGGATTTCATATGAGCTTTAGTTGGCAGTAACTCGCCAATTGTTCATCGGCAATAATCGTGTAATACATGATATTAAAGAGAATTTTATGCTGAATTCAAATTTTAAAACCGCGTCATCATATCTTTAACAAGATCAGAGTGGTGGATGAAAAACTAAAAAATTGCAGGAAAACGTTAACAATTTTTATAAAACAATTATCGATAACTTACTTCTTTCGATGCCACGTCGAATGTAAACTGTTGTAAATAGTGAAGCCAATTAGACTAAGTATCAAATACTTAATATTGTTTGTTTTTTTGAATAATTTAAATATTTTCATAATTGTTTTAAGCAAATGGTCATAAACCTGAATATGCCGCCATTTGTCCAAATTGGCAGGAGGTTCCCATGCTCCGATTTCGGGAAAATATTGATATGTTGTTCAGCGCACTTTTCTCGGACTGGATTCCGTTAAAAAGCTTTTGTTGTAATTACTTTAAGGTAAAATCATAAATTTGCTGGACTATAAAAAATCTTTAAAATGAAAAAAAAAACTATAAACAATAATTAATATTTATATATATTAGTTAAAAAATAATAATTAATGATTGTTAAAAAGTAATTTGTAAAAAAACGTAAAAAAATATAATAAAATATGATTTAAATGAAGCATTCATGTAATTTTCAAAAAATTTGCTCTGTTTGAAGCACTGTAGCTCGCTATCTATTAATTATAGAAAAAAATATTTTAGATAAAAGTTGTAGGGAATTTTATAGTCAACAAATTAGATAATAACTATTTTTGCCTAATGCAAATCAGTGAAGAGATATTTAGAAAAAAACGCTTTTTTACGCCTTTTTTCTCAAGTTGGCGGTGCTTCCCGAAGGCCCCTGAGGGGGAAAACTTGCATTTTTTGTTGAGACCTCTAAATATACAATATATCAAAAAATCAAAAATACCCGACCTTTTGTGGAATAAACCCTTATTTTTCTACCAAATGACTGGACTATAACTACGGTATAAATGTGTGACAGCAATGTATTGAAGCGTTTATTTTATGAGTAAACATAGGCGTTTAACATGGGAAGCAGTTTTTTGAAAATACAGTGTTCGGCAAAAAATCAAGCCATGCTATTGAACATGTTAATAGTACATTATATCTTGTACATTATTTAATATTAATTACTTTAATAATATTGCAAAAATTGTGATAAATTACAGAAATTGTCAAATAAATAATTGTTTAACTTTTTTATTATGCAATATGAAAAGATTTACAAACGTCTCCCTGGCGCAGTGAATATAACAGTTGCGTCTGAAATTTTTGCTTGGGGTTCGATTCCCCGTTGGGGTAATTATTTTCTTTTTTTACAGAAAAATTGTTGAACTTTTAAAAATCAGTTTGTATTTCCATATTACAATCATACAAAAATACATACAAAAATAATAATAATAACATTGTAATAAATAAAGAGAAAATAATTGAGAATAATTGATTACAATAATCAGAATATTGATACAATAACAATGCATTGTATTTCAATTGATATTAATAAAAAATAACTGAAATATAATAAATTTGTGTAGATATTATGTTTTTACTGTATTTATAAAAAAAATATTTGATCTGGACGCCACATGACTTCCTTGTACGCTTGTTACACTATACATATTTTGTTAATAATTAAAATATGTATTATAACAGACCAATCATAAAATTGCACGTATTTGACATAATTTGACATTGACATTAAATTCTTAATTTTTTTTGTTATTTTTTGTCATAATTCATAGCAAACTTAATTACAGAAACCAAAAAGTACATAATTTTTAAATTTACATATCTCGCTTATACAAAGAGCTAATTTAATCACACTTGATGTTTTCGACGCAGAATTCAATTCTCTAATGCCCCTATTCACCAACATCAAATAAATCTTCGAATAGCTTATTCATTGAATAAGAGAAAAATATCGCATCAAATTATGACAGCTAGAATAAATACCTTCATTTGAGTTATGGTATCGATGCGATATTTTTCTCTTATTCAATGAATAAGCTATTCGAAGATTTATTTGATGATGGTGAATACGGGCACAAAACTTTTATTTGAAGCTTTTATTATTAAAATCAAAATAACACCATTTTTTTCAAGAAAAACTGATAACAGCTTCAAGTAAAGTATTACTTCCGGGTAGACCATTTTAACTAAAATCTATTACGTTATTCCCATTGATATAAAAGTATTATATACCAAATTTGAAAAGTTTTGAATTATATTTTAATATAGTTTTTCATTAAAATCTATTATAGGCTTCAAGTAAAGTACCACTTCCGGGTAGACCATTTTAACTAAAATCTATTATGTTATTCCCATTGATATAAAAGTCTTATATACAAAATTTGAAAAGTTTTAGATTATATTTTAATACAGTTTTTCATTAAAATCTATTATAGGCTTCAAGTAAAGTACCACTTCCGAAAGTTATGTAATGACCAAAAAGGGAAGTGCACAACTAGATGTTATAACAGTCCTAAATACAAAATTTTAACTTTCTACGGCTTCCCGTTTTTCAGTTATGCGATATACGTACGTACGTACAGACGTCACGACGAAATTAGTCAAAATGGATTCAGGGATGGATATTTCCGTTGAAATCTGGAAACCGAAATTTTTCGCAATTACAATACTTCCTTTACTTCGTACAAGGAAGTTAAAAAGTACAATGCGTTGTTATTACATCAATATTTTGATTATTGTAATCAATCATTCTCAATTAATTTCTTTTTATTTATTACAATATTATTATTATTTTAAAATGATTGTAATATGGAAATATAAACTGATTTTTAAAAGTTCAACAATTTTTATGTAAAAAAAATAAAATAATTACCCCAACGAGGAATCGAACACCAACCAAAAATTTCAGACGCAACTGTTATAATCACTGCGCCACGGAGACGTTTATAAATCTTTTCATATTGCATAATAAAAAAGTGAAACAATTATTTATTTGACAATTTCTGTAATTTATTGCAATTTTTGCAATATTATTAAAGTAATTAATATTGAATAATGTACAAGATGTAATGTACTATTATCATGTTGAATAGCATGGCTTCATTTTTTGCCGCATACTTTGTATTTACAAAAAACTGCTTCCCATGTTAAACGCCTATGTTTACTCATAAAATAAACGCTTCAATACATTGCTGTCAAACATTCATAACATAGGGTACACGTTTACTGATAAAATAAAATCGGTATTTAAATTGACTAATTTGAACTAGCGCCTACTCTCTTTAACCTAGCACTCGAATGCGTACAAGACAGATGAATTATAACAGCGCAAGTTTGTTAACTATTAAAGCAACGCAGATGGTGGCATATACAGACGATATCAGCATCATGGGCCGAAGGAAGGAAGAAACACAACCATAGACAAAGAAAGATATATACTGGATCGAGTTTACAATTGGCAACTGACTTTAAGCTCGCAGCGCCAAAGCGGAATTTACTTGAACTCACGGAGTTGAGATAACCATATGATAACTATAATCTTTGTAGGAGTGTTTTTGTGTTTTCTTCGTGTTTTTTAAACTAATAAAGCTTCGGCAGCAACAAACTCTGCTTAAGAATTCAATACATTTTCAACTTGATAAATATTAGTTTTATTTTTTCTATAATTTCTTGCAAATAAGCGAGAATTTCGCCTACTGCTAGTGGAAGGTTTGTCTTCATGCTTTAAAGTGGGCAATTTTTTGGAAGGTACAGCAGTTTTTTTAAACATTTTCATTTATTTGTATTAACATTTAAAAAAGAACATATACTTATTGCAAATAAAACTTTTCCTCTTGCAGTATACATACCTCTGGTAAAATAATCACTATCAGCCAGATGTAAAGACCTTCATAAATTTACAAACTGGTTTCCCTATTTTTAATTTTATTATCCAGGTTTTTCGCCGGTCAATTTTCTCTTTATTTCCAAATTTGTTCTCGATGATAACATAATCTTTATTTTTTTGAGAGAAAGAATGGTAACTTACATATACTGTTTTTTTTTTAAATAACGACTTCCATTGGGGTACAGAACAGTAAATATTACTCATTTTAATATAAAAAACAATTATGCAAAAATTAACGAAACTTCGAAAACAAACTTGTTTTAAAGGTTAGAATGCAATTATGTGTATATAATAATTAATACAATAAGTTAATTATTATACATACAATACACTATCTGCAAAACAGATCTACGATGGCAAATTTCACATATTATTATAATAGAAAGCAAGAAATAATTAAATAATATTAATTTTTTCAGATACGACAATGTTTTATATACAGAGCGCGCCAAATCTATCTCAACTCCTAGAGTTCGAATTTTTGCCACTAGTTAGCGTATCGCTTAAAGTCAGTTGCCAATACGTTATGAGTTTGTGCCGAATAGAATCGATGGACACAATAACGAGACGCTAATAGAAAGGCGCGAAATTTTAAAATTGGTAAAATAAGTTTTCTGAAGCTAACAAAATATAGACATACACCGTAAAGGCTGAAAGCAATCAATTTCAATAATAAAATATATTTGTACATGAAGCAAATAGTGAAACAAGTGTTGTAAACAAATACTAACCAAAGAAATAAACTTGAAAGACTCTCGCTAACAGAAATGACAGATTGCTAGGCTGCCAACATAAATAAATAAAATTCACTACAATTGAAAAAAATATTTATTATAATTATTGTAAAAATAATGTAAATTAAATATTGTTTCATTAGGTTGTAAAATTTACATTATAATTAGCGTCTCGATATTATTCAATTCGGCACATAGCTGGACATTGCCGCCATGGTGGAAGCTCGGTCTAGTATATATCTTTTTTTTTATCTATGGTCACAACAGATATATTCAGAACTTAAAAGGCACGCCAAGGAGTTAGGATTAGTCATCAACATAATTAAGATAAAGATTCTGACACATACAAGAAGAAAAAAGTCACATAAAGTATCGAGATCGAAGACAACATCGAAGTAGTAGAACAATTCACATACCTAGGGTTGGAACTTACGAAAGACGAAACAGAGGGAGGGGAACTACGGAGGAGAATAATGCTAGGTAATAGAGCGTATTTTGCACTCTCTCATATATTTCGTTCAAAGACGATCCACAGAGATACCAAGCTAAAAGTATACAAAACTATTATAAGACCGATAGTACGCTACGGTAGTGTGACGTGGATTATGACTGATAAATCCGTTAACAGTCTAAACGAAGAGAAGGATATTAAGAAGAATCCTAGGACCAATCCAAGAAAATAACGCATGGACAGTGAAGTACAACCATGAATTATACCAACTATACACGGAACCCCCACTCACCGAATTCATCAAACTACAAAGACTGAAGTGGGCCGGACATGTGGCGAGAATGGAAGAAGAAAGAATCCGAAAAAGAGCACTTACAAGTAAGATGCATGGAAATAGACCGGTAGGAAGACCCCGAAAACGATGGGAAGATGAAGTAGCCGAAAACGCACGAAGCATCTTGGAAGTCCGCGTCTGGAAGAGAGCGGCACAAGACAGGAAGGAATGGAGGAAGAAGCTAAAGGAGGTCAAGGCCCAATTTGGGCTGCAGTACCATTGAAGTAGAATTTGAACTGTAACCCATAGAATACAAATTTTCAATGTAATATCTTACAATGTGCAGATACTATTCCGAATTACGTGATTTCACATGTTAATATCCTATGTTTCGGTTGGCCTAAGACATCCGGTATAGATGCTAATTTTGTTGTTCGGTTGACAGGTTTCTTTTTTTTTTTGGACCATCCGACAAGCTACTGGGGCCAATGATCATCCAATATTAACCTTCATACAATGATTATATCAGTTGTGAAACACATATAAAATAATGAAACCGCCAAAATATGGAAATTGTTCAACATCAAACAATGATCATACTAATAATTTAAGATAGTTGATTGTCCTCAACATACAGGACTTCTGGCATATATTTACTTCTTGTACGAATAAGCAATTTTGTATTGAAGTCTTCATTGCATATGATGAGCATAATTATTAAACCAGAAATTTCAAATTGTATACGAACCCTGCGCCAAATGAATTGGCCTATGTCCTTTTCTTTACAAGGCAACTATACAATTATTAATGATGATAACGCCTTTTATTTAAGCAATAAATTAAGTCTAATAATACAAAAGTAAGTTTGGGAATCATAATTGAATAAGTGTAAAAAAAATTCTTTTATACCAAAAAGTATAACAAATAGATGTAGGCCAATTCTTTTGATGCAGGGCTCGTATTATATTATATTACAGGATTTTTTATTCATATATTAATAAAAAGAACTTGTTTGAGAAATATTAAAAATGAGGTATTCTGTATATCAGTTTATTGTAGGGTGTATACCAGTTTATTACTGTTATATTAAATAAATAGTTTAGTTGTATATTATTTGCATTTATAATCCCAAAGATTCATTTATTACTGTACATTGATATAGGCGACCTATGCATATAGTCTATTTTTTTCTAGTATTATACAGGTGTTACGTTTTGTTATGAGGTGTTAACGGACAAAGATCAGAGTTGCTGACGGCCATAAGAATTATTTACGTATAGAGGGCTGAAAGAGAAAGATTACGCCCGCGGACGAAGTTTGAGACCCGAAGTGAAGCGGAGGGTCTTTATTCGTCCAAGGGCGTAATTTTCTTTCGGCCTGAGGTACACGTACAACGTTGTACGCTTCAACTGAGACAAAATGAACTACTAGAATGCTTTAAATTATTGCTTTTTAAACACTTGCAAGAAATCTCCAGGTCGTCGACATTATAGGAAATTAGTGTTACGGATTAAAAGAATAACAACTTAAAATTCGCCTAATTAACTTTTTATTCGCCTATTTTAAAAAGAAATACAAGGACAAGAAAATGAATTTAAGCTCGCTGCACGTCTTGCTCGGTTCGCTCTTCACTCACGAATGCCGTTCTCCAGATCGGCAACGTGCCGTCTAACCGCCCCACCACCGTCACCGCTTGGCCCGCCCGGTGCTGCCGCCTCGAGTACTCGTTTACTTCAATTTTCGTTACATTCGGCCATCCTGCAACAATTAATGTCCTCATTAATCATAATAAAGGAACTCACTTTTACGCCGGTAACTAGCTCTCTAGCAAGTCAATTAGATCTTGACGATCGGCCACTTCATCGTTGTCATCGCCACTTCTCACGCCCTCCTCATGAATAAATTCGCCAGCAGTACTGCAGTATCGTCGAAGACTGTGGACAGACGCCACCGCCGAGAAGCTATAACCTTTCATACCTTTCATCCTTGCTATTTTATAACGATCATTACCCAGAACTTGAACGATCTTGTAGGGGCCATCATATTTATTAACGAGCTTCCGATTAACACCTTTTTTCACCGGAAAAGTACTGGCATGTCGCCAGAGTTCTAACTCACCCACCTGATATTCGGTTGCAACCTTTCGCCTTTTGTCATAGCGCGCTTTCATCGCCTCTCCCGCCTTGGTCAGGTTTTCCGCCGCTTTTCGCCTTCGCCCCATTAAACTCTGTTGACTTGCGCAATGCGTCGCCGGTGTTCGCTGCCTTCACACCGGCCGCTAAGTCCGCCACAGCGCCACGGCAGTGGGAAAACATCAACTGAGCTGGAGATGTGTCTATACTCTCATTTACTGTCTGATTCATGTCCCATAAAATCTCCGGAATTTTCTCGTCCCAATTGCATTCTTCATTGGCACTTGTTATCAAAGCGTCAATAAGAGTGCGATTCTGCCGCTCTAACTGACTATTCGTCCGGGGTGCCGCCACAGCATTCAATACGTGCTGAACACCCTTTTCCGCCAGAAAGTTCACAAAGGCCTTGCTTGTAAACGCCAATCCCCGGTCAGAAATTATTCGTCTTGGGTACCCAAACACGCCACTCATTTCACGTATCGTCTTTGCCGAGTCCAGCGTTTTTGTTGGCTTGGCTATTGTAAACTTAGTGAAAGCATCCACCATCAATAAATAAGAATTACCTCGTTTACTCCTTGCGGAGGGACCGACATGGTCAATGTGCAGTGTGTGAAATGGTGCTGCCGCCTTCTCTATGGGATGTAAAAATCCCTCCGCCCGCCCATAGTCGCCTTTTCCAAAAGCGCAGTTCAAACATGACGTCACATATTTTTTCACAAAACGTCCCATTCTAGGAAACCAGTACTCACGCTTTATTAGCTCCAAGCACCTCTTGACTCCTGGGTGTCCGATATCGTCATGGTATTTGCGCAGTAGATTGAACTTTGCCATAGCAGGAACATACAATCGGGCTCCAACTAGAGTTTTCATATATAATCTTCCAACATTGACAGTTCGCTTTCAGGTGCTGCCGCCTATGCCTAGGTTGCTCGCATCAGTATGTAGTGCTGTAGCCGCTTCACTGCTGTAGATGAACAAAATTAGTCTGCTTACGAGTTTATCCTTCAAGTTATTAAATGCCGCCTGCTGCTCCTCGCTAAAATGCCATTATTTATCCTTCTTTGTTAGATTTGTAAGTGTTTTCATCAACTTTTGCAAAATCTTGTACAAATTTTCGAAAATAACTCGCCCAAGTAGTCCAAATCCGCCTGCAAAAATTTACATTTTCCCAAATTAAGTTTTAAACCCTCCTGTTCCACCAGTTCTAACACTCGCTCCAATATTCTCAGCCATTCGTCTACAGTTGCCGATGGTAAAAGGATGGTGTCCATATACGCCAATACATCGCCGTGTTTATTGACAATACACAGGAAAACCGCCGGCACGTTTACCAGTCCAAAAGGAACGTGAACATATTCATAGTACCCATCTGGGGTTATAAACGCTGTCTTATTAATCGAATCTTCATTCATTGGCACCTTACCCGCCAGTTTGTCCAGATGATCGCTGATGAGTGGTAGAGGATACCTGTCTTTTACAGTTATTCGATTTAACGCCCTGTAGTCGACACATAGTCTCACTTCGCCGCCTTTCTTTGGTACTAATATGAATGGACTCGCATATACCGAATTCGATTCTCTAATGATATTTCCTGCGAAAAGTTGTTGTATATTATCTCTGACTAATGCTCGTTCCAGCTGTGATAGTCGATGTGGCCGGTAAAAATGGGTTTTTCGCTGGTAAGTCTAATCTTCATTTCGCCAAGGTTTGTCAATCCTAAATCTGTCTCATGGACTGAGAAACACCCAGTTTTACACCTAGGTAATTTCGCCGGGTCTCCTCCCTCAATTGTCACTGCTACTGGGATAGCGCCGGCCTCAGTGAGTGACCGTATTCTTCAGCCTAAAAACGACCTTGTTCTTCGGCTCCGCCGCCAGTGTGAGTCGCCTAATCAGGCCACTGGGATCCTCCCGCCCGAAGTACACCTGTCCTTTGTGGTCGTCAGTGTGACGCCTGGTGCCGTGAGCGCCGGTTACAATAAAATCATATCAGCTCCACACAAATCGCAATTAGTCGCCATTGCCTCAACATGCAATGAAACGCCATTGCCTCAACATGCAATGAAACACCATCGATTATTAATTCTATGGTCACGCCAAACAATGCCCTAGTAACACCTCTGCCAAAACCTTTCAATAGTGTGTTGTTCGCCTGCCGAGGTAGAGCCAACCTGTCCACACACCCAGTGCTGATAAGGGACTGCTGACTCCCCGTATCCACAAACACACGATCCTTTTCGCTCTCCACTGTTACCGCCAGTTCCTTAAAAGTGTTTTCTGATACTATTACTATTGTTACCGCCGGATTGATGAGGCCCTGACACCGACCGTGTGTACGGTTGACCTCGCGGTAACCCTGGGCATTCCATCGCCACGTGACCGCTCCGTTTGCAACGACTGCACCGCTTCATCCTCGGTTTTGGACAGTCACGGCTTAGGTGCGTGGTATACTCTTGGCAGTTGAAGCACCGCATCTTCTTCACTTTCTAGTGTTCAGCGCCTCGTCTGGCAGATCGCTCGCTGGGTGACACCATCCTGGAGACCCTGGGCCTGGGTGCATGACTTCCGCTGCTACTTGGCACGCCTTGCCTTTTATCGCCTACTTCATCTCCGTCCAATCCCGCCAGGTTAACGCATATAAAGCTCTTGTGGCGTTTTCGCCTGTACACTCCTTGTCCCTGCTCTAATGCCCTCTGGCAGCCCATATATGATGAGCGAGACCGCCTTTTCGCCACTATGCTTGCTCCTGGAACATAACGCCAACTTACGTAATATAGAAAAAGTATTAAGCTAAGTAAGGTCTGACCTACAATTTATAACCGTCAAGTTTCATAAAATAAATGTTTTACTTAAGGAAAGAACAGTTTGGATAAAAGGTGGTATATTTTATAATAATATACTTATGTGACGTGTATTTCACAAAACGTTTAAGAATTAGTTAGCAAAAACCAATGCGAAACGTAGTAGCTACGTATGAACCACAGTAATGTAGCATCGCTATCGACAGCAACCAGCACAACATTAGTGACACTTATTAGTCAATTTTATAATGCGAGTTCCCAGTCCTAGTAGTTTTAGTCCACGCCTGTGCAACGCAATGGAGTTTCCCTGTCTTAGCTGTGTCTCACAATTTTATCATGATAGAAAGAGAAGGCGGTGAGAGAGAGGAAAGATCAGGGGCCGATGAGTGTATCGATATCGATGTACCTTTATATTCCCTTTGCTGTAAGGTTAAGTTTTGACGTTTGTGAAGAGTTTTGTATTGTAATTTAATATAAGAGAGGGAAAAATTATTTTATGCCGAACCGTAATAATGGCTACGCGAAGTGTAAAGAAAAAGTTTAAATTTTTGGTGCTCCTAAAGATGAAGAGACATTAAAAATCTGGATACGAAAAATACCTCGCAAAGACAGAAACCGGTAGTATTTACTCTTAAACAATTCAGTTGTTTTTTGTGACTAAAATGTTGAGTAAATACTACCGGTCAGAGTGTTTTCCAATAAAGACTTTGTGTGCGCCAAACATTTCAAAGATGCAGAAATTTTGAAAGAATGGACTGACGGCTTCAATCATGCTTGTACATTTAATAATTTTTTTTACATTAATAAAATAAGTACGAAATAAAGTGAGAAGTAAAACGAATATTTGTAAATTCCACACAAAATATTTCAGTTGAAGATAGGTGCTTATCCTACTATATTTCCAAATTATTTGAATGTTAATACTCCTAAAAAGAGACGTGAAATACTTCAAAATGATACAATAAACAAAAATCGTAAGATAACCGACACCATGCTCGTTAACAGTAATATCGACGACGATAATAATCAATCTTTATTAACAGGTATTCGAGTACATCATAGTACTTTTATAAAAAAAAATGTAGTCGTATCGAAATGATATCTATATTTTTTAGAAACAAATTTGGAAGCTCCAACGACGTCTCCTTCACTTTTTAATTTAATTTTGAAAAATGAAAATGTAATCTCACTGCCTAACGAACTTTGGACCTTGAGCAAAACAACAAATAATGGCAAACCATGCCTAGCATATTTAAAATTAATATTTTCTAATAAAGAAGTTCCAGTAATTGAAAAACAATCTTTAGATGTGAAATTTTTTATTTACGGACAACTAATATTTAATTAGGTACACAAAATGGTTTTATCAAATGACATTTCTAAAATTTTAGAAGAATTAGAAATATTAAATATATGCCAAGGCATTAATTTAACAAATAAAAATATGAATATTAATGCTCAAAAACGAAAAGTTGTAATTATAGAAGAAACAGTCTCAACTGTTTTGTAAAATTATCAGTTTTCTTTTAATTGTACAGAACATAGTTCTGAAATATTTGCTTTCATAATTCATGAATTTATTTATATGACAATGGGATAATATTTCCATCAAATAATAGTTATTTTTTATACAAGACGATAAAATTATATTTTATCGACGAGAGGAAAGTTTATTATTTTTCGCGAGTCGATAATTTAATTTTATCGTCGTGTATAAAATTCTATTTTTTTCTATAGCGGATGTTAAAGAAAAGAATAAAAAATACCAATTATATGTTATTATTAATTGAACACAATTTTAAAATCACAGTATGTATGTGGATTGTTAAAGATTTTGTACGTAAATAAATAAGAATTAAAGTATTTTATCTACCCTTGCTGTTAAAATGTTACTTTATCTACCCTTGCGGTTAAAGTGCTACTTTATCTACTATTTTGAGTAGATAAAAGCACAGTTTAACATGTGATATAGAAAAAATATTAACTTATAATCTGAAAGCAAAGAATTCCGAAAAAAGCTAAATTACTTGATTATTAATTTTTAAAATATTACTGTTATTAGAACCTTATATTTAACTTTCCTTGTCTGTCAAGCTATTTTTAAACCGATTTTGTGATCACTTCACTATCTTCCCGTTGTTGTTTTCTTCCGTGAAATGAAGTATGTGGTTACGAGTGTAAATATACTATAGAAACTCTCATTCAATTAAAATGTATATTTTAGAATCATTATGATTTATTACATGACAGAAATTACACACAGAAATTGAAAAGTCAATATTTAAAAAAAATAAATATCGTACTTTAGGAATGTAACTGAACTATTAAAGTCTTAAAATTAATTTATATATTGTCCTTTACATAAAAAATCAATAAAATATGGACTGAAAGTCTTTTTATTTGAGACATTATGCATGATTTCATATAAACTACATGATCGCCAGCCGATCATAGGCCTCTGACCTTCTGTCTCTCTCATCGCTCAGCGATAAGAAAGTGTGCCGCTTTTCGCTGCTTCGTTGCAACTCCTCTTATAGTAGTTATATTATAAAGCCGCCGCCATCTTGAAGTGAGGCTGAACTGTCATGATGTATCTACTAATATTCAAATTGGAAATTATTCGCAGGGCCGTCTTAAGCATATTCTGCGCCGGGATGCGGAAATCAGTCCTGCGCCCCCCCCCCTAAAATTGTATAACTCGAATTTTTTAGAAATTACAATTCGCATGGGTAACATATGTATTAGGTTTTTTAGGATGCGACTACATACTCTATTCTCCAGTGGACGGGGTCGTCACTCGAACCTCTTGAATATACCATCAACTTGGACGGCTCGAAATATTTTAAATAATAAATAATAAAAAAAAATTATTTATCATATAGAGCAGGTACATAGGTAGGAAATTCAACTACATATTTAATCATATAAAATATTGCACAGTAATTTTTTAATTACATGAAAGTAAATTATTAATTATTCTATAATAGGTACATATCATTAACAAATTTGACATACATAAAAGTAGTTTTCAAGTACTTAGATATAAGTCAATTTTTCGAGCTTTCATGTTGGCAAAATTTTTAATTATTTCAGAAACTGAAATTTCAATATTTGTTTCAATGCTAATAATGGCCAGGCTTGTTAATCTATCTTGGGTCATAGTTGACCGCAGGTAGTTTTTTATTAATTTCAGTTTGGAAAATGATCTTTCGCCTTCTGCTACTGTGACTGGAAGCGTCAAATATATACGTAAAGATGTTGAAAGATTAGGAAATACGGTCATTAAATTATTTGAATATATATAATTCAAAATATCGAGTGGACATGTATCTTTATTGATACAAATTATGGGCAACAATTCTAACTCATGGAATAGATCTTCGCCATCTATGTCGGATCTATTTCCACAAGTTAATTTCTGTTGCAAATTGAAACACTGTGCTTTTTTTTATCGGGTTCCAATTTCCTCCACTCTTCTATATTTTGCAAAAATGAAAAGTTGCTATTGTGCTCCGTTAACAAATCGAACCTTTCATTTAATTTTACGATGGCTGTGTCGAATAAATAATAATAAAAATTTATTTTAAAATTTAGTTTTGGGTCCAAAATGGGCTCATCTGCAGTCTCATAATTAAAATGCCTTTTTCGGGGACGTGGACGAGCAGATTGAGTGAATTCGGTTTCACATTCTAATTTCTCAGCAATTAATGTTGAGTCAAGTAACAACCGCTCAAACGCATCGTCTGTGCGGTTTGTGACTAAGTCTTTTCTCACCTGATCTATCATTTTGACGGCTTCTGAAAGAATGATATCTGATTTTTGTAAACTTTTACTAACAATATTAATTTTACATAAAATGTTGTACCATGTAACAACTGAACATATAAACTTAAAAGTCTTTAATTTTAACATTAATGAGCTTGCTATGTTCCTTGCATCGCTGTCGTTCTTGTCGTTTGAATAAATGCAATATAATGCATCATAAATTTTTTCTATATTGAAACGAAGTGCTTTCAGAGCATCAACTCTACTTTCCCACCGCGTATTTGACAGGGGTTTTAATGTTAAAGTGGGTATCTGATTCATAAGAACATCCCAACGTGATGTTGATGCCGAAAAAAACACATATAATTCCTGGACAATTGAAAAAAAGTTTGTTATTTCCAATGAGCTTTTGGCAGCATCATTCACCACTAAATTAAGGCTATGGGCCGCACAAGGAACATAAAAAGCGCGGGGATTAATGTCTAAAATTTTTTTTTGGAAGCCGATATTTTTTCCTCGCATATTTGCCCCATTATCATAACCTTGGCCTCGCAGATCATCTATTTCAATGTTTAATGATTTTAAGAAAATTAATAAATAATTTGCTAACCCTTGTCCCGTAGTGTCAGTAATGGATAAAAAACCTAAAAAATGCTCTCGTACCTCAGCAACCTTTTTGGAGGGATTGAGATAAACAAACCTCACAATAATTGTAAGCTGTTCTTTGTGCGAAATATCAGGTGTGCAATCTAAAATTACAGAATAATATTTGGATTGCTTAAGAAGATCAACTATAGTTGTTTTAATTTTTTCAGAAATGATAGAAATCAATTCATTTTGAATATTATGCCCAAGGTAATGGGGCATGCGATGCTGAGCACTTTGAATTCGAGCAATGTGTTCTGATAGTGTATTATCAAAATTAGAAATGCATTCTACTAACTTCAAAAAATTTCCGTTATATGATTCATACAACTGTTCAGTGGTTCCTCTAAAAGCTAAATTCTGACGAGCTAAAAATTTAATTATCTCAACTATCCTCTCCAAAACTGCCGTCCATCTTTTTTTTTCGCGTTCAATATTAGATTGATTAATAGAGTCTACTGTTTGCTCTTTTACTAAGTCATTTTTTAGATCTAGATATTTTTTTATAGCAAATATGTGACCTGAACTTTTTTCATGTCTTTCTAAATTTCTCGATAAATGCCTCCAATCTTTAAAACCAGCCTGAGCATTAAAAGCAGTGATATTAGAATTGAAGAGCTTGCAGTAAAAACAAAATACACAGTCACTAGAGGTAGAATATACAAGCCAATCTCTAGGAATAATTTCGTTGTTTTTTAACTTTTTAGTGTAATAGATATCTGCAAACGATCTATTGTTGCTATCTGTTAAAAATAGTCTTAACTTATCTGGAATTATTTGAGGCCAGACAGCAGGATCATCCGCAACATTTTCAGCAAATTTTGATTGTGATGGGATTTCAGACGTCGCCGTCGAGTTTAATTGCAGACGAAGTACTGACATGACTAGTGACTTCTAAAATAGACACGGTGTCTAAAGTCTGTGTCTCTTCTAAATGTCCAGCAGATGTTGATGAAGATGTACCTGAAAATTTAAATTCCATTGGTCAACTATTAAATATCAGGAATAAGTCAAAATTTAACGTCTTTTGCTCTTTGTAAGTTCAGTTTCATGTTATACAATATTGAACATTGACAATGAAACTACTCATAATAATAAATAAAGGGTATTTTTAATGTTATATTATTATATTATGTGTGATGTGTGCAAAATTTCAACTCAATAGTTTACTACAATATGGGTGAAAACTAAATGATTAGGAAAAAAACTATGAAAATACATTAAAATAAAACCGATTAAAATAGTTAAAATTTAAAAAAAAACCGTAGTAAGAGGCTAGGTTAAGATGTTACATTATTGTTATTATTGTTTACTAAAATAAACTTACCGGCTCGAAAAAAGCTTTCAATCGGAACAGTTAACTTTTTTACTTTTTCTTCTTTTTCCAGTTTCCTTTTTCTATTTTGAGCACCCGATAATTTTTTTTTACTATTTGCTAATTCGGCCATCTACAAAGAAATAAAAATCTAACTTGTGTTCCGGCGATGCTTCAGCTATCATATTCTTTGTTAGTTGTTTTACCGATAAATTTGAGACTTACTTACCTTTTCGTTAAATGTTTATACACTTGTTAACGTTTTTCATAACACACATGTACTGACGTGCTCTTGAAAATTGAGGCGTAGATGGAACCAGATGGAACTTGTTCGTCATATATCCGATTTGGTAAACATCGGCCGTGCGCCGTGCATTTGCCAGCGTATTACGCGTGCGCCGGTGCGCCCCCAACACATTCAGCGTGGATAAAGGAATAGTTACCACAACCACCTCTACATCTCTGTAGATGTGGTTGTGAGTGAATCGAGCCGCAAAATTCCGAGCCTCGCTTACAATTTGTTTGACGAAAATCGTTTAAAATGTGTATTTTTTAATATAATTAGTGCTTGTATTAACACTATGAAAGTCAACTTGAATTTTAGATAAAATTTAGGCGGCCGCGCGCCCTCCAAGACCATGCGCCCGGGTTTTTCGCACCCCTTGCACTCCCGGGTAAAGACGGCCCTGATTATTCGTTAGCATACTTAAAGCTGAATTTAAATCTGTAGGGTTCTTTGCCCTCATTAATTGACCTATAGGTTCTTTTAAACCTTTTAGTAAAACACGCAAAGCATAATGTTGGAAATAGTCAATCATTACAACGGATGCTTCGGCAGCGGAGTTTGTTTATAAAAAATATGTAAATTTAACAGGTGTTGTAAACGACCGTGAAAATCAAAATCGTTTTCATTAGGATTTTATATTAGTTTATTATTTCCATATTTAATGTGAACCTGTCACGTCACGTTTGTCTGAATAAGAATTGTGTTAATGCTGTTTTGAAATCTTCCCACTTTGAAATTGTGGAACTTGCAATATTGATAGCCGCTTCACCTTTATTTTGGCTACTATACTGCTCATTAAATATTCATTTCGGAAATCGTTTGCGTTTCTGGTATTTTAAAATTTTGTTACTAATTTCTCGCAAACGCTAATAAATCTAGGGCGCAATTTACGTTCCCCATTGAACTCTGGCACCATGTGCAAATATTCCTTTTTTAATACAGGGGTTACCATGGTTAATAATGGCGTTCCTAAAAATGATATTACTAGTAGGATTTGTATCTAAAGTTAATCATACGATCTTCTGGTTCGAGATCGGAGTCTGTTTCTGAATTATTTGAATCTGATAAAGATTCTGGTTCTCTGAATGGTATGTGGTCCTCACAAAAATAACAGTGTCTGCTTCACATGCCCTGAAGTCGTACACGGTCTCGTCTCGAAGTTGAGGCAGGAGTTGCACTGATGTCCGATCAGCTTAGCTCGCTCGGCTCGTCGAGATGTTTCTTGCTTCTGATGTCCTCTCAGATGCCGGATACGGTGATCGAAGTATGAAGATTTTCGAATTTGCCAAATGAATCACGAAAGTGAAACAATTTATATTCGCTAAATTGTTTTGGCAATCCTATCATAACTGCGCCTCTTAAATTTCTTTTTCGGTCAATTAGGTTTTTAAAAAGTTTATTTTTGCGAATACAAATTATAATATGCTTGTTATAAACTACTTGATAATGTAGTAATAGAATACAGACTAATTCATCTTAAACATTACACATGTTTTTATAGTAGTAAAATATGAGAGAGTCACGTACTGGTACATCGGCACTTTGTCTATTATGTAGCACTATGACATATATAAAAATAATGTTTTTCTTTAGGGCCTTAGTTATGGACATCTTAAATGAAAGCTGTTAGTATATAGACTAGCGAAAACTCGGCTACGCCTAGGGCTCCGCCGATAGTGTTTTATTTTGACAGATCTGCATGACAACCCTTGACGTTACCTTTCATTTGATACCAAACACGACATGGTTCTAACAATTTTAAGCAAAATCAAAAGCCGATCGATCTGTCAAATTTTTGACATTTCTGAATGGCAGCCCTTGACTTTACCTTTCATTTGATACCAAAAACGACAGGGGTCTGACAACTTTAAGCAAAAAACAAAAGCCGATCGAGCTGTAAAATTTTTGACAGATCTGCATGACAGCCCTTGACGTTACCTTTCATTTGAAAAACAAAAGCCGATCGATCTGTCAAATTTTTGATATTTCTGCATGACAGCCCTTGACGTTACCTTTCATTTGATACCAAACACGACATGATTCTGACAACTTGAAGCGAAAAACAAAAGCCGATCGAGCTGTATATTTTTGACATATCTGTATGGCAGCCCTCGACGATAAATCTCATTTGATACCAAACACGACATGATTCTGACAACTTTAAGCAAGAAACAAAAGCCGATCGAGCTATCAAATTTTTGACATTTCTGCAAGGCAGCCCTTAACGATACGTCTCATTTGATATCAAACACGACATGGTTCTGACAACTTCAAGCAAAAAACAAAAGCCGATCGAGCTGTCAAATTTTTGACATTTCTGCATGGCAGTCCTCGACGATACCTCTAATATGATAACAAACACGATATGGTTCTGAAAACTTTAAGCAAAAAACAAAAGTCGATAGAGCTGTCAAATTTTTAACATTGGTATATTTGTTTTTTATTTAGTTACTTATGGGATGTTTGGCAACACTTTCGAAATGCTTATAAATCACGGACAAGAACCTTCAAAAATTATAATTTTTAAATATAATGCTTTAGGGCTTTTTAACTACTGAGGAATAACCGCGCATTGTCATAATTTATGTTTATGAATTTAACTTCTTTCAAATTGTCCTCATTTCTTAAATAATTCCATTTAAATGTTCTGATTGACATGTCAAAGGCACGTTCTTCGTCTTAAAATTTTCATGAAGGAGTCAGATATTTTGTTTCAAAAAGCCAAAATCGCACCTTTAAAAATGTTTTACACAAAAACTGTGCACCGTACAGAAAAATGACCTATTACCAGGAAATCAAGTTGAGTTATACTCTACATCTTGGAAAAATTTTCGTTAAAATCGCTCACACCGTTTAAGTTGTACAAGTGAATAAAATTTTCGCGATCGTCGTGATGAATTCAAATATATATATAGATAGTGAATTAAATTATTTAGTATAAAAGATGTGCAGAAAAATCTAAACTGTTACAATTTTTGATTTCGTCTATTTTTTATAAAGCCTTAAAGATTTTTATAAGTGCCGCATGTGAAGAGATAGATGACAGCATCGTCCAACCCCGGCAAGAAGTGAATGGAGTATAGAAAATGCATATCAAATATGATACAAGAATAGGCTCTGAAAGTGATGACGTCAAAATCGACCGGGAATTACAAAAGCTGAAACTAGGCTTCCGGTTTCTTAACTGAAAGAGTTTGTTGTAAACAAACCATACTAACGCTAAATTTAAATAGCTGTCATCTATCAAGTGTATATATTTATTGTTAAGTTTTGTAAGTAATTATCACCATACATTCTGCATTGTAATGAATTTGTTAAATTTAGGTAATTTTTTTAATAAAATAGTTATTCATGCAATAAAAGTGTAAACAGAAGCTTTATGACATGAGGTCTGGGCCTCTATTCTCGAATCTAAACGTATACGTTTACGACGTTCGAAACGCATGAAATGAGACTTTGGTATTCTCCAGCGTCCGTTTCGTGAACGTATACGTTTCTAAACGTACAAGTTTCATACGTTTGACAACGAACGGAGACTGACCATTCGTTCAGTGAATTTTTCATTCGTTTAACATAAAAATATATTACTATTGGGAATATAATACTACTGTAACAATTATTTATTGTTGTTTGTTACTATTATTTTGTAGCAGGTAAGTATATTTTGCAAATTAAAAATAATAAATTGTTAATATAACATAACGCGGAAGATTTTGGAGCGACAAAAAGATATATTTAATCCGACTACTAAAATTAACGTATTATCAAACATTTATTTTATTAGATATTTGATGTTGATTTATTGCTCATATCAAGAGTTATTTTTCTTTCTTCATTTAATGATAATTCATTGTTACATTCAGACGAATCAAGATTTGTGGATAAAACTTGACTCCAATAATTGTATCAATTTTGGATTCCGATGTGTTCAGTTCATCACATACTGGTCCACCGCTTGTTCGTCGGGCATGTCTAGAATTTCTGGCTTGCTTCTCTTTTGCTCGCGAACGCATATCGTGCCAAGTCTAAAACCAATCAGTATAAATATATTTTATAAATTTATATGTGTATAGAAACCCAACTACATTTCCCAGTTTTTCCAGTTCTTTTCTGGTCCCGGAATAGCATTCAACATCGATGTTAATTCCTCCCAAAGTTTGCGTGCATTCTTATATGTAAAATTCGAATCAAATTTTCCATTCAATAAATGTGGATGTTCATCCAAGAACTCTATAATTAATTTTCTTGTTCTCCAGTGAAAGGAGAACTTTTTTCTGCTGTTTAGAGTTCAGATTTAATATAAATGTCAAATGTTTGAAAGTTAACGCATTGTGCCATAGCTTACTATATGCAGCGAGATAATGCCGTTTGAATGGCCCATTCACAAATGTAGTACAGATGAAACCTGTCTTTAATAAAGTCAAACGTATACGTTGTAAAATGAGTGTGGCAAACGAACACCGTGGGAGAATATGATTTTTGAAACGTATACGTTTAGGCACTATACGTTCATGAACACATACGAATGCGAACGAATGGTTTGGAGAATTGAGGCCCTGTTGTATTTATTTTGTGGTATTCAGGTAGTATATCTAAATAATTGACTATTATATTGTATATGTAATGTTTATTCTATATATAATAGAACATGTGTTTGTTCTGTTGTCGTATTTGGTTATGTTACAAACTACTCTTACAAACTTGTAGATGTCTCTTTTACTTAATGTTACGTTTACAACAACATTAAAGCTCAATATTCAACATATCTTTTTTTTATAATGTAGTTAATATTTAAATCTAGTAGGAGATTTAATAATTCTGCCAATCCTACTTACTTTACCATCTACAGGCATAGTTGAACTAGTAGGCAAAGTATGAGTAACTACTTTATCTTCATGAATATTTGAACTAGTAGGCAAATTAGTAGTAGCTTTATGATTCTGATTATGTTGATACATGTTTGAGTTTGATATTTCATTCGGTTTGGGGACATCGTGAAAACTCCTTAGATTTATTTATTTACTTTATTTATTTACATAAGAAGAAACCAACAGTATACAAACATACCAATTACAGGTTCCTATGATTTAATTTACATACATATATCTCACAGTGCATTGCTTAGAAAGAAGTTGTAACAGAAAAACTTATGATAATACATTAACTATCTCTTTTTTGAACATATTTAATGAAATATGAAAAATGTCTATATGCGTAAATGTCGAATTGTAGGTTGACATTATTCGATTTATCGGAGAATTATCACAATTGTTAGTATTATTTTTATCTAATACAAAAAGATTAGTTGATCTAGTTTTTATGTTTGTAGAGAATTTTAATAATGAAACAAGTGAGGATGCCTGTATTACGTTATTAATTAATTTATACAAAAAAATCATGTCATTTTGAGTTCGTCTGTTTTCCAAAGTAAGCATATCGAAATGTTGTAATAAAAAAGAATAATTATTTATATTAAGCTTAAATTTGTAATTTAACATTTTGAAAATTTTTTTCTGTATAAATTCAATATGGTCTATATTTTTACAGTAATACGGGTTCCAAACTGTGGATCCATATTCCAATCTTGATCGAACTAAAGAATTATAAAGATATATTAATGATTTTGGATTCTGAAAATGTTCACACGACCGGAATATGAATCCAAGGATTTTGTATGATTGTTTAATACAGTTATCTATATGGGCATTGAATAATAGTTTAGGGTCATAAAATATTCCCAGATCTTTAATGATAGTTTTTTTTTTTTGCAAGATGACTGCTAATCTGATAGTTAAAAGTAATAGTATTTCGATTCCTTGTAAAATGTAAGACATAACATTTATCTACATTTAGACGTAGGTAATTCAGATCACAATATTTCTGTAAGTTAGTTAGGTCATTTTGCATTTCAATATTGTCATTACTGTTTTGAATGATCTTGAAAATCTTAAGATCATCTGCGTATAAGAGAAAACTCGTGTGTTGAAAGCAAGTAAATATGTCATTAATGAATAAGTTGAATAATATTGGACCCAAGTGTGACCCTTGAGGTACCCCGGAAGTAACATTGATGTACCGTGATCGAAATCCATTACAGTTAACTAACTGTGATCTGTTTGATATGTAGGACTGTATCCAGCGTAAGAGTGAACCATGTATTCCAATTGCCTCTAATTTTTACCTCCCGCTACCCTAGGTAAGGGAGGTATAGGGATCGTGCTAAAAATCACATATAGAGATTTTAGTGAATAAGCACGTTTTGATGTCCCCAGAACCCGATTTTAACATTTTTACAATGATGTCTGTGGGTATGTATGTATGTGTGTGTGTGTGTGTGTGTATGTGTGTGTGGATCTGGTGGACACGATTACTCAAATACTATCAATCAGAAAATTTTGAAATTTTGTATATCCATTCTACACTAATATGGGAAGAGCTGATTAGTTTTCAGTGTATATCAGATAACCGGAAGTATCACTTGTACAAGTTTTTAACAGTTTTTCTTGAAAAAAATTCGTTGAATATAATTTTTCAGTAACTTTTACTAATAATAATGAAATATAATGGTACAATCTTCCATTCTACGATAATAGCATTTAGTAAAAAACTCTAAATAACTTTAAATATAAATTAATAATATAATTTATTTTCATATATCATTTTGCCCATGCCTCAAACAAAAACAATATTTTAATAACAATTTTGACATATTTAAACAAATGTCACTGTCAGGTTGCAATTATATTAAAATTAATAGTGAAACCGTGTTAAGGAGAATGTAATAAAATTAGGGTTAGAAAAAATAATATATTTTCAATCGTACATAAATATATTAGAATTACTATTGATTTGCTTCATTGGCTTCCAGAATACGGGTTTGAAAAGACTTTGTGTCAAGATGCAAGTACTATTTTGATTTTTGTTAAGTGTTTCCATTATTTTTGTCAATATTTGTGAAATTTATTTTGTGTATGATATATTTGTTAAATGTAAAATAAAAATTATGTGTGAATGCAAAAATATTTGAACATAATGGCTGCTTTCTTTATACTACGTGGTTAAATACCCAGCGGGAGGTTATGGGCTGGCCACATCAGATTTTTTAATTAGTATGTCGTGATGAACCCGATCAAAAGCTTTGCTGAAATCCGTATAAATGACGTCAACTTGTATTCTTTTATCTAAATTGGAACTTAGAAATTCAGTAAAAGGCACCAGATTTGTAAGGATTGATTTTCCGGGACAAAATCCATTCTGTTCTGGAATAATTATATTATATACTTCATTTTTAAGTTCTTTAATAACAAGAGTTTCAAAGATTTTATTAAAAGTAGATAAGATTGAAATAGGCCGATAATTAGTTGCGTCATTAATATCACCGGTTTTGTGTATTGGTGTTATGAATGAGGTTTTCCATACTTCTGGAAATACTCCAGATTCAAGAGATTGATTGTAGAGAATATACAGCGGTTCAGTAAGGTAGTATGCGCAATTGCGAATAAATTTTGGTGGAATTTGATCGGGTCCAGGACTTTTATTACTATTTAATTGAGATAGATATTGGAAAATGGATTCATGAGACAGATGTATTTTGTGCAAATTAGTCACATTTGGATTATTATTATTATTGTTACTATTAGTTTTTAACTTATCACTAAAAATGGGTAGTGTGGTTCTCAACAATCTACTCATTAAGAGTTCACAAGGCGCAGCACCTATATGAGGTATTGGTGTGCACCGTTATTCTAATAAAGCTTCATTTATACTTGTACATTCTTTAGCAGATTTTTTAACAATTTGCTTTGCCGAATGTACAACTTTCTCAGCCATGTCATTTGACCGGGGATAGTTTAGGCTAGAAGTTATTAATTTGAAATTATACTCTTTAGAGAACAGTTGAAACTCATAAGATCCATAAGGCATGTTATCAGCTACAATATTTTGTGGTCCCATGAGT